>CALNVZ010003434.1:6139223-6186526 GCA_940671915.1 Paracentrotus lividus | reverse complement strand
GTGTGTGTGTGTATGTGTATGTGTGTGTGTGAGACAGACAGACAGACAGAGAGAAAGAAACATGTTGTGTGTGTGTGTGTGTGTGTGTGTATGTGTACCAAGCACGCTTGTAGGTGGGGCGACCCCAAAGTAGGGGAAAAATAATTAAAAAATATTATTTTTATTTTTTTATTTCATTTTTTTTAAAATGAAGAGTTTGTTTCCAAAAGGGACTAAATCCACTTTTGGAGATTTCGAGTAAATCACTGATTTTTGATTTTTTACTTTATCGTGAACCATATGACTTAATTTTGGTACACATGCTAGTATAATTGTCTTAGACCATTTTAATAACAATTAAAAAAAATCTAGCTATAAAATTTTATTTTTATGAATTTTTGAAATTTCAATTTCTATGGATTTAGTCCCTTTTGGAATGAAACTCCGTAAATCGTCTATTTTCCCAAATTATTTGCCTAATTGAAGTTTTGGTCAGCCAAAAATGTGTTTAAATGTTATTCTGAAGGTGTTATGAATAAAATAAAAGTATAAAATTATAAAATTTCGAAGAATTTTTTTTTTCGCCCAAAAAAATTGATTTTCAGTCGGTCACATATTTCATTCCAAAAGGGACTAAATCCAAGAATATTCATAAAATTCTTAAATATTAATCAAAATTTATTAAAATTTTTCTTTCAAGATCTTAGATCAATATCTACAGCCTGTGTGCAAAAATCAGAATATATATCCGACGGGAACATAGTTAAAGTTTGATATTTAGATCCACAGACTGGATTAGTCCCTTTTGGAATGAAACTGTTTTGGATTTAGTCCCTTTGGAAACAAACAGAAATTTGAAACCTCAAAATATTTTTTTCCAAAATTTTTTTTGAATGCAATGTTGGGCATTTTGATCCTTGTGCTAGGTGCATATATTTAGCTTAAAAGTGAACTTTGTCAGATATGGATTTAGTCCCGTTTGAAACATGCTCTTCAAAATAATGATTGACTAACCCGATTAACCGACTAACCTTTTGATATCATGATAAAACTTCTTGATTGTCGAATGGCCGAATAATTTAACGCCTAACTCCCCCCCCCCTCCCCCCTCTCCCACTCCACGCCTATCGCCTGCATGGCCAGTGTGACGTGAAATAAAAAATATAATGTACCTTTGTGCGGGAAAGTGAGTTCGTGACGAAAGTTGTTGTTGTTGTTTTAATATTTTACGGAGCTTTCATTCATTATTATGAAATATTACGTCTTATTTCTTTTTCTCTCTTTCTTTTTAAGAAAATCATGTAATCAGGGTTTCCTGTTGAATATATATATATATATATATAATATATATATATTTAATACAAAGCTTGGCTTGATGATAATTAAGAAAATCAAAATATCTGTCGTATATGTCTCTAATAAAATACCGACTCGTCCTTGTAAGCAAAAAGAAATTATAATAAATGAAATAAATAAAAAAATATCTGAAAACAAAGTATAGGCATTATGACCAGACGGAACGACAGTGAAGAAAGAAAGGGTCATAAAAGTCCAATCCTGCACCCGTACCGCAGTGCGGGGTTCCGTCTGCCCCGTTGATTGGTACATCAACGTCGATGAAGTCTTGATCTTTCCAGGAGATAGACGCCTTTAAACCTACCTACGGGGGAAAGACACAGCCCTAGCAGGAAAGGAGCTGGAAAGTGAATGGTGAATAAGGGTGGCTATCTCGCATTGTAGCCACGTATAAAAGGAGTATACGTCTCCGAAAATTAGGAAATTGAGGAGACTGAAGGAGAATTCATCTACTAGTATGTCAAAACTGTGTTGACAAATCCGTCTCATTTGTTTCCGCGAAGTGAGATACAATCTAAGGTGAAATAGACACCAAACGACTGTAAAATGACGCAAGATTTGTGCTTTTTTAGCCTGTTCAGCCTTCCCCCCCCCCTCCTTTTCGGCTCAAGCCCTTTACTTTCAAAAACGCTCCGTGGCCCCTGATGTCAATTTTCTTTGATTACCAAACGGAATACATGCCAGGAGCGTATCCAGGATTTTGCAACAGGGGGGGATTTGATCTTTGGGTCGTCCGCGATGGTGCCCCCCCCCGTATACGCGCATGCATGTTGAGCCGGGATATCTTTCATCGTGTTGAAGCGGTAAGTAGACGGGAGATAGATAGAATTCCTCCTGATCTATCCCTAGGCGGTGGATGAAAAAAAAAAGCACAAAAAGTGGGCATCAGATAAATTTGGTTCAAGTAAGCGCGACGCAGACCGGAGTCACAAAATGAACTTACCGGGCCCATAATAGAGCCACTTTTGTCCCCAGACAATTGGGCTCTCGAAATGCATTCACTTCGATTTCTTGGATCCGCGCCTGTGTTTACCCACCCAACAATCCTCAGCCCCATCCCTTTTTCTACTGTCCCCATATTTCCAAATGCAAATCAACTTGATGTAAATTATATATAGGCCTTTTATCCTTGGATGAGATATTTGGAAAATAGGAACAAAAAAATGATTATCAGGCCCATAACTAGGTTTTTACGGGGGGGGGGGTTTGAAATCTGAAAAAGTGGACTTTTACAGGATTTTCTTTCGAGCGCGAAGCGCGAGCCGAAAATTGAGTTAAACTTTGGAGTAAACTATGCATTATCTTGATTATAGACTCTGTTTGGTATCGCGCGTGATAATGGCAGGCGCGTATCCAGGATTTCGCACCCCGGGGGCCCGACGTGAATTTGGCGCCCCTGTGTACTTTTCAAAATATGGCGCCCCCCCCCCCGCCCGCCAGGCAACATAGGCTACACGCTTAAATGTATGTTGAAGGATTTTGAATAATAATTATTTGATTTTTTTTTTTTTTTTTTAATACTTGCCAATGGTGAGTTCACGTAAAAGAATTTCTAGGTATATGAGGTATTACCGCTATAGATGATAATACGAATATTTCTAAATACGAGCGCGAAGCGTGATCAGATTTTCCCCCCTCTACTTTACAATCAGAAAGCAAAGAATTCTAAGCAATTAGGGGTATCAATTTTTGTTAGCTCTTCATCAGAATATCATATGAACGGAGCTGTAATTTGTCCATCAAAACGATTTGAAAGCAAGCCATATAAAATCATGTGAAATTTGTCCATCAAGTAATGAGGAAATCAAACAAATGTATATTGATGTTTTGTTGTTCAGAATCCTCATAATCTGGTTACAAGAAGGAACAAATAGGCGAGCGTGAATCGCGAGCAGAAATTTGATGTATCGAAATCATCTCTGAAAACGTAACATTTTATGCAATCCTCAGGAACACAATGTAATAACTCTTTGGAAAATGAAGCGAGTGCGAGCGCGATCGAAATTTTGCTCTATGTAATAGAGACCTGAAGTTTAGGATCAATTTGGCCTCCAATTTTAAAGGCCGTATGTTGCCCAGTAATTTTACATGATTATAAAGAGAGATGAATATCTTTCTATCTAGCTGCTTATCTATCCTTCTGCTTCCCTCCCTAGTTTAAGATAAATTTGCGCGCCCTAAGTTTAAGCTCAATTTGGGCGCCAACTAATCATTTGCGCCACTAAACATGCTAAATGTTATTTTGAATTGGCGCCATACATGTACGATTTAGGTGATTTGATGCCCCTGGGAAAATGCAAAAATAAATGTAACGTGTATTCAAAATAAATTTAAAATGTCTTGATCATTAGTATACTATAATGCAAATTATGGTCAGAGGAAAAACACAGGCGAGAGCGGAATTTTGATGTCTTTGAACGATGAGAAAACATGGCATTGCATGAGTTCTTGAGGAACACAATGTAATAACTCATTGGGAAAAGAAATGATGCGAGCGCGTAGCGCAAGCAAAAATTTTGCTATGTATATACAGACCAGGAGGAATTAAAAATTTTAGAGACTATATTTCAAACACCAAGTTGTTGCCCCTTAGTTTCAGGTAAATTCGGCACACCTCCCTAAGTTCAAAATAAAGTTGGAGCCCCTAAGTTTAAGATAAATTTGGCATCCCTAAGTCTCAGGTCAATTTGACGCCCCTACGCTTAAGCTCAATTTGGCGCCCCCTAAGATTTAGGTCAATTTGAAATGCAAAAATAAATGTAACGTGAAATCAAATAAATTGAAATGTTTTGATGGTTAGAATCCCATAATGTAAATTTCGGTAAGAGGAAAAACACAGGCGAGTGCGAAGCATGAACGGAAGTTTTGATGTATTCAAATGAATAAAAAACAAGACATTTCATGCGTTCCTCAGGAACACAATGTAATAATTCATTGGGTAAAAAATTGATGCGAGCGCGAAGCGCGAGCGAAAATTTTGCTATGTATATACAGACACGGATGCATGAATTTTGAAATTTTGCTCTATCTATATAGAGACCATATTTTAAAAACCTATTTGTTGCCCCCTTAGTTTCAGGTAAATTCGGCGCCCCTTAGTTTCAGATCATTTGGGCGCCCTATAAGACAGTAAGCTCAATTTGGCGCCCTAAAGTTTAAAATCAATTTAACATCCCCTTAACTTCAATTCAGTGCCCCCATAAGTTTCAGGTCATCTTGGCGCCCGTACGTGTAAGCTCAATTTGACGCCGCTAATATGTTGAACATAAATTTGAAATGCAAAAAAAAAGATATAAAAAAAAATAAATAAATAAATAAATAATGTAATGTGAAACAAGTAAATTTAAATGTTTTGACGGTTAGAATCCCATAATGTAAATTCTGGTAAAAGAGGAAAAACATAGGCTTGTGCGAATAGGGGACGGAAATTTTGATGCATTCGAATGATTAGAAAACAGGTCATTTTACGCGTTCCTCGACAGAATGTAATAAATCAATGGGAAAAAATGATGCGAGCGCGAAGCGCGAGCGAAAATTTTGCTATGTATATACAAACCAGGAGGCATGGAATTTTAAAATTTTGCTATTTCTAGATAGAGACCATTTTAAAGACCCCTTCTGTTTTTTTTTGTGTGTGTGTTTTTTGGGGCCCCTTAGTTTCAGGTAAATAGGATTTAGTTGGAGCTACTAAGTTTAAGATAAATTTGGCACCCCTAACTGTCAGGTCAATTTGGCGCCCCTACATTTGAGCTCAATCTGGCGTCTTTTAATTTAAGATCGATTTGGCACCCCCTTAACTTCAGCCTGAGGTCAATTCAGCGCCCCTTAAGTTTCAGATCATTTTTGCGCCCCTACATTTGATCTAAATTCGGCGCCCTTACGCTTAAGATCATTTTGGCGCCCCTCTAGGTTTAAGTTCGATTTGGCGCCCCCTAGATTTAAGGTCGATTTTGCACCCCTAAGTTTAAGGGTCGATTTTTGCGCGCCCTCCTAAATATAAAGGTCGATTTTGCGCCCCTGCCTAAATATAAGGTCGATTTACGCCCTTTAAGTTTTAAAGGGTCGATTTGGCGCCCCCATCTAAGTTTCGGGTCAATTTGGCGCCCCCACGTTAAGCTCATTTTGGCCCCCTCTAATTTTTAAGTTTGATTTGGCGCCCCCTAAATTTAAGGTCGATTTAGAGCCGCTAAGTTTAAGGTCGATGTTGAAGGTCAATTTGGCGCCCCTATGTTTAGGCTACAATTTGGCGCCCATAGTTTAAGGTCGATTCAGCACCCCTAAGTTTATTGGCGTTGCTTTGTTTACTGTCGATTTGGCGCCCCCTTCCCCCCTTTTTTTCAATTTGGCGCCCTTACATAGTCTAAGACCGATTCGGCGCCCCTAAGTTTAATATCAATTAGGCGCCCCCTCAGTTCAAGTCAATTTGGCGCCCCATCTAAGTTTCGGGTCAATTTGGCGCCCCTACGTTTAAGGTCAATTTGGCTCCCCTGGTTTAATGTCGATTTGGCGCCCCTACATTTAAGGTCGATTTGGCGCCCCCCTAAATTCAAGGTCGATTAGGCGCCCCTATAAGTTTAAGGTCAATTTGGCGCCCGTTAGTTTAACTGTCGATTTGGCCCCCTAAATTTAAGGTCGATTTGGCGCCCTATAGTTTAAGGTCAATTTGCCACCCTTAGTTTACTGTCGATTTGGCGCCCCCCCCCCTAAATTAAAGGTCGATTTGGTGCCCCCCTAAATTTAAGGTCAATTTGGCGCCCTTAGTTTACTGTCGTTTGGCGCCCCCTAAATTTAAGGTCGATTTGGCGCCCCCCCTAATTTTAAGGTCGATTTGGCGCCCTATCGTTTAAGGTCAATTTGGCCGCCTTAGTTTACTGTCGATTTGGCGCCCCCATTTTTTTAAGGGCGCCCCCTTCCCCCTCTCCCTTTTTCCCTTCCTCTCTTTCTCTCTCTTCTCTCTCTTCTCTCCTTTTTTTTTTTTTTTTTTTTTCTTCTTCCTCTTTCCCCTTTTTTTTCCCTTTCTCTTTTTTTTTTTCTCCTTTTTTTCTTCTTTTCTTTTTTTTCTTCTCCTGGTTTCTCTCCCTTTTTTCCCCTCTTGTCGGCGCTCCCCCTGCGCGCCCCCCGGGGGCCCGGGCCCGTAAAGCCCCCCCCCCAGAGAATAGCGCGCATGAATGGACCACTACTTATAATATCCGCGACGTGCGAAGCGCGAAGCCGAAAATTTTAGGAATCTTAATGGCTTTTATTTTTATTGTTTATTTAGTAATAAAAATATAGGAATCCGAGCGCGAAGCGCGAGCCCCAAATTTTAAGATCAAGGCAGAGTAAATTGTGCAATATCGAGCCTATTTAGTATCCGCGAGCTGAAAGTTTTGAGCTAAAGACTCTTTTTAGGAATCCATTGATTGAAGATAATACATAATATTCTTGGCTCATTGTAGACAATTCTTTGCTATGATATATTTGAGGGCTGCAGGCCCTACTCCACCCCAATCTGCCCAATACACAATACAATTAACAGACACAACAATTCTTTTGCAAGGTTAAATTTGTCTCCAGCGGAGGGACTACGGGTCAAAACCTTTTTTGTTATACTTATATGTTTGTTAATTTATACGATAGTGCAGAGGTAACGCATATAAAGTATAAGAAGTAGAAAAAAAAGGCATTTTTAGTATTAGTAATGAATAACAACTTTTTTAAGAATTGTCCATGGGACTTTTACAGAGTATATAAAGGCTTCTTTTTAGGAAAAGGGGCATTTTAAGCTAAGAAAGGGGCACTTTTAGAGTGCATGACAAAGCCTCTGTTAGACCCATATCCTCAAGCGCGAAGCGCGAGTAGGAACTTTGAGCTCAAAATTGTAGTTTATTTATTTGCAGTATGGAAGCGCGAGCCGAAAATTTGGGGTTTTAAAAGACATTTGGAGTAAAAAGGGGCCCTTTTTTATTATGAAAGTGCCCCATTTTTAAACAAGAAATTGTCCACGGGACTTTTTGAAAACTCTGAAAGGCTTCTTTTTAGTATAAATATGACACTACTTTTTTAGCTTAGAAAAGGGACACTCTTTTTGGTCTTGAGTAGGGGAACTTTATGGGTGGATGAAAATGTGGGGGTCACTGTGCCCCCCTGCCCGGTTCCACCGCCTCTGCCACTTTGCTTTATTTCTGTTATATCTTTTCCTAAATTTGAATATAATATCATTTAAAAATATAGTGATTTAGAAAAGTGATTTAGATTTGTGTGATCCATGGCGAATTAGATATCCCAGATAAAAAGTATTATATCCTGGCGGCAGCCCACCCCTTTAAACAAAGTCGATTAGACTTCTTTCTTATTTCCTCCGAACTCCTCTCGTTAGTTAAAAATGTCAATATTCTTTTGGGTTACAGACAGACCATTCATTAATTCGCCTGAGTCTCTCTTTAAATCGGATAACAAGAGGTCCTTGATTTTGGAAGTTCAATAATTTTTTGCTCAAAGAAGAAGAATTTTGTGCAACAATAAAAAGAACGATAAGAGAGAGACCCTTAAATTTTACCGTCTAAAGGTGCAATAGAATTTGACACAAAATGACTGTTTAGTTGGTGAATTGCGAATTTAATATAAACGATCAATATTTACTTGAAACTTTAATGATGACAATACGAGGGGAGACATATCATATGCATCTTTTGCAAAAAAAGAAATGTATTAATAAAAAAAAGATTTTGAAAAGAAACTGGAAGATTTAGAAAGAAAGTTAGTTCTCTCTGATAATAAAGCAATTGTATTAGCAGAATATTAACAAAAATAAAAACAGAACTTGAGAAGTTTCGCGTTAAAAAATTGAAGGAATTGCATTAAGATCGCGAATAAAATGGATGGAGTTTGGGGAAAAACCCCTCAAAATTCTTTTTGAATTTGGAAAAACAAAATCAGGTCAATAAAGAAATACGTCAATTATTGACGAAAAACGGCGATACTTTAAAAAAGCAAGAAAGATATACTCAAGGAGGTATTTTAATTTTTACTCAAATCTATACTCAACTAAAAAAACAAATGAATATCGTTTGGAAACACTTATGACGCAGATATTACGAAACTGTCCCACGACAATCTTTAACCCTATCAAGACAAGGGGGGGGCACAATGTGCCCCCCCCTACCAAACTTTTATACGCCATTTCTATACGCTTGGATCTTTTTCCACCAACTTGGTGACTTTTCCTAAAATTTATTCACGAAGCATTTTGATACATATTTTGCGGGGTATGATGTTCCGTGTTGCCATGGCACACAAAAAATTGGTACGCATGTTTCTCCATTTTTTGATAATTTTCGATATCCATTGTTTTAAACAATATTATGGAGGTTTCTTTATTCAAATTGAATTGGAATAACATTCTAAACTGAATACCACTCTTCTCCTTTGTTTTTTATTACATTTCATGTGCGAAATGGCGCCAAAACAATAGATTAAAAGAAAATATTGAATATTCAATCTTTTCTCATTTCTAATCTTTTGAATTAGTCTATCCCTTGAAATTCACAGAAATTGATTATTTTTCTTATTGTATAATCACTTCGCATACCTAAACAGTGAAAATTTGTAACAAAAACTATTAAAATTAGATTATTTTAGTTAGTTACCTGAAGCGCCCTCTAGTGGCAAAATTGCATTTTTCTGATTTCAGAGAATCAAGCGCCCCCATTTGGCAACTTTGGACATTTAAATAGATGAATAACCAATGAATAATCATAAAAACACATTTGAACCAATCTGAATCATCAAACTGTGATTTTAGAGAGTCAAAATAATTTAATTCGAATTCTCTGCATTTTCTATGTATTTCTATTTCTTTATTTAATTGTAAATAGCGCCCCCATATGGTGACCTTGAGAAATTTTTGTTGTACCAAGTTGTAAAGCTTGAGTTGCTCTATCGTCATGCTAGATATGAAAGTGATCGGTCAAATAATGAAAAAATTATGGGGGGGGGGGGGCGCCCTTGGGCCTATCCAATTCACAAAAGGATGGTATAATTACTTTGATACCAAAAAGGGAAATAAATCTAGACATTTACTGAAAAACTGGCGACCGATTTCTTTATTAAATGTATATATATAAGTTTTACTTAGCATCCGGATGTATTGCAAATAGATTAAAAAATGTTTTCCCCTTTTTGATAACATGAGAGCCAAACTGGATTTCTCAGTGGTCGTTTTATTGGCGAAAATATTCGTTTGTTGTATGGACATCCTTCTGCATACTGAGTTAAGGATATACCTGGTATGCTTCTCGTTGTTGATTTTGAAAAAGCGTTTGATTCCGTATCTCACAATTTTCTATTTAGTGTTTTAAATTTTTTTTCGCTTTGGTCCATCAGTAATGAAATGGATTAAAATGTTTTTATCATAACAAACATCATCTCGTGTAATAGTTAATGGTCACTGTACAGATATATTTAAAATTGGGCGAGGTTGCCGCCAGGGAGATCCCCCTGTCTCCCTTACCTATATTTACTCGTTAGTGAAATACTTGGTGGTCTTATACGTCACACAAACTCTTTAAGTTTGGATTGCATACAATATGCAGATGATACCACATTTTGACACTCAAATGGATCTAAAACAGATTTACAATGTGCCCTTGAAATATTAAGTAATTTTGAAAAAAATGTCTAATCTTAAAATAAACATGTCAAAAACCAAGTAATATGGATTGGCAGAAATAGGACCCTTAACCTAATACTCCCGGGGTATTTCAAAGCTTGTTATTACCCGGGGGGGGGGCATTATGCCCCCCCCCCCTGAGATCTCAGCCATGGGTCGCCCGATTGCCTCAAAATTTTGCACAAAGGGGTAAAGAATTATGTAATCTACAAAGTTGTATAGCTAAATTTAACGAAAGTCCTTTTATTTTTTTTAACTAATTAATTTATGCTAATTTATGCGAGAAATCATAGATTTTGGTATTTCTCACTAATAAAGCCTCAGGAATAGCAATTTTTGGTACAAATGTCTTTCATAACTCCCTCATCAATTCTTGAAAAGAAAAAGATAGGTTTGTGGTAATTATTTCTTATGTATTTTATTGTTTTTCAATTTTCTTATGTATTTCTTTGTTCGTATGTGTGGGTGTGGGTGTGTGTGAATGTGGGTGTGTGGGTGTGTGTGTGTGGGTGGTGTGTTTGTGTGTGTGTGTGTGTGTGTGTGTGTGTGTGGTAATTATTTACACATTTGAAACAATGATAACACTTATTTAGAAAAGTATTTACATAAATTGGAAAAGCTCCTGATTTTATCAATAGGGTTATACACAGTCATATAGAGAAATAGCGAAATTTCAAGTGACATGTGTTCGGTAAACGTAATGACACCGCACGGTAGGTCCGATCGCCTAAATTTGGTATCAAAATGTGCGGGAAGGATCAGAGAAAAAAGTCAAGAAATTTTGTTTCGAATATTGGGGCGTTAGGAAGTACCGACAAAACTTCGACAGGGGGGGGGGGGCATAATGCCCCCCCCCCCGCGGAGTATTAGGGTTAAAGCAGAACTTCTTCATGAATATAAACTAAACTGGGTATCTGAGGGGTACTTCAGGTACCTAGGTATAGATTTCTCAGTAAACGTAACCCAAATGGTTGATCATAATTATTCCGAAAGTTTAAAGAGATTAAAGTTAAGATGGCAACCTGGATAAAAAGATCGCTAACTCCCCTTGGAAGAGCCACAGTAGTTAAATCCTTATTAATTCCTAAAATTAACTACCTCCTCTTATCACTTCCACTACCAAATGCACCAATTCATGAAGACTAAACCGAAGTTTTCTTTGAATTTATATGGAATCACAAACCCGATAAAATAAGCAGAAAACAATTATGCCAATTATACACTGATGGTGGATAAAGATGACAGATATTTTTATTCACGCTAAGTCACTCAAGAGTATCATGGATAAGAATTTATCAATAATAAGTAGATCAAGATAATACCATCATATGTTCTACTCATTTTTACCTCACTCTTGTACACCCTTTCCGTTGTTCATGGGTTCTGTATTATTTCTCTGATTTAGCACGTCTGTGGTTAATCCATTTTGGAAAGAGGTACTATTAGCCTTTTCAGAGCTAATGTTTTTACAATTCATCAATTGCATGCCAACCCTTTGGAATAATGATATGATAAAGTTAATAAAAGTATTGTATTTTAAATCTTGGTGTAATAAGGGAGTCCGTTTTTATAAATGATATTTTAAAAGCAGATGGATCATTTTTGTCATTATTATGAATTTCAACAGAAGTTTAATGTGCAAACAAACTTTCTTCAATATTATGGCTTGTGTAATGCAATAAGATCAGGTTTTGATAAAAATACTATTCCGAAAGTAATGGAACCTACATGTATAATTCCCGAAGTATTGCAATTGATATTAAAAATGAAAAAAGGGTGTTCACATATTTACCAACATTTTTGAATATAACATAAAAGAGTGCAAAAGTCTTACAAAATGGAAACATGATTTTGACCTTGAGGAAAAGAAATGGAATTTTTATTATGTGAGTCCATATCAATCAACTGTTGATATAAACATGAGATGGCTTCAATTTAAGATTTTGAATAGAATTCTATACATGAAAGACATATTGTTTAAAACTAAACATAGTTGCAGATAATATATGTACATTTTGTAAGAACGCAGAAGAACGATAACGCATATATTTTTGTACGTGTCTTACTCAAATGGTATATGTGTCAAACTTTGAATTATGGTTATCTAATCACAATAACTATCAAAATTAACAACGAAAATAAGCTATTTGGGTTTCAAGGACAAAATAACAATGCTTTAACTGTATAATGGTGGTCATAAGAAGGGAAATATATACAGCAAAGTGTAAAGACTGTTGCCAGTTTTTGACAACATTGTCTCAGCTATAAAATGTTACTACGATATGGAAAAGTATATTGCAAACAAATCTTAGAGAAAGGAAGTTCTCGAAAAAAGATTTTACATGTAGGGGACTGAAAGCAAAGTGTTTTTATCTTCCTTTCTTGTTTTCTATTCAAGTATCTGCTGCATTTCTGCCAAAAAGTGGGCCGGGGTTTTAATTTTTTTTTTTTTTGGGGGGGGGGGTCAAACGGACCCTGCTCGCCTGCAGGGGGGGGGGGGGGTTTCGTTCGAACCCCCGAACCCCCCCCCCCCCGCTTTAGTACGCGGCCTGATTATCATGCGTATTGTTAGGCAAATTTGACTGATTTAATGAATGATTTTCTTATATTCCTATTATAAAACAACCAAATTTGATTTGCTAATCAGCGCAACCTGGAGGTCTCAAAGACTCAAAGACTTCATACATTTGATTGACAGAATTTGAGGAGCATTCAGCAATAAGTTCAGTACACCAGCTCTTGAATGCAATTAATTTCGATGGCGATGCTATCCATTCGCTTTTCCTGGGCGATTGAGCTTTGAAATGCATTACATTCATTGCATTTCAATCAACATCCAAACTACATTACGTGATTCATTTCCAGAAGGCAACATATCGTCTAGCCAAACTCTTCTCCACAACCACCATGGATCCTAAACAAAGATTGCAGAAGCAATTCGACTCCTTGTTGATGTACAGACCCAAGATTGAATTCACCCTGGACGTGTCCACTTTCCATGTTGGTTGTTCTAAAAGCACATTGGGAGTTTACCTGAGAGAGATCAAATGGAAGCTTGCAAGACCTGTCCCTTCTGAAGATCTACAGAAGTATGTCATTGGACAGGAGAAGGGAAAGACGCAATGGATTCACACGAGTGTAGACAACCTTGTGAGATTTAAAGCGAGGATAATCCCCGGTAATGATATGGTTGCGATTATTATTGGTGGCGATGGAAAGGGCGTGGCACCTGTCGAATATCGGGAAGACCTCTTGCAAGGCGCAGGGAATGGTCGAGAGGCCAAGAGGGTGAGTAACTAGTAGAAACAGCGCGACGCTCAAAGAAACGAGAGAAGAAGTATAAATAGAAGTAGAGACGCGGATAGGAGTAAAAGCAGATACAGTATGGACAGATACCGATCAAGTCACGGTGAAAGAGTAGGTTATATGAGCCATTATACAGACGTGGCAGATCTATGCATGGAAGGCACTTGCATAGTCCATCATGGCAGACGGGGTTATACTAGAGATTGGGAAAGATGAGTTAAAATTATGAGTAGAGGTAGTGATAATAAATCAACATTATTTCAGTAAAACAATTGGTTGTGATTGAAGGGATGGGCATTGAACCGTGGTTCTCCATCAGTACCAATGATGAAAGTTATCTTCCAAAATTAAAATCAATTATTGGTTCGCGGATCTGAGCCAATGCTAGTAGCAGTCTAGCAGAGCCAGTTAGACGCAATTTTCGTATGCCCCTTTATCGAAGTTGTAACGAATACATTAGTATTTGTTTCCCTACAACACGTAAGCATGTATGTAATAAACGTGTAATCATCCTAAGCATGCTCAGTGAATATTTTTTTAAGGCAAATTTGTGCCCAGAAAAAAAATACACAAGAGAAAATTGCACATTTCTATATATATTGGATCAGTAACTTTGTTATCAATATTATTAGCATTAAAATAACGATGGTCATGTTTTAATTATATAACGGTCACCGTGGTGTTGAATTGTAAAGGTAATATAGGTTTTCCCGCCCAATGTCATAGGTTTGTCATTCAAACATAATAGAAGGTTCATTCATATTCAAGCGATACCTCTTTCCGATCGATATCGGCATTTTAATTTTAAAATAGGGTACATGCAGGTAATATGGACCCCTTAAGCTCATTTCCCTAATTTGCATAAAATTGCAAAATGACACACAGTCTAAACTTTGTTTATATGAATCAATGACTACTGCTCTAACTTTTATTGTGAAGAAAAACAATTATCACCAACCCCCCTGTCTGCAATATTCAAATGTTGACGTCATTACCAAAGTGCCCATATTACCTGCATGTGCAGGTAATATGGGCACATGTATTTAATGTATGTTTTAAAAACCACAATGACTCTACCATGTCTGGAATTAGCTTAAAATGTTGAAAATCGTTAACTTTAAGATATCATTTGAAATTATAAGACCCTTCAGTAAATACTTTGACTATATATTTCATTGTTTTGTATTTTGTATAAAATTGCTTTTTGTAATATTATTTAAATATTATTTTCATTATACAAGTTAATATAGGCCTACAATAAGTTATTTATATTAATTATATACTGTGAATATACCCTAAAAAGTCGTAGCAAAGAGACTGATGCCTTATCCCAATACTAAGTACCATAATCATTTCCGCCATTTTGGATGGCCCATTTTACCTGCACTAATGTTGCTGTGTCAGGCAAGCATTTAATGCAACATTGCACCCCTTCACTAAAACAAATTGACCTGTACACGCTCGTATGATCAAAATGAAACTATAAGCTTACTAGATAATACAAAACAATTGAGGTTACCCCCTCAAACACTCTTTCACCATCACATTCTTTGAAATATCAAATTTTACATCAGGGTAAAAAAATGCCGTATGTTTTACGTACCTTTTTGGTTTTCAGCAATTTTCTCAGAGAAATTTCGGCATCAGATGCTCTCACGACAATATATTTTCGTATACAGTTCATATGAACAACATTATGGTGCTCTCACCGGTCACCGGTCACCGGTCGACGGTCACGACATGATTTACTTCAGGTGGCCCATATTACCTGCTGGCCCATTACCTGCATGTACCCTACGGGGAATCAAGTTCATAGTCACGAAGCTTTATTTTAAGAGCAATCAATTTCATAATTGGGGCAAAACCATTTCAATTTATTGCATTCAATCTTATTTTACCCGTACTTAATTTTATTTATACATCAAACAAGATATTTAATCGTGCATACAAGTTCATTAATGTATGTACAATTTCGCATTATGTCCATTCAAATTAATGAGGCATCATTTTTAGGAGCCCGGTTAGCCTGTTCGGGCAATTAATTTCATTTTGAGGAACTTAATTTTAAGAAACTTCCATTCAGTTTAGAATTCCGTTTATGTTTTTGTGTTTTCCCATCATTCTCTATATATTTTCGCATTATACAAGATTTTCATAGCATTGGTGTGCCATATAATTATTTAGGCTTATCCTGTAAATCGTGTTTTAAACTAGGATTTTATCTGAAATTATAACGAATCCGCGATTCCATTGAGGGAGATTCAAAGGAGCCTGACGAGCTACCCCCCCCCCCACCTCACCCGAAAAAAAGCAGGATACCATTATTTTTTATGGTATGACGACTTAACCCTACCCATAACCAGGTGTGAATATGACTTGTGAGGTATGGACTGAATGCCGTATCTTCACACTCCCGGCACCCTTTTTTGCTCGGCCAGCGTAACGCAAAATAAATTCGACTGTACAAGAATCTGAAATATTCATTTTGGCCCCCATAAAATGCTGGATCCGCTTCTGTTAAAATTGGGGCTTTGTATTGCCTTTTTTAAGGTCTCTCAAAAATATATAATATAGGCTGTTGTCTATTTTTTCCTTGTTAAATTTGTATTTTGCTCTATTCGCATCAGATATTAATCTTATGTCAAAGAAACATTTTTTTTTTTTTTTTGCTTTTTTACTATTGTTTCTTTCTTTTAAACGTTACGTCCTGCATTAAGTCGAAGACACTTAAAGAGACACATTTTATAATGGATTTTTTTCTTTTCTTTTTAGTTCGTACATCACAAATATAACTTTATTTTTTTAATTTTTATTATTTTTTTTTTTTTAACGTTATATAGATATTTTTTTATGGGGGCATATGCGGGCCTTTCTTAGACATTTTCTTTCATAATAGGTACATTAATCAAGTCTTGATATTTAATAGGGAAACATACAAGTCTTGGTATTACTTTCAATAATGAATTATGTGCGTGTCCAGTGTTCTTTCTTTTTGCCTTTGCATCCACTATTTCGTTTTCGTTGCTATGAGGGACTTATCCATGGCTGCAGGATAAACAAAGTCATGGTAAACCGTTTTGATAACGTACAATATCATATCTTCGTGACGAATGAATCTTAAATAGAATACACTTTTTTTTTTAACATGCTTGCCTTATAATGAATTTGAATGACCTAAGAAAGTCCGAGGCCATCCCCATTTGAATTTGAATGCATACTTCTAATAATCTAAGCATAAAATTTCAATGTGAACAACTCTTTTTCTAAATGTGTTGCACGGACAATTAATTCGATCGAGCGAAAGGAAATATTAAACATTTCCAATTCTAAAGTTGAATGTTCTTTATCTAAACTTAGATGACTGATTCGAAGAATGCTTTACAAGGATTCAAATCTCAAACGTAGCAAAAATGAAATTAAATAAAAATTCTTTAAACGCTTTTGCTACATTTTAAAATCGACTTGGCACATGCATTTTAAAAGATCATTGCATAAATAAATGAATTGAACTGTGGTGAAATTGAATTATATTTGTCATTGAAAGTGACCGGGAAAACCTATAAATTAGTATTTCATAGGTCAACTCACATTGGGTGTTGTTAAAAAACCCCCAGTGTTTACAGAGTATTCATGATATATTAAGTAGGCCTAATTGTATTCAAAGAAAACTGCGGGATTTCCCATATATTACTACAGGAAGTGTTTGTACAGAGTGGGGGGGGGGGGGAAGGGGGGGGGGTAAGCTGAAAAAAAAAAAAAAAAAAAAAAAAAAAAAAAAAACAGTTCAAAAAAAGCACCGATTTTGGGAGAATATTCACATATCGAGTTGGTATTTTAAGTGCTCATTGTTTCTTTTGATTTTGTGTTATTTTAATGTATAAAGATATTTTATTTATTTATTTATTTATTATTTTTTTTTGGGGGGGGTGAAAATCACTTGATTTAGAATCTATATTAGCGTCGAACGTTCACATTCAATGTAGATATTAAATGTTCAATGTTCCTCATTTTTGTCTTTTTTGTATTTAATGTACATTCCTTTGTTTAATTTGTATAGAGAAATTGTCAGAGCACTGTTGATTGATGGAATGTATCTCTCAATTCCTCTCTCTCTCTCTCCCTCTCTCTCACTTTCCTGTGCGTATGTCATTTTAATTATATATACTAGTTTAACGATATAACTGATCTGAGTATAATATAAGGTTGCCTATAGAGCGTCATAACTTTATTATTGTGAAATATTAGATAATGAATATGTAAATAATGTACAGCGGTTACAATCCTCCATGACTCCATAATGTGCCCCCCCCAAAAAAAAAAAAAAAAAAAAAAAAAAAAACAGAAGAAAATATATATATGAATTAGATGTGAATTATATTTCATTTCATATGATCAGTAACTGTGCATACATTGACAAAACGATGGTTAAGAATTTCTGAACGATTTGTTTCATTTACATTTTACCGTGTTTGTACAGTTGATATTGAAATCTTTTATTTCGACATCATTAGAGTGAACAAGATATTTTGTCAACATTACAAAGAAAAAAATAGGAAAAAAATGATACATAATAATGTAAATCCTGAGAGTGTAAAGTAAAGAAGTAACATAATTACTCTCATCAGCTAAGGACAAAAATTATACGAGTAATATTTGGGCTTATATAGCTTCAAGAAAAGGGTAAAAAGAGGTATAATAGTAGGTTCGTGGGAAAGAGAGAGGAGAGATAGAAGAGACAGAATCGAGAGAAAGAGAGAGGGAGAGAGAGAGAGTGAGAGAGAGAGAGAGAGGGAGAGAGATACAATAAGAGGTAGGGAGAGAAGAGAGAAGAGAGGGAGGAAAGAGAGAGAGAGAGAGAGAGAGAGAGAAGGAGGGAGAGGGAGAGTGAGAGATTGAATACATTACCTTGTTCTGAAAAAAAAAAATGCAAATAATTATCCCCCCCCGGCGTTTAGCTCTGAAAGCAGCTGATCAAGGAAAATGTGAATGATTTTTTTCCCTCCCCCCCACCCCTTATCGGAGGAATGCTGGATCCCCCCCTGCACTATATAGGCCTACTCCCAAACACCACTGCGTCACATCAATGAGCTTCGAGCTCCTTATTCTCATTCTTCCTTATAGTACACGTGTAATTCATTTATGTTTCATTTTTCTAAATTGTTAAACCATAATTGATAAACACCGGTCATCTGTTGGCAGTATATCGTTGGTCAAGTTTGGAGAAGGACAAGAGTTATTGGAGGTTTTCCTTGTAGAATTCGTGACGTATGCATGATGATGTAACCAGTTTAACATATAAAAGTGTTTGTTTCCCCTGTTTGTCCTTTATTTTTTCTAATAAAGTTGACCAGGTTGTGGTGAATCAAATTTATACCTAGCTGGACCCCGTTGCATAAAACTTCTAACCGGAGTTTTTTCCGGTTAAAATCTGAAAACTCCGGTTAAAGTCCGAAAACTCCGGTTACAATATTTCCTGGATTTTTTACTGTTTTTTCCATTGCATAAAAACATACCAGAGTTTTCAAAAGTATTAATGCAATACATTTTTAGGGAGTTTTAAAACTCAGGTTGAATAACCTAAGAAATAGGTCTATATAAGCTGAGTTATTTAACCCGAGAAAACTCGGGTTATAGACAAAAAGTTTTATGCAACACCACCCTGGTATTGACTTGTAAGCAATAAGAAACATGAAACCGTTCTCCTAAGTAAAGAAAGAGTACAGGCCTACATAAATGTCATAAGTCCCGAAAAATGATTTTGGCAGAGAGTAGGCCTATATGCCGATTATATGCGTGTTGTTCGGACGCCTTAGAAATATGCAACCATGCACCCCCCCCCCCCCGCCCCCTCCATCCTAGAAGGCCTTTTATACTCAAACAGGGGAGCATTTCCATCAAAGGACTTGTCGGACATTTTATCCGACAAATTTGCTCTCAGCCAATCAGATGCGAGCATTTCAGTAGCTTATAACAGTTTGTCGGATAAAACGTCCGACATGTCCTTTGATGAAATGCCCCCCAGGTGTCATTAGATGAATGTACAGGTAACTGGCACCTCTACGGTATGTGGAATTCCCCATGCAACATTCCAAACAAACGTTTCTGAGAGTAATGGTACAAACATATACAATGCGTGTCCGACTCATCTTTTGCGTACACAGTATATTACACAGCAGTACACACACATGTTATACACAAAAATCATGCTGCTATATAGCGCTAGTGCTGAAAACAACGTGGATCGTTTTCGGAAGAAAATTCTCTCTTTCTTAGTTTGTCCGTAATATTCTGTGATATTTATGGGCTCTAATCTAATGCCATTGTTGGTGAATGGGACTATCTGATTTGCACATTCTTTTTGTGAATTCGCGTTCAACTTAACTTCAAGAACAGGAGAAAACTCATCTCACCGAACTTCAATCCCCGACTTCACAATCACATTTGAACTTTCGAAGTTTTGATCGATGCCGATGGAATTTCACACCGAGGTTTTAGGTACGTATGTATACATTGACTATGTAGGATGGGGGTTAGGAGTCTGGACACTTATCAAACGTAACTGTTAAAAGCCTTGTTTATAAATTTATTGTCCTATGATGAAGCCAAAATTATATGTTGAAACAATGCTGTCATCCTCCATTTTGTTCTCTATAATAATTTCTAACATTTTGTGCCAAAGAACTACAAAGAAATAGTTATAGACTAGATACGTTAGGGCCATTAATAAAGTTGTAAATATGTCGACACGGTTCCAACCAAGCAGCTAAATATAACTTGTGGAACGATCGTACATGTGTAGGTATGGAGATTTTTATTGTGAAGACTGCAATCAGAAAGGAACTTTTTCATTATAAATAATCTAGAGCCAGGCGACACCTATCGTTTCACTTAACTGTTCTATTCTTGCTGTTTTTTTGTCCCCGCCGAACGAGTTTGAGCAGGGGACTATGAAACGGGCTCCGTACGTATATGTGTGTGTGTCCGTCCATCCGTCCGTCCGTCCGTGCGTCCGTATGTGAGTTCAATTTGCTACTCCTTCGCCATTTTTCATCCGATTTCGATTCCGTTTGCTTTATATGATAGCACTAGGTGATGGCTACCAAACTTCTTCACAGAATTTTGACCTTTGACCTTTGACCCTGATTTTTTACCTATATTGTTAATTGGCTACAAAATGCTACTCCTTCGCCATTTTTCATCCGATTTCGATTCTGTTTGCTTTATATGATAGCACTAGGTGAGGGCTACAAAACCTCTTCACAGAATTTTGACTTTTGACCCCTTTGACCTTCATTTTTGACCTATATTGTTAATTGGCTACAAAATGCTACTCCTTCGCCATTTTTCATCCGATTTTGAATCCGTTTGCTTTATATGATAGCACTAGGTGAGGGCTACAAAACTTCTTCACGGAATTTTGACTTTTGACCCCTTTGACCTTTGACCTTTATTTTTGACCTATATTGTTAATTGGCTACAAAATGCTACTCCTACGCCATTTTTCATCCGATTTTTGATTCCATTTGCTTTATATGATAGCACTAGGTGATGGCTACCAAACTTCTTCACAGAATTTTGACTTTTGACCCCTTTGACCTTTGACCTTGACTTTGATCTATATTGTACATTGGCTACGAAATGCTACTTCTTCGCCATTTTTTACCCGATTTCGATTCTGTTTGCCTTATGTGATAGCACTGATCGTGATATAATGGGAATTTTACATTATCGGCGGGGACATATATTACGCATCGCGTAATTTACTAATCCACTTGTTATTTTTTATTTCTCTCTGACCTACTAGATTTCTAGTCTTGTCTTCATTTTTTGTTTGTTATAGATAGACTCTAGTCTAATCTAACTTAGAGGGGTCAAGATAGCGCATGTTTTATTTTGTTTTGTTTTGTTTTGTTTTTGCACGACGGAAATTCATCTAGATCAGATCTCGGCCTAGAATCTAGTGAAATCACATATATACTTTGGCGTAAAAATAGTGTCAATTGGTCTAGATATCTAGATCTAGATCTATATATCATTGCAAAAAAGTAGAAACATTTCGGAGGAAAACAATGGATCAAGTTCATGATGAGTTGCAAAATGTGTCACCCATCCCATTTGTAGAATATTGCATACGGGATCAATACTGAGTAGATCTACTGTGTAGTCGGTACGAACTGTAGACAGTGTAGATCCAGGGGGTACTCCCTGCAGATCTATTCAAATTGTGTCATGAGTAAACATCAAGTACCGGTAGGTCTAGACCTTTTGAAATAGAAACCAATCAAAACTGGCGCCAATTTGATCACATGATTGGAAGACAGAGTAAAGATTAAAGTGCATAAGGCCAATGAAACTCGATGTTGAGTTTCCCGTCACATTTTTTTCAGCCCATAATGAGGAACTGATTTCATTAAAATCCATTATTCAATATTTTCCAGAACATGAAAGTTCAATCTTTTGATGACCTTTCAACGCACTTTTATCTCTTATTTTGGATATTTTTTTTTTTTTTTTCAATGTTCATATCTTGCTTATTTTTATTTGAGGCAATTATGTTTAAAATGGAATGGATTGTATTATAGATCTAGGTTATTAATTGTAATGTGGCTTGGGTAGGGGTAGGGAAACCAGACTACACACTATATTATAAGACTGAAAAGCTGATGAAAATAATGTTTTGTTAAATCAATTATGTCATATAATTAATTTATAGAAAAATAATGAAATATTTTCAGAATTTGAGTTTCAAATGCGGGCAAAATTTCACAATGAGGGCGGGTGACGGGAAACTCAACATCGAGTTTCAGCTGCCTAATCATAAAGAATGTGTTTTCACTGCAGGCCTACTGAGTGATCTGTGTTCAATGTCAAGTCTCATAGACGTGGGAGGGGGGGGGGGGGGGGGGGGGGTGATGGTAGGGGTCTTTAGCTCTTCCTTTTCTCAATTTTTTTTTTCCAGCAAACGTGTGTAACACAAGAATGCAAAAGTGAATTTTAGCCTGTGTCGCCCCCTACTTTTTGCTCAGCCCCTCCAATTCCAAAACGCTCTGAGGCCCTGTGTTTTCATGTTGAAAAGTCGTCAAAATTTAGTATAAAATGTCCACACGACACAACATGATGGGGGGGGGGGGAACGTGTTCCTACCTTAGGACAAATAAAAAAAAAAAAGAGTAGAGAGAGAGAGAGAAATAAAGTTTTCTGAGAAAGAGAGAGAGAAAAAAAGATAGAGACAACTGGTATTAGCATTTTAGCAAGACATTTAGAGAGCTTTTTGACCCCGTATTAAAATCGGTTCCATTAAAATCAAGGAGAGGGTGGCTAAGGCGTGTATGTGATGAAAATATATCAGAATCCTTAACAGATGACCGAAAAAGAGTATTGAGAAATTCATTTAAATTTTTTAAAATTTTGGTGCATTGACCCTGGTGTATTTTGTGAACATTAATATGTGTTTGTTATGTTGACACAATTTTCGAGGGTGTCTTTGATTGTTATGTACACACACCCTTTGTGTCAAGTAGGCCTACCCGTAGGGGAGACCGGGGACAATTGTAACACTTTTTTTTTCAAATTTGACTTATCAACTTTATTATAACTACATGTAAATACTTGCTTAAAACCAAGTAAAACGAAATTTGGATATCTTAGCTCGACATATGAATAGGTTCGGGTTAAGTAAAACTATTTATTTTGAAGCCATTATCATTTCAAAACACGAGGTCGTGTGTTACAATTGCCCCTAAACCAGGGGCAATTGTAACAGACGTACGGGGCAATTGTAACACATGAAATTGTAACATTTTGCTTTTCTCTATCAAAGCCATGCACTTGGCAGATCCAAGATTTAAACAACAAACCACATCAGCTAATTATTATAAAACATGACAATGCTTGAATTAAGTTACGTTATATTTTCCACTTGTTATATACATGGCATGGGATTATTGCAGAAGTTAACGTGCTCTGTACGGGCCCTGAATTGTCCCGGGGCTAGGTACGGGGCAAAAGTATTTCCTAAACGGCATTGTTACTATTGCCCCTGTGGTGGGCTACCATGTTTGGAGAGATTTTTTTCTATCTTAGCTTAGGTATTCAGCGTTTAAACGTTAGCAAAATATGGCCTACATGTAAGAACATAATTTCTAAATACACAAAAATGACAGCCATAGCTCATCCACATATTTGTCCAGAAGAAAAACAATGGGTAATGTGAAATATTACTTTCCTACTCAAAAAACGATTTTTCTGCTGTAGAAATTTCCACGAACCGTTAAATCTGCTAATACTCAAACAGCATGAGGAGCGATGAAATACGCATGCTCTGTACAAATTTTAAGTTTGTAGCGTGTTTCTGCTAGGGATGGGAGCCCCTGTTACAATTGCCCCGTGTTACAATTGTCCCCGGTCTCCCCTATAATGTACCAAGGGATTATTGTTCAGGAGAAAGAGATGCAACCATTGTTCATGTGCGCCTAAATTTCCTCCAAGCTGCAAATCTGAAAGAACAATGAAGACAGCTGATACCACTCAAGCTTCAAAAGATTTTGTTCTCATGCAGGGCGGCTGTGATCTGGCAGAACTACATGTACGTATCTCCTTTTTTGCGATTCCGAGATACAATGTATTTGAGCTTAAAGTTTTAAAATTACTTATTTTGCTTTCTTTGGAAAAATGGAGAATGGTGTATCGGGTTTTTTTTGTTTTCCTTTGATCTGTGGAACAGATATAAGGTATTGCCACCAAAAAATTGTAGATTTCCTCATTAAATCTAGTAATTTTCCTCATTTTTTTTAAACATACACGCTTTTGCCTGATTAAATCACGACTACACTCCTGGCGTTTGATCGGGCAAAACTATGTATGTCACAGGGTATGTCCCCGACGTGGCAAAGGTTTATCAGGCAAAACTACGTATGTCCTGCGCATTTGCAAAGTTTTATCGGGCAAAACTACGTATGTCCCCTACGTGGCAAAGGTTTATCAGGCAAAACTACGTATGTCCTGCGCATTTGCAATGTTTTATCAGGCAAAACTACGTATGTCCAGCGCATCTGCAAAGTTTTATCAGGCAGAACTACGTATGTCTTATACCTTGCAAAGATATCAGGCAAAACTGTGTATGTCTTAAACATTGCAAACGCAGTGGCTAAAAGTGTTAGGGTAACAGCCATGCCATGGCTCCAATTTCCAGTTCCAAAGCCTTGTATTGAGAGAAAAACACATTTTGAACTTAGCTTTGGAGAGGATCAAAGTTTCTCAACTGAAACATGGTAAGCTATAGAGTAGACTTTCTAGTATAGACCGAAAGCTTCAGTCTCTGTAAAGACTGTAGATCTAAATCTACCGTATAATAGGATGGGGGTTGATAGTACCCAGTTGTCCGGATAATCGATCTTAATACGGCCATTTGAAAAAGTTTAGAAGCCAAGTTTCATCAATGTTTTATAGTACAAAGTGTTAGGCAATATTATAGAGAACAAAAATTGAAGATGATTACAACTTTCTTATTTATATTTGTTTGTGTGTAATCCACAGGCAAAGAACAAGGCTTCATAATTGTAAAGTGTCCTGACACCCAACCCCCCATCTAGTTCTACAGTCTTTTCAGAGACTGAAGCTTTCGGTTTAGTTTGTCTGGAATAGGTGGTACCGTATACTAGAAAGTCTTACCTTGTTTCAGTTGAGAAACTTTGACCCTCTCCAAAGCTAAGTTCAAAATATGTTTTCCTCTCAAGGCTCTGGAACTGGAAGTTAGTTCATGGCACGCACTGACAGCTTTATATGGCAGATATATACTTGCCGCGCAATATGAATGCACGTCACGTACAAAGCGCCATAGGTATACGCTATGCGTGCAGACACGTATTATTTACGAGGGCGAATGCGCTGTCTGCACGGTTACAATGCAGAATTCGGGAGATACATAGTTTTGCCTGATAAATCAACTTCTACTTTTGAAGCTATTGTTCTAACAAAACCACGTATGTAGACTTACATTGTTTTGCCTTTTCATTATCGTCAAAGATTGAAAAGCTACGTTTGTAAGTCGACTTACATAGTTCTGCCTTTTAAATTTACCGATTTTTGAGAGCATTTTACAAAATCTGGGTTTTGAATCTCTAAAGATAATTAGAGTTAGAATTTGAAATTTTGCCAGATGAAAGAGCATATTCGAAATTATAAAAAATACTAAAAAACTGAAAAACGCCCGAAAATGACTTACATAGTTTTGCCAGATCACGGCCGAGGGGGTGTCAGAATTATAGAGAGGTGCATGGGCGACTCCGTGGGTAGGGGGAGGTGTTGGGCCAATTCTAACATATACACAACAAAAAAAGTAAGTCCCCCCCTAATGAAAATAATGTAACTTTTGAACCATGAGGAGTTTCACGAATGTTATTACATGTGGTTGCAGGTAATTTTATCAGCTTCCATTTTGGTGAATTTTACTGAAATTCATTAAGTCATGCTTCAATGAGCACAGTCAAAAGGCAAAAATGTCACTTTTCGAAAGTCACAAGGTCAGTTTCATAACTTTATTTCAATAATATTGGAACAAATGCAAACTTTTAAACAAAAGATATGTTCAGAAGTGTTGTTGCACTTAATTTTTAACACGTCAAACGTCTTTTGCATTAAATTTCACGGTTGGATGGACACGAGGTAAAATTTGCAAAAACTGGATTTTTCACGCATTTTAACTTTTAAAAATGATTGATTATGACGGAATATGCAATCTGGAAGAGTGTATTAAAAAATATTCATCAATTCACGGTTGAATGAACACTTTAAAAGCAAAAAAGGATATTTTCAAATTCCTTAGGTGAGTATTGTTCCATTTTGTGTAATAAAATCATTTTATCAACATTTTTTTGTCATACATGTATGTATGTCAAATAATTTTTTTCAAATGATGCTAGATGGCATTTTATTAAAATGTCACGCTTCAATGAACACGTGATACGTGAAAAGCCATTTTTTCGTTTGTGGACTAAAATTCAATTGCTTACTTTCGATAATTGTCCCAGACATTCTTGGATAGCTCATTTGATTCGAGTTTCACGAAAATTCCAGTATTTTATGCGTCAGTTAACTGAAGTTATTAGAAAAATATGTAAATAAGAAGGAATTTCAGAGCTTTGGCCCCACCCCGTGCCTTATCAGATTCTCAATTTAGCGTTTGTTCCTGTTAGTTAGCACCACACTGAAGTTGTGTGCCAAGTTTTGTGAAAAAACTCCCAGTAGAATTAACAAAAATTATCAATGAAATTAAGCCGAATTTCAATTTTGTTAAAATTTTGATTTCGTCTCCATTGACATTGTGTACAATCTCGAAGCAAAAACAAGCCCCAAATCAACATGCTGGAACTTTTTAACAAAGAGGTGTTGAGTAATATCGTTTGGCGGTTATGTTTATACTCTCATCGACTAACCTATGTGCGAAAATGAGATAAAACCTTTGCGTCATGCATGAATAAACACATGTTAAAGGCACAATTGTCATGACAAAAGTCACAAAATTCACCTTTAAAATGTGCTCACTCGTCCATGACACAACGAATAGTGCTCATTTTCTCACAAAATGTGTCGATAATGTTGATGATAATATCTGATGTCAATTTTTCTAATAAAATCGTTGGATTTTACCATTTTTGGAGGCCTGAACATAATTCTTAAAATTGTGCTCACTCATCCATGAAAAATACTGAAATGCATCGGGATTGGTGTTGGATGATCAAAATTTGGATGATAAACCCATCAAAACAATTAAACACAAGGTAAAAAGAAAATTTTACAAAATTGTTATTTTTACAGCCTCCAAAATGACCCTTGTGACTTTAGAAAATGTCCATTTTTGCTTGAAACGTTGATCACTCATGTGTGTCTCAAGCGATCAATGTCATTTTTTCACAGAAGGTACTCAATAAAAACTTTCCTCCAAATTAGTGTACTCAAAACGAGCTCGTTCAAAAGTTACATCATTGTGATTAGGGGGGACTTACTTTTTTTGTTGTGTATAGAATGTGTGTCTACCTATCGCGCAGGTTTAATATCATAACAGCAGTTTGTCGAACTACATGTATCTGATTCCACATCGGCTAAACCCATTTGGTCTAATTTTCCCTTTGTCTAAAACATATGGTACTTCTCTTTGGTCTAGTGTCCATTTGGTCTAATTGACATTTCCTTTTATAGTCAAATTGTCTAATTAAAAAATGAATACATTGATTGATTGATTGAATTCATTTATTTTCATGCACAAATAAGCATAAAAATCATTCTTGTGGATCACATTTCATAACAAGTATAACAATAATACGTAATAATCACAAACAAATAAATACAAACTGAAAAACATAACAATACACATTTTACATTTCTGTTGAGGGCCAGGGGAGATCAACTCAATTGGAATTTAGATGTCCCCTGCCCCCAACATTGTACAAAGGTACATGACAACAATCATCATTTATTATATATGTCGGGTATTTGAAATGTAGAAAGACGGAGTAAAAATTTCAGATTAAAAAAAATTAAATTTCGTTTGGGTTATTTGTGGCTATATACACCTGTATCCCAATTAGAGCAACCATACATGTGTTTGCTATACTGAAAGTCAAAGAGAGAAGAAGAGAGAAAAAGGTGTAGAAGGAAGGAAGAAAGGAAAGAAAGAGAGAGAGAGAGAGAGAGAAAGAGAGAGAGAGAAAGGTATGGATGGGGAGAAAGGGAGACAGGAAAGAAAGTCAACACAACGAAAAGGAAAAACACAAGAGGGAAGGTTAAAAGGAAGGAAAGACAAAAAATGAAGAGAGAGAGAAACAGAGAAAGAGGACGATGAAGAAATGAAAGGAAAGAAACAGAGGGACAGAACAGTCTGAAAAAGGAAACATGACATTTTAATGCGATTTATAATGAATATTCCTTTTACAGTAAATTTAACTTATTTCATTATTATTGCACATATTTTAATAACAGAACTAACAAGATTATTTGCATGCATGTAAAATAATGCCATGCTAAAATTCCTATAACATACATGTGTATTGTTTTCATTTTGTGTACACACTACATGTACACTAGCGTACCCAGGGGGGGGGGGCAGAGGGGGCGCGCGAGAGAGAGAGAGAGAAGAAAGGGGAAAGGAGAGAGGGAGAGAAAGAGAGGGGGAAGAGAGATCGCCTTGTTGAAAGTACATTGTAAGAGACACTGGTCCGTTTCCATGTGCACTGGGAAACTTGAGTGTAGCGTATGCACGTATTCTGGGGGGGGGGGCGGTTTGCGGGGCCCTGGGCTCCGGGTAGGCGTGCAAAAGGGCGCCAAAATGACCTTAGAAGGGCGCCAAATTGAGCAAAATGAAAAACAAAAATTTGGAAAAATATACATTTGTACATGATTTGAGGCGATTGAACCTCTTAAACCTACCCCTACGGCTGATATATGACCTCATGGTTGGCCCAAAAAAATTGAACACCTAATTCCTAGAATTAGAACACGTTAAAAATGCACTTTTTTCAGGTTAACATATCAAATATTTTGGCTCGCGCTTCGCACTTCCATTTTTTGATGAGATAAGTTTTAAATTCTATATCCCAAAAACGCTTAAAGGGATTAAGTAACTTCCAAAAACATGTGCAAAAGAGATCGAAATGAATAGAATTCTATCGCTCTGACCGTAAAAACAAACTAGTACTGCAAGTTTCAGATCAAATGCAAGTCATTTACTATCTTAAAACAGTGAAATTTCAAATGCGGCCGAGGATAAGGCTGCGTATGATTAATTTATACTGCTCCGTTGAAAGCTTAGCCGCCCGGTAGGCACGGCGACTTGACAACATGAAATGAGGTGAAAACCACGTGCGCTGAAACGCACGCGGTTTTGTAAAGCGTCTCAAGGCGGGTTAGAAAATTTGAGTATAAAATCTTACATGTACATGTATATGATTTATGTAACTCATATTGTGGCACACAAATGTAGGGGGTATGAATTTTAAGAGCATTGGAAATATCTGTCCTCTACACCAAAATCATCGTTACTCACGTTACACGTTACTCACGTTACATGTATTAGCTGATAATCAATACCACATATTTTGACCATGAGAATTAGCTGGAAACTTTATATTTTTTATGTACATTTATAAATCTATATGTTGTCCCTAAACCATAACAAAATTGGCATTCTTTCATACATTTTTCCATTGTTGCCACATATTTTAATGAATGTTCAATATAATCCAAGTAAACTACATTGTAATTACATGAAAATATACTAATAATGTAGTTCATGCAGTGTAATGAAATATTTCCCTCCATTATCTTTCACGGGAACTTATAAAGTTACTTTTAATTTTGAAACATCTTACTTTGTTTGGTTGTAAACTACTACATGTATTACAACAGACCTTCAGGTACATGTACACTGTACTACAGTTGTGTGGGCTTACACAATTACGTACATTATTAATTCTTGTCTCATTCAGTATCTTGTGAATATTTACTTTTAGTAAAACACTTGTATTGTAGTTTATTAATTGTCAATGTTTTGGGTGGGTCGATAATAATCACAAAGTTGTGTGGAAGAAACCGTAATTCCAGCGTCACCTTGTCCGACAACTTGACTCACACCAAGAACACTGTGGTAGCTTACAGTGATGCAGTCTTGGATACAGTCCCTGCCTCAAAAACTGTATGCATTTGGTCTGATAGACCAGCATCACAATTTAAAAACAGGTTAATTGCAGCAGCAATCCCAGTGTTTAAAGCCAAACACCAGCTTACATTCAAGTGGAATTTCTTAGCAACCTCCCATGGAAAGGGACTGGTGAATGGGATTGAGGGTTCTGTTAAGCGGGATGTCTGGATGCAGGTTAAAGACAAATTTTTAAAGCAATCATTACAAATGCTTTTTGTGGCTCCTGCATCAGAATTGAAGACTATCAGTGAATCAGAAATGTATCAGATGGAGATAGATCCCCACCTCTCAGCATCCGTTAAGTAATTCTGGTCTCATCCGGTAGAGGTGAATTTTTACTTTGAGTATATTATTTTGTAGTTTAATTTACAATGTAATAATTGACTCCTCAAGCAAGGTCAGGAAAGGTCATTTTATAGGAACACACTACTTTTATGACCCCCTCAATTTACTTAAATCCCACAGAAAATAATTTGCTCTCCTTGGTCGAAAAACATATTAGTATTCCTAATTTTTGTGTTGTACTCACGTTACATTGTTACTCACGTTACAATTTTTGCACCTCAGTCATACAATCGCATACTGTACACAAGTATTTCACTATTTTTCTCATTACATTGTAGGTAGGAGGAGTATGAAGAAAATTTCCACTGGCAGATTTTAAATGCAATGGAAAATTAAGAAATCAAACTTTTTCACTTTTTTTGTTTATACTCACGTTACATTAGTTTACGCAGTCGGGCCATACGCTTTCTACCAATTCATGGGAATGTAGATCAATTTTTTCTCACTAGCAGCTTGAAACTGATGCCCAATACATTATAAAAATCCACAAATCAATTTCTTATCACTCTTTTATTATCCATGGATTTCAACATTCAAGTATATTTTCACTGTATTTCTCAATGAAAATGGAAGTTGACCTCTGAATGTAATATCTGAAGTTCTGGAGGCATATATTTGAAAAAAAATTGCTGTTTCATATACGTACATGTAGAAGTATCTTGAACATACCAAAGACTTACAAAAATGGTACCTAAAGTTGCCTTTTTACAAGGAGCTTGGGGGTAATAATAACATCATGCAGGGCCCGCTGGGAGAACAGTTGTCAGAACTGAAGTGGCTACCCTGGGTAAATAAAACCATATTATTATTATTATTATTATTAACACTATAGGATAGGTGACAAGTTGCAAAATGAAAATAAAAATTTTCACCTCATGACACCCATCTAATGGAATTGCCCATCTTCTTTATGAGCATAGCACACGCAACAACAAGTTTAATATGAATTGTTTTCAGGTTGATATATCAAAAATTTTCGGCTCGAGCTTTCGCGCTCGCATTATTGATTTAATACATTTGCTTGTTAATGACCCCTCCCCCTAAAAAAATTTAAAGTTCATTAATTTCCTAAAATTTAATGCATTTAGGCCTAACCCCCCCTCCCAGCGCTAAGCTTTTCAAGCAGCTGATCAGCAGATGAAAATTGGGATGAAAAAAATCCGCCCCCCCCCCCTCATCGCTCGGCGAGCGTGATGCTCCCGTTCAAGTTAAATCCTGGGTACGCCACTGCATAGATATACAGTCTGTGTAAAAAAAAAATGGTACAGTCAGAAAAAAATATTTAGGTGTGAAATATTTTCAAATAATGTGTGTATGTGGTACCAAAATAAAGCCAAATAATTTTTCTTGCTGATGCGCTTTGTTTTGTATAATTTGCTTTCGTAAAACAAAAGTTATGCTAAATTTTGTGCGACGAGGAATAAATCGAAATTGAGCACTTCACGGCCATTATGCGAAACCTATACACAAAGGCATGGGACGGCGTGCGAAAAGTGGATTTTTCTTGATTGTAGAAAACTAGGACATTTAAAAAATTACAACACCAAATGTGATGAAAAAAATTGCAGGTGAAAGCCTGATCTTCCTGCTTTTTGAAAATACCAAACAATAGCAGGCTGTGATTAATCTTCATACTATAAAAAAAAAGTTTTCCCCTTGTACCATTTTATTTGACACAGACTGTATATTTATTAAATCAGACAAACTTTCACTGGTGAGAAACACTACAGGTGAAGGGGAAAACAAATACAACAAAGTCCATGCTCCTCCAGGAGGTGAGACATAGTGTCAGGAATGGGGGAGAGAGAGAGAGAGAGAGAGAGAGAGAGAGAGAGAGAAAGAAAGAAAGAGAGCGAAAAAAAAAAATTGGTTTGCACTTTGCGCTCGCATTGTTTGATGAGACAAGTATTTTCTTTATGAGCATATAACAAAAACGCTTAAAAAGCATTTTTAATTGTTTTCAGGTTATATCTCAAATTTTTGTTAAAAGCCTAGAATTAAAACACGTTAAAATTGCACTTTTTTCAGGTTAACATATATTATCAAATATTTTCGGCTCGCGCTTCGCACTTGCATTGTTTGATGAGATACGTAATTTTTCTCGTATCAGGACATCTCCTCCGCAGGACAACTCTCCCGCAGGACAAGTCCCACAGAGGACATATGGGCAATTCCACGGTAACGGAATTACAATTCAGAGCAATTTTGCTCATTGTTTTTCATAGTATGAATTAAATCTATGATCTAGATATTTCTGAATACTTTAATATGTTCCGGAGTTCCATCTGCTACGATACAGAAACAAAATTTATGAAATATCATGTACAAAGAAATTGCCAGCAGGAGTAATACGTCGGTAACGGAATTACGGCAGAAAATGGACCTTTTTTTGGACCTTCAACTTTGAAATGAATTTCTCTGAAATTTGAAATATATTTTGAAGTAATTGTACTAGATTTCTATTACCTGTTGTGTTAACTTTATCTTGAGAATATTTTTCTGTTGTGTAAGTTATCAGTTACTATATAATCCATAGCGTTTCCAAAAAATGCAGTGGTAACGGAATTACGAAAATGGTAACGGAATTATGCCTTCTGAATTTTATATGGAAAAGTGGCCATTTTTAAATATCAGATTAGCTGAAATGCATCCACAGTGTTACTTTATGGTGTATTGAGCTATTAAAACCAAACTACAAGATAAAACAATGCTAAACTAGAAACCAAACTATAAAAATACATAAAGGTTGTTTATTTAGTTAACACAATGTGAAATTTTTATCAAATTAAGTGTACATGTCACCTAAATTGATGTTGGTCTTTCTCGACACAATCTGTGTTGTTAATCAACCTGCTATAAGCCAAAATTAATAGTTACATATTCTCCCTGAAGGGCCAGAAATCTACTTAATCAGTATGGTAACGGAATTACATCATTGAGGCTGCTTGGTCACTAAACTACAAATATTCCAAATAACAGTAATCATCCAGTTGAAATGTATGGCAATGATGCATTTAATGCATGTAACAATTAAAAAAGCACACTTTTGCAATAAAAATACATGTATAAGCATAACCATACTACAGGTAGAGTATACAGGAACCTAACCCCAGGTACTATTCCACAGAAAAGTTACGCACTGTTTAACATTAGCATGTGCCCCGTTGAAAGGGCAACCAGATTTCACCCTCGGGCAAACAAAGTTTGGAAGAAATGATAGAAGTAGTTACCCAAACTTGTCAACCACATTTTTAGCTAGGCTAAGGGACTATGATGTTTTAAATGTAATTTTATATTTGGCCTATCATTATTTTTGCCCCTTTAGAATAGATTAAATTATGAATAGCCCTTCATTGAAAATCACATTCTAAGTTCATATAAAAATAAAATCTTCAATGTTAATATTCAATTTCTTTTCCCCACAGGGCAATCAGATGTTTAATTTGTGCAACTGTTTTGGAGGAAAATCAAACATTTGGTTTACCCTGCATCCTGGGCAACAACTAAAAAATGTAATTGTTGAGCGTTTGAACTGTTAATGGAAAAAATTCAAATAATTTTTGTTCTTGGCAGATAATTATCTAAATGACAGATACTGGCCTAACAGCAGTTGGTTGAAGTATCAAAATATTGTGTATTTCGGCCTGTAGATGGTCATGTAGATTTTTTTTTTTTCCCCCAAAGTTATGATCCTTATCCAAGTAACAATGTGGAATATTTATCAAATTAATTGTACATGTACATGCATCTCAATTAATGTACATGTATGTGTTTCTTTATACAGTCTGTGTTTTCAATCACCCTGTAACTACCTAAAATTAATTGTCACATATTTTCCCTGAAACTAAATAATTAATAAACGGAATTACGATATTGTAACTACTTGATCACTTTACCTACATGTACAAAAAAATTAAAATTACAGTAATTATCCTGTTGAAATCTGTGATACTGTAACATGTACAAGTACATAAAAAACACTTTCTTTGCAATTGTAATTCAAATTATTATAATCCAATTTTAGGTTCATGTACATGTATATAGGTAGTATAAAGGTAAATTAACCATACTTTCAAAAAAGTCATACAGTGTACTCAATGAAAATATCCTCTTATCATTTTTTTCTTTTTTCTTTTTTACTTTTTTGGGGACTTTGGTCAGCTAGAAACTCAGGGATAACTAAAAGCAAAAGTATCAAGCATGATGTGTCTCTGTTATTGTATGGTGTAAAAAGTACATTGTACAAAGTACATGTATGTAGATCATTAGAAGTCCAAGTGACAATCGTACTAACAAATCATTTAAAGTTGTGACAATATATGCAGAACTACAAAGTTAAACAGCTGGCAAAAATCTATGTGCAGGAGTTCATCTCTGACATAAAACTAAAATATTACTGGCAAGTTCATGAACATATATACATGTACACACGATGTATGTCATTAAACAAATGAATGTATCATTTAATGAGAATACATCTTTATGTACATTTGTTACTCTTTGAGGGTATGAATGAAATTTAAGACCAAAGTAACTTCCAAAGACCTCTACTTTAGGCCAAACAGACTTCTGTGGAGCAATTTCCCTCCAAATATTCTATTTTGAGATTACCATTACTAATCCCAGCATCCACCACTAGCCCTATAATTTGTTGGGCATTTGATTTTATTTTTTTTGAAGTACTTATTTTTCACCTAATGTCGTCAACGTTGTCAATTTCACTGAGATTCTCATTGTCCTTGTCACTGTCTTCAACTTAACATTTGCAATAGGAATCGGCTCTTCATTGGCTTCAGCTGCTCCACCTTGCAACTTGCAACTGAAACTTGTCATACACTTTAAGGCTGACATTCTCAATTTTTAATTTCAGGCCTCACAACAAAGTTGTTATACACTTGTAATTCCGTTACCGTTGTAATTCCGTTACCATGTAATTCCGTTACCAATATTTTCATATGAAAGAGTTAAAGTATTAAATATTTTGCTGTTTGGGGTTTTAAGGAATCAAACAAAGGAAGAGAATTTACAATTACACAATAATTCAGCAAACCATTACTTCTTAGCAAAACTTTTCTCTAAAAATTGGTAACGGAATTACGGAAATTTGGAGCAAATTTTGTCATATTGATTCCACTAAAAAAGGATCCAGCTCTGGTAATTGTTTTACAATATAGGTATGTGATCCACTTACCTCCATTAATGTAAAGAATGCAAAGGAATAAGGGTAAGGATAAGTGATTTTAATATTGAATATTAATCAAATTGGGTCATGTTTTCGATTTTCAAGCATAGAAATATCACTGGCGTTCCAACGAAAATTTCAGAAAAACTATTCAAGTTATTCACAAAAGGTTTTCTGTTCCTAAAAATATAGGATGTTGTCTATGTAAAACACATGCTTCATTTGTATTTGACACACTTTCAATTTTCCCACTTTTGCCTCTTCTCATGTGGAATTGCCCATATCCCCCGAGTACAACTCCCCGGGAGGACAACTCCCCCGGAGGACAAGTCCCCCGGATGACAACTCAACCACTCTGGAGAAGAGATCCACATGGACTCATTAATTTTTTGCTCCATTTGCGATCTTTTTTTTTTTTTTTTTTTTTAACTGAAATAGCCATTTATGGAAATACAAAATCTTTGGTAATTTTCGTTTTTTTCCGGGGAATGGTGTTAAGTTTGGCAGCTGTAGAGGCGCACTGCTATTGGAACCAAATTTTATTGTCAAAAGAGTTAGAGAGAGAGAGATATCTTAAATCTTAAATCACCATAGGAAGATGATCTGATTAGATTTTAGAGTATGTCAGGCCCGTACTTAGGATTTTTGCGGGGGTTCGAAAAATGAAAACAATGATCGTTTTGAAGGGATGTTTTTTGAGCGCGAAGCGTGAGCCGAACATTTTGACTAAAATGACCTGAAGCAGTATATTTGTTACTTTTATGGGTTTTGTGTTGTTGTTATTCTTTTTAAAACAAACGGTGACAACCACCTTTCTTTTAGCCAAAAAAAAAAATAAAATGAAATAAAAGAAAAGGAAAAAAAAAGGGATTTTCGAGCGCTAAGCGTCAAGTGGAAAACTTTAAATCACACCTCTTCAATTATCCAAAAATACATGCACATAATTTGATACAAGGGTTTTGTTTTGTTTTGGCTTGTTTCAGCAAATGTTTTAAAATTATAAACGTTTTCATCGGATATGTTGACGGAAATGCTGAAAAATTGGTTGATATGCCGAGATGTTTTAATTTTCATCTACTTCTGGAGTTATTTTCATACGAACACTAGTTGCAATAACACCCTCTTATGATAGCGAACACACGGCATGAATGCAAAGCTGTGCAAGTGCATACTTATGAACACACACCATTCAGATGTGAATATTCAGTTTGTTTTGGATAAAATTATGCAAAACAATTGTCTGTAAAATCGTAAACCCAATGACAATGATTGTATTACATTAATCCTTGTAAAACTGACAAAACAGGTGATGATGTTTGAGTTGATTTTTGTGAATTTCTTGTTTGATAAATCAAAATTGTGTGCTCGTTTAAACTTTTGCGCCCGTTTTAATTTGTTTATGGTGTGATCAATCATTAATTAAAGTTTAATTATCATGGCTAGCCCCCTCCCCCCCCCCCCCCCCCCTGCTGAAGACGACTAGAGATATGTAGGTCAACTCGCCCTTCGTGCTCTTTTCTACTCCTGTAGCTTCGTATCTAATACCCTTTTCAGACTGCTATTTCTTAACCCTGTACTATCCTTAACCCCATACTATCCTTAACCCCGTACTATCTTTTTTTTTGCTTTTAGACTGTGTTTCTTAACCCCATGCTATTTGCTTTATAGCCGGCCATGCGTTTTGAGTTGGGCCCTTTAATAAAAAGGTGGAGTTGTGACATCTGCTCCTCAAATTTGATTTCGTTTATTGATTTACTTAAAAACTATACAAGCTATATAGCTGAATTTGGTCTTAAATTAAAGCTCTCAGGTAGGGCAACAAAATACATGTTTTGAAAAATGTTAAAATTTCATCATTGTCTTTTAATTAACTGTTAATTAACGAGAGTCAGGGGTGGAGGAGGAGCCGCGCAGGAGGAGCCGCGCAGCAAATGTGGTACATGTGCTGTAAAACAGAGTTAAATCATGTTCAGAGATGTTTTTTTTTTTAATTGAAATGCATTCACCCTTCTGAAACACTTGCAAAATGTAATTTCGCTAGTCTATGATCCATAAAACAGTTTAGTGTTGTACACTTTAGTACATTGTGACTGTACTATATGAATGACAATTTCTTTATGTAGCTAAAGGGCTTTTATATAGGACATTATGGTTAATGTTTACCAAGATAAAGGGACTTTCACATGTCAGTACTACTTTGCTACTTCTCTCTGCCTTACCAACTTATACAGTGCGTATCAATAAAAACGGGACAGTTTTGAAAAGTCTGTCAAAATTTCATTTTAAATTGTGATGTATATATTTTGATGTTAATAGATGCTCTGAAGTCCTATCTTTCAAATGCCATTTAAAAAGATAAGTTTCGTTCATGCTTGAGCGCACACGGAACGTATTTGTCGGGGGCTCAAAAAAAGGCTTGCGCACAAAAAGGAAGAAAATGAGAAATATGATCATCAGACTTCTTGCTAATCAGACTTCCTTTTAACCTTTTCATTATCTTTGCAATTATTTTCGAATTGTGCTTTCAAAATTCATTTACAAAGCTATGTATTTACTTGATTGTGTTTTTGTTTTGTTTTGTTTTTCATGTCAACATGTTATCTTTTAGCATTGAACATTCCTTCAAACTTGAAAAAAAAACAAATTGTCAACCCAAGCAAGGGGATTTGGTTGGTTGGTTGATTAGTTGATTGATTGATTACTTTGTTTATTCGTTTGCTTGCTTGATTGATTATTTGATTGATGAATTGATTTATTGATTGATTGAATGAAGGATTGATAGATTGACCTTTCGAATGATCAATCGTTCGATTAATTCATTGTTTTGTTTAATAATTGATTGGTTGATAAATAACTTTTTGATTAAATGTTCAAATGATTGATTAAATTGTTGGAAGAATCATAGGAAATCGACTCAAAAGACTAACATAATCATTGATCAGTGTCAAGCAACAATCAATCCGAATGGGAGCACCAGAATGAAAATGATTCAGAGTAAACAATAACCTTTGAATTTAACCAAAGCTCTTTGTTTTCTTCTCTTTTGTTCTTTATTTTTCTTAATCCCCGACAAAAACTTTCCGTGTTCGCTCAAGCATGAATGAAACAAACAAAGCAATCAATCAATCAATCAATCAATCAATCAATCAATCAATCAATCAACCAATCAATTAACCAAACAACCAAATCACCTTTCTTTGGTTGACAATTTTTTTTTTTTTTTTTTTTTAATTTTTGAAGGAATATTTATTGCTAAAAAAAATAACATATTAAAATGAAAACAAAAACAAAAACGATTAAAGTAAATAAAAAGCTTTGTAAATGAATTTTGAAAGCAGAATTCAAAAATAAAGGCAAAGATAATGAAAAGGTGAAGAGGAAGACTGCTGATAAGCAAAAAGTCTGATGATCATATATTTCATTTTCTTCCATTTTGTGCGCAAGCCTTTTTTTGACCCCCGACAAAAACGTTCCGTGTGCGCTCAAGCATGAACGAAACTTATCGTTTTAAATGGCATTTGAAAGATAAGACTTCAGAGCATCTATTAACATCAAAATATAGACATCATAATTTAAAACAAAATTTGGACAGACTTTTCAAAACTGTCCCGTTTTTATTGATACGCACTGTATAGGATTCTTCATTGCATGTCTAGTATCTTAAACAGCGAGTTACAGTACTTAGAACACGGCAACAAGGTACATTTTCTTTTAAAAAATTGAAATTTTCGAAGTCATCTCTCCAGCCTGGAGCAAAATGCGGTAAACTCCACCAGGGTATAGAAAGTTATACATGTTTGGAAAGCTCTAAATGTGACGAGTTCAAATCTGCAGTAAATACTGTTGTAGGGTAAGCAGTATTTTTTTGCAATTTTTTTTTCCAAAGCCATCTTTTTTCATGAAATTTTCAGGCTTTAAGATTCATAACCTTTCAAGGGCGCCACCTATGTTAATTTTAAGCGCATTTCTGAACTCCTCAGTCATTCAGCTTCCGGAAAATGTATACTTATGTGGGGTTAATATAAAGTTTTAAAAAGTTACAGCCACTTTCATGGAAATGCGCACGATTAGTACAAATTTTGAGTGTGTCACACAACATGGGCCCAACTTAAAACGCATGGCCAGCCGGGTTTAAGAAATTCAATGCTTTTCACACTGGGTATTCCTTAACCCCAGACTATTTGCTGGATCATGAATATTAATGATTTCATTCTATTTCTTCACGTTCTTCAATGTTTTTCTCTCTTTCCTTATGTTATTCTATGTTTTCTATCTTTCCTTTTGTTATTCATTGTTTTTCTCCTTTTCCTTATGTTATTCCTTGTTTTTTTTCTTTTTTCTTTATGTTATTCCTTGTTTTTTTCTCTTTTTCCTTATAAATGTTATCCCATGTTTTTCTATCTTTCATTATGTTATTCATTGTTGTTTTCCCCCCTCTTTTTCCTTATATTATTCATTGTTTTTCTCTTTTTCCTCGTGTTATTTATTGTTTTTCTCTTTTTCCTTATGTTATTTATTGTTTTTCTTTTTGTCCTTATGTTATTTCTTGTTTTTCTATCTTTCCTAATGTTATTCATTGTTTTATCTCTCTTTCCTAATGTTATCCATTGTTTTTCTCCTTTTCCTTATGTTATTCATTGTTTTTCTCTTTACTTGTGTTATCAAGTTTACGAATAATTATGCATATTCATGACCACATTTTCATTGATTTGCTAATGCTTAGCCCCACTTTTCCTTAGCACGGTTTGGTTTCAGACTGCAACTCTTAGCACCGCAATTGCCCGGCTAACTCCGCAATTACCCGGCTTACCCTGCTTTTTAATAGCAGGGCCAGATAGTACCGTACTATTTACCGTGCTAGCCTACTTTGGTAAAACGCAGTCTGAAACCGAAGCATGCTAAGCTTAACCCCAGGAAATACATGTAGGTGGTACTAAGGCCCCCCCTTAGCACCACCTATTTCCTGGGGTTAAGGATTTTAACTGCAGTCTGAAAAGGGTATAAGTTCCCCATTTAGTATCCTTCCTTTTTGCAATATTTCTTTTATTTCTTGCATTTTCATTAATTTTCCTTTTCTGAGGGTCACATTTCGATGGGGTTCCTATGAATCTGCCAAACCTAACAACCTTTTGAGGGAAGGAGTAGCCATTCATAGATTGGAAGGAGTGGTTCCAATGGATGATTAGCAATTAAACAACCATTCCCATCCCTGCTTGTCATTACAGAAGGGTTACTCCATGAGAAAAGTACTATAGTCATGATTATAACAGAAAGAAAAACCAAGGGGTTGGCATAAAATCAATATATAAAGCATTTAAAGTGAGGGGAGATGTCATCCGGGGGAGTTGCCCTTGGGGGGACCTGTCCTCCGGGGGAGATGTCCTGCGGGGAAGTTGTCCTCCAGGGGAGTTGTCCTCAGGGGGAGATGTCCTGCGGGGGAGTTGTCCTCCAGGGGAGTTTTCCTGGGGGGAGCTGTCCTCCGGGGGAGCTGTCCTCTGGGGGAGATGTCCTAGAACCTTTTTTCTATATCCCCAAAACGCTTAAAAAGCATTGATCTCATGTTCAACATTTTGGAAAACATATACTTGCCCGTACTCTTGGATCTTTTTTCAGTGTCTTTCTTTTGATTATTATTTTTTTTTTTTTTTAATCTGCCCAATAAGAGGCACCTGTGTGAAAGGTATGTATGTGCTCAAAATGATATATTTGATTTCTCTGACATTCTTGTAGCCAAATTTGATATTCTGGTTGCAGAGGAAGACTTTCTTAATTACTACGGAGAATTTCGAGGTTCACAAATTAATTCACCAAAAAATATTACTTTAAATTCGACACAGCGTATCTTTACGTACCCTGGCTCATTACATGATATGTGTTGAGATTTGGGGGGGGGGGGGGGGGGGGGCTTAGTTATTAGTCGTACGTACAATGTACGTGTCACTGATTATTTTATTCGTTTTTTAATTTTTCTAAGTTTTCTTCTGCTTCTTTCTTTTTACAGCGACGGACAGCTGAGGAAATTTCCTGCAGCTCGCATTGAACAGATGGGATCTGTAGACAATCGTTGAATAATAGAAGGTAATGATTAGTATGTCCACTTATGTTCACTCCACCCAGGTATACCTATGAATGCATGGCAGCCTGCATGTAAACATGCATGTGGTATCGTAGACTCATGTAAACAGGGTAATATATGTAAAGCATTTTTTAAAAACCAAATAATATTATTATAGGTTTTCCCGGTCAGGTTTAAAACTGCTTTTAGAAAATCAGAAATTTGCGGCCTCTCCCTCCATCTAAAAACAAAACAAAACGAAACACCCCCCCCCCCCCCCCCCCTTAAAAAGCAAACAAACAAACAACATCAACAGCAAAAAACAACAAATGAACAAAAACAAAAGGAAATGGGGAAAATAAAGATAAAGAAAAATACAAAACAAAACAAAAACCTAAACACAAAACTAATAATGGATGACGGACTTTAGTGAAACTAGGATCTAAACTTGCACCCCCTCCAATGATGGCAAAAAAAAAAAAGTCTAACGCCGGTACAATGAGTGATTTCACGTTTGGTGTTATAATCGGTGTTAGTGTTTATTTTGGGGCAGAAGTCTGATCTAACACCGAACGTGAAATGGAAATAAAATCAGTCGGTGTTAGGTGTTGACCTCTAAATTTTGACGTATTTCCGGTTGCTGGTGTTTTTCATTTTGTGTCAAATGTCGTCTGCTGACCAAGTCTGCAGCCGGTGTTAAATTTCACGTGCAATTTCCATTGACTAACACTAAACCGCCTAGGGATGTAAGAAAAAGTTCATTTCACCACTCGTGTTAGTGTTGGTGTTGGCCAAACGTTTGGTTTGTCTTGTGAATAATTAAGGCAGTGGAGGCTCCGTAGTGGCAGAGAAACAATACTTTATTTTAAGAATAATAATCAATTAATAGGATTAACCAAAGAGGGTACTTCAAGACTACAAAATTGGTTACCTTTTTGGTTAACGAGAGGATTCGCAATTGGCTACTTACTCTTCAAGCCTAACAAGGGTCAAGAAATTTCATCAAATTCATTGGAAAAATTAATTAGAAAATTAAAATAAGGTTATTCCGTAGTGAATCGTATTGAGGAATAAATGATCATACATGGTTGTCTTCTCAATCTGTATTTTAGGAACCAAAAGGCATATGATCAATCACTTGCTTAATCTGAACCGAATGTACGAAATTATAGGGTCTGGGGGCTACGCGCTGCGGCGCCCGGCCTGGCTTTTGAAGCTGAACTAGGAACGCTCCATTTCCTGCTGCTTGCAAAAACTGCCGGAATAATGAACTGTAAAACTTACTGTTTTGTCAAAAAATATCGATCATGAGGTGAATTTGTATCAAAGAGGGTTTTGAAGAAGGGATTAATTTCGAATTTACTGGTATGTTCTAAGCCTTTTAGTGCTTCTTCAGGTATATTCGAACAGTTTTTTAAACACAAACGGTCTACTGTAGCTATCGAATTGCGTCGGACGCCATTTTTCTTCAGACCGACGGTGTTAGGCTATCGATCCGCGCGTGTTGGATATCGGTATCGACTCTCATGATGCTGAGCTCGGTGTTTGAGCTCGATTTTAGCAGAATTTCACTCTGCTAACACTAACACCAACACCAACACCGAACGTGAAATCACTCAATATACATTCCGTTCATTTTACGAGATCGATCGATCGATACATATAGGTGCTGTATGATCAATTATTTTTTATTAAAGCTTTTATACCAGTTCAATATCAAGGCATGTTTTTTTTGTTTTTTCGTCCAAGAGCAAACTCAGCGGAGCCTCAAGACGGGTGCATGGGACACACGCCCGTAAGAGAGATTTCATGAAATTTTCCAGGCTTTTAAGATCTAACTTCAAGGGCGCCCCTATGTTAATTTAAAGGGCATTTCTGAACTCCTCAGTCATTCAGCTTCGGAAAATGTATACTTATGTGGGTTAATTAGAGTTTTAAAAGTTACAGACACGTTTTCATGGAAATGCGCCACATTGATTATTGTACAATATTTAAGAACATTGGTGTGTCACAACACATGGCCCAATAAAACGCAGTCTGGCCAGCTCCGGGTTAAAGTAATTCAATGCTTTCGACCACTGAGTATTCTTACCCCAGTTACTATTTGCGCGTATCATGAATTTAATGATTCTTCTATTTTCAGTTCTTCGTTTCTTCAATTTCCTCTTATTCTCTTCTTTCCTTATGTTTTCTATGTTTTCTTCTTCTTTGTTTTTCATGTTTTTTCTCCTATTTCCTTATGTAGTCCCTTCGTTTTTTTCTTTTTTCTTTATGTTATTCTTGTGATTTTTTCTTTTTCTATAAATGTTATCCCAGTTTTTCTATCTTTCATTATGTTATTCTGTTGTTTTCCTCTTTTTTCCTTATTATTCATTGTTATTCCTCTTTTCTCCGTGTTTATTTATTGTTTTTCTCTTTATTCCTTAGTTATTTATTGTTTTTTTCTTTTGTTCTTATGTTATATGTTTTGTTTCTATCTTTCCTAATGGTTATTCATTGTTTTATCTCTCTTTCTAATGTTATCAATTGTTTTTTACTCTTTTGCACTTATGTTATTCATTGTTTTTTCTTTACTGTGTTATCAGTTACGATAATTATGCTATTATGACACATTTTCATTGATTTGCTAATGCTTGCCCCATTTACCTTAGCACGGTTTGGTTTTCAGACTGCGAGACTTTAGCGCCGCCAATTGTCCGGACTAAAGCTCGCATTTACCGGTTACCTGCTTTTATAGCGGGCGCAGAGTAGTACGCAACTCATTTACCGTGCTAGACCTACTTTGGTAAAAGCGTCTGAAACCGAAGGCTTGCTAAGCTTAACCGCCAGGAATACATGTACGTGGTATAAGGCCCTCTTAGCACACCTATTCCTGGGTTAAGGATATTTACGCATGCTGAAACGGGTTATAAGTTACCCATTTAGTTATCCTCTCTTTTGCCAATATTTTTTATTTCTTTGCATTTTCATAATTTTGCCTTTTCTGGGGTCAAAACCCCCCCCCCCTCTTTCCGATGGACGGTTGCCTATGAATCTGGCCAAACCTAACACCTTTTGAGGGAAGAGTAAGCCCATTCATGATGGAAGGAAGTGGTCTCCATGGATGATATTAGCATTAAACAACCATTCCCATCCCTCCTTGTCATTCAAAGGGTTACTCATGAGAAAAGTAATATAGTCATGATTATAACAGAAAAGAAAAACAAGGGGTGTGGCATAAATCATGATATATAATAGCATTTAAATGAGGGCGGATGTCTATCCGGGGGAGTCTAGCCTTGGGGGAGACCTGTGTCCTCGGGAGAATGTCCTGCGGGGATAGGTTGTCTCCCAGGGGGAGTTTGTCTCAGGGGGAGAGTTGTCCTGTCGGGGGATGTCCTCCAGGGAGTTTCTCTGAGGGGGAGCTGTCCTCGGGGGATGCTGTCTCCTGGGGAGCATGTTCTGACCTTTTTCTATTCACCCAAAACGCTTAAAAAGCATTGAATCTCATGTCACATATTTGGAGAAAACAGTAATTGCCGTACTCTGGATCTTTTTTCAGTAGGTCTTTCTTTTTATTATTATTTTTTTTTTTTTTATCTGCCGCGAATACAGAGGACACCTGTGGAAGGTATGTATGTGCTCAAAATGATATATTTGATTTCTCGTGCCATTCTTGTAGCCAAATTTGATATTGGTTGCAGAGGAAGACTTTTCTAATTACTACGGAGAATTTCGAGGTTCACCAAATTAATTCACCAAAAATATTACTTTAAATTCGACACAGCGTATCTTTACGTACCGCTGGTCATTACATGATATGTGTTGAGATTTGGGGGGGGGGGGGGGGCTTAGTTATTAGTCGTACGTACAATGTACGTGTCACTGATTATTTATTCGTTTTTTTAATTTTTCTAAGTTTTCTTCTGCTTCTTTTTTTTTACTAGCGACGGACAGCTGAGGAAATTTCTGCAGCTCGCATTGAACAAGATGGGATCTGTAGACAATCGTTGATAATAGAAGGTAATGATAGTATGTCACTTATGTTCATCACACCAGTAATAACCTATGAATGCATGCACCTGCATGTAAACATGCATGTGGTTCGTAGACTATGTAAACAGGGTAATATGTAAAGCATTTTTTAAAAACCAAATAATAATTATTATAGGTTTTCCCGTCAGTTTAAAACTGCTTTTAGAAATCAGAAATTTGCGGCCTCTCCTCATCTAAAAACAAAACAAACGAAACACCCCCCCCCCCCCTAAAAAGCAAAAACAAACAACATCAACAAGCAAAAAACAACAAATGAACAAAACAAAGGAAATGGGGAAAATAAAGATAAAGAAAATACAAAACAAAAAAAACCTAAACCACAAACTAATTATGGATGACGGACTTTAGTGAAACTTAGGATCTAAACTTGCACCCCCTCCAATGATGGCAAAAAAAAAAAAGTCTAACGCGCGGTACAAGGTGAGTGATTTCACGTTTGGTTATAATGGTGTTAGTGTTATTTTGGGGCAGAAGTCTGATCTAACACCGAACGTGAATGGAAATAAAATTCATCGGTTGTTAGGTTGTTGACCTCTAAATTTTTGACGTATTTCCGGTTGCTGGTGTTTCATTTTGTGTCAATGTCGTCTGCTGAACCAAGTCTGCAGCCGTGTTAAATTTCACGTGCAATTTCCATTGACTAACACTAAACCCCTAGGGATTAAGAAAAAGTTCATTTCACCACTCGGTGTTAGTGTTGGTGTTGGCCAACGTTTGGTTTGTCTTGTGAATAAAAGGCAGTGGAGGCTCGAGTGGCAGAGAAACAATACTTTATTTTACAGAATAATTAATCAATTAATAGATTACCAAGAGGGTACTTCAAGAACTACAAAATTGGTTACTTTTTGGTTAACGAGAAAGGATTCGCAAATTGGCTACTTACTCTTCAAGCCTAACAAGGGTCCAGAAATTTCATCTAAATTCATTGGAAAAAATTATTAGAAAATATAAAATAAGGTATTCCGTAGTGAATGTATGAGAATAAATATCAACATGGATGTCTTCTCAATCTGTATTTTAGGAACAAAAGGCTATGATCAATCACTGCTAATCTGAACCGATGTACGAAATTATAGGGTCTGGGGGCTAACGCGCTGCGCGGCCCGGCCTGGCTTTGAGTGAACTAGGTAACGCTCCATTTCCTGCTGCTTGCAAAAACTGCCGACGAATATGAACTGTAAACTTACTGTTTTGTCAAAAAATATCACTCATGAGGTGATTTGTATCAAAGAGAGGTTTGAAGGAAGGATTAATTTCGATTTACTGTATGATTCTAACTTTTAGTGCCTTCTTCAGGTATATTCGAACAGTTTTTTAAACAACAAAACCGGTACTGTAAGCTAGCGAATGCGTCGACGCCATTTTTCTTCAGACGACGGTGTTAGGCTATCGATCCGCGCGTGTTGGATAATCGGTATCGACTCTCATGATCTGAGCTCGGTGTTTGAGCTCGATTTAGCAGAATTTCACTCTGCTAAACACTAACCCACACCACACCGGAACGTGAAATCACTCTCATATACATTCCGTTCATTTTACGAGATCGATCGATCGATACATATAAGGTGCTGTATGATCAATTATTTTTTATTAAAGCTTTATACCAGTTCAATATCAAGGCACTGTTTTTTTTGTTTTTTCGTCCAGAGCAACTCAGCGGAGTCCTCAAGACGGGTGCATGGGACACACGCCCCCGCCGCAC
>CALNVZ010003434.1:6127000-6139198 GCA_940671915.1 Paracentrotus lividus | reverse complement strand
CCCCCCTCACCATAATTTGAAAACCACTTATTCACTGAATATGATACAATTTGAAAATATCACCCCTATTGACCTGGACGTGCCATTAGAAATACTGTAACTCCCAATGATTATCAAGTGTATGTTTCCTCGCGTGCGTAGACCCCCCTCTTCTTCGAAAGCACCCCGCGGCCCCTGAATTAAACATATTCTTTGAAGAAAATGATAATAATAATAATAATTATGAAAACTTATAAAGCGCACACCGTCTGAGGACGCTCATGGCGTATGGCGCTATAACACGAATAACTATATAACTTTACATGTACATGTACATGCGAATGTTTTAACTTTATTGAATGTTCATGATGTTTATATTATAACATGATTTCCATTCATCTTAAAAGGAGTTGAGGAAAACTAATTTTACTATGCTTCTTTTCTTTCACAGACGAAGATCACTCATGGAATCTGGAATATCATACACCGACCGGTGCAAAACACCTTGTGGATCTACAGTTAGGTGAGATATTCTGAATTTAATTAAGAGGGTTTTCAAGAACATGCAAACGGTTTTTGTTTTGCCTGAAAGGCAGAGACATTGTGATCACTTTTCCTGTTGGTCTGTTATGTTGGTCTGTTAGACTGTTGGTCTGTTACGTTTTTAGTTTTTTTCTTTAACTTGCTCTCATTTATTTATTTATGGATCATTTCTGTTCACACTAGGTACAAATGATACTTGGCTAATACCAAATATGTGTTGATAAGGATGATGGGGTCAAAGGTCATCTAGGGCTCAAAAGGTCAAATGATATGAGGCCATCTGTTACACTATTATTACTATTATAATACGTTTTTGTTTTTAACTTGTTCTCATTTCTTTACCGGTATTTCTCCATCGATTCATTGTGCTCACGCTTGGTACAAATGATTCTTTGGTATTACCAACATATGTGCGAGGATGATGAGATCAAGGGTCATACATGGGTCAAAAGGTCACTTAAAGGTCAACTTTTCTTAAACTTGCTGTCATTTCTTTATTTCTTCAGCAATTATGTTCACACTTTAGTACAAATGATTCTTGGGTATTTCCACATGTGTGTTGATGAGGATGATGAGATTAAAGGTCATGTAGGGGTTTAAAGGACAAATTTTCTTAAACTTGCTGTTTTCTTTATTTCTCCATCAATTGTGTTCACACTTGGTACAACTGATTCTTTGGTAATACCACATGTGTGTTGCTGAGGATGATGAGATCAAAGGTCATACAGGGGTCAAAAGGTCACTTAAAGTTCAACTTCTCTTAAACTTGCTGTTTTCTTTTTTTCTCCATCAATCGTGTTCACACTTGGTACAAGGGATTCTTGGGTATTACCACATGTGTGTTGATGAGGATGATGAGATTAAAGGTCATATTGGGGTCAAAAGGTCAACTTAAAGGTCGACTTTTCATAAACTCTTTGTTAAATTTTCACTCATTTTTAATGGAAGTTTGTTTGCCCCTGCATTATCCTTGGTTAATACCATTTGTTTGTTGATGAGGATGATGAGGTCGGAGGCCATCTAGGGGTCAAAAGGTCATATCGCATGTTTTATTGATAGCGAAATCATGTGAGACTTGTGGTTCGCGAACCACCTTGTTTTATTTTTTATTTATTTATTTATTTTTTTATTTACTTTTTTTTTTGTGCGGCAAAATCTTTCGCCGACTTTCAACTGACTGTTAGGATATTGATATTACATCATTAGCAAATTGTTGACATTCTTATTTTTTTTTTCTTTTGTTGTTGTTGTTGTTGTTTTGTTTTTGCAGTTGACGTGATATAGTTATGAATATTTATGACCGATTGTAATATCACTCTATTAAAATGTACTTTGGAGTACTTACACCTTAATGTATTTCATAAATTCATTCATTTAACAAATTTCCCTTTTTTACTCTCTTTTCAGATGAATCTCTCAACTTTTGTCGCCACGTATCATCCACCGGAATAAAGCATCTTAAACCAACCAGCTCAGAGTGAACTGAACAACACAATGGCTAACCCAGAACAACCAAAAGTCCATTGCATTGTTCTAAGCAAGCTCCCGCACAACCTGGCAAATGGTGGGACAGAATGGAAACTTTGTAAAATATTCTCAACCATATCCAAATCAAATCAGAGGATACATAGGGAAAAGAATGCTACGAGAAAGTACAAACCAATTTTGGCATTCTCCGTGCCTGTCCCGTTGGACACTGATAGGCAAACTTTGAATTTCAACAAAGGTGTCGTAAAGGATCGCTTAGGTTTTGCTGTGAATTGTGAGACTGTAGCAGCATTGGTTGATGGAGTAGGAGACAAGGGAACACAATGGGTATTGACAACGAACGAGTTCTTGAAGCACATATCAACTCAGGAGACTCTAACAGTGGACACCTTTTACGAGAATGAGTTCGATGAATCGACACTGGAAGCATTACTGCCAAGTATGTTTAAGCTCCATTCCGCCTCGAATCGTACAGAACTTGTTCTAGCAGCACCGCTCGTGAAACACGCAATTGCAGAAGACAAATCCATGAAACTCGACGCAACAAGCAAAGGACCATGTCTGCATGGTAATGACACGAAACGAGAGACAAATACAGGACGAAATATCAATCTTGACCTAACCATGACAAAATCAGATATCGATCTAAATAGAAATCATCCCGTTAGAGTGGATTCGTCTTCAGATCGTGAGCAAGAGAATGACCTAAGTGCCACCCTGAAAAGACATGATTCTGCACTTGAAAAGGCAGATGGCAAGCCAATAATTACCTGTAAGATTAAAGAAGAACCACTTGAATATGAGTACAAACCTAAACGTCAAAGAGATGAAACTCCCGTAGCTCCTTTGCCAAAGCCAATCTTAAAAATAAAAAAGGAACGTCCTGAGTATAACCTGGGTCCAGAATGTAGCATTTTTGTTGAGAATCCCTTTAATGGTCCTTCAAAGGTAATTAAAAGGGTAAAGAAAGAAGGTTCTGAACCTGACATAGGGGTAAAACGTAGAGAAAAAAGCGAAAAGAAACGTCACAGGGAGTCTGTGAAACAAACTGATTCAGAAAGAGGAGAAAATGAGTTGAAATCCAATTGCGTAATGGAACCTCAAAGTCATGTTGGGGAAGGTGGTGTCATGAAGAATATCATCACTAAAAAAGTACAAAAATGCGGTCAAGTAACGCAAACTCAAAATAGCGAACAACCCGTTGACGTGACTGGTTCTACTGAAAACGCTACTCAGAAATTGAGGCAAAGTGATTTTGTGAAAAACCGAATTGCAGTAAAAGATATCCATCCAAAGAAAAAGCAAGTAGATAACAATGGCAGGAACGCAGAGAAAGAACAATCGCAGTTAGAGCAATCAAACAGACCACTGTCGTCTTCAACAGTCAAAACGTCAAATTATCAGAGTAAGAATCCTCCTCCAATGAAACAACATCTGTCCTCAACTGAACGAAACTTAGGTGTCCACAAACGACCAAAGAAATTGCCTGGTACAGAAAAGAAATCGGAAAACCAAAGGAACAGCTTGATGGCAATAACTAAAAACAGTAAGACAGGGACTGGCCTAAACGTGAGTTATGTTGATTTGACCAACATCGGAAGTGATAGTAACTCTAACCAAAACAAAAGAATCCCAGTAGTTCCAGATTCGCAGTCATCACCTTTCGTAAAAAGGAAGCTGCCACCAGATCATTTGACTAACCCAAAAGTAGTCATCGACAAACTTATTAAGGACGCTCCGAAGTTGAAGGATTTCAACATATCAGAAGAATCAACTGGAAGAAATGATGGTACTGGAAAAGAAAATACAAGGAATACTGCACCGCAATCCACGAAAGATAGAATATCTGACAGAGTGAAGTCTTTACGTCCACCTTTAAAGAGGCAAATGACGGAGCCAGTGGCAGAGCAATGCCGAGACATTAAGCGGAGAAAATCTACTGGTGAATTGACTGAACCTTCACCAAACGAACTCCAATCTACCGGGAGGCAAGTGAATCCGATTCCTGTAAAGTCCATAAGCCTTTCGGGCAGACCAGAAAGTGTCAAGGAAGCAAACGGATTAGTTCAGAAGCTTCCGCAACAAAACAGACTCCGAGATGTTAAATCACCACCCGACCAAGTAAAGAGAGATGATGCTTCGAAGAAAGGTATTCTCAAACATTCCACTAGTGTAGATTACCAGTCGAACAGAGAGGGTCACACTTCTACAAAGAAACGCATCAGCTATGATGAATACAAAACGACACCAAAGGATTCAACAATGCTTCAAAGATCAAAAAGCTCCTCCATACCAGAGGCCAATCCTCGAAGTGATGAGTTGGACCTGCTGGGGTCCATAAACACATTCGAAAGCTATCTTTTCTACGGGAAATCGAAGAATGAGCAACTCACCCCGTTTAATGCGGGTAGTGCATCACTGCACAGTGGTGTAAACATGGAGAGCGCTCCTCATCAACCACAGGTATCAGATACTGATGCACCAAAGGAAGTGATGTCCAGTGACAGATCGATTTCACACAGGAAAAGGAGTGTAGTTCCCTCAATCGATGAGTCTTTTAGTGGAGACATTAAACGGTGTAGAACAGTAGACCAAGGTTCAGAGAGCCCACCAGAAATAAATTTGTATGGTCATGTAAACTATGAATCAAATGGTGGAAAGAAAGCTGAGAAAGACAGAAGACGTTTGTCCTGTGATGAAGATGGGTGGCAACATGGACAACTTGACAAATCCACTGGAAAACGACAGAGCGAAAGCCTGCGTATCCATGAGAAAAACCCAACGAAGGAAAGATCAAATGTAACCCTTTTGGTTGGAGACTCTATGCTGCAGCATATCCAGCCAGAGAAGTTCTTCAAAAATAAACATGTGATCGTCAAAGCGATTCCAGGAGCCAGGGTTGATAACGTCTCTGAGTATATCACTAAGTTTGTACAAGATGAAAAACCTAATGATGTGATCCTGCATATCGGAACCAATGACCTGCAAAAAGATGCTCGGGATATCTCCGCTCAAATCGAATCCCTCGGCAAACTTATAACCAAGACTTATCCCAGTGTGGCGAAATTTGCAATCAGCAGCATAATTCAACGTAGAGATGATGTTACCGGCGCGAGGCCTGGAAAGGAGAGTGAAGTCAACAAGACGTTGAGATGCTTGCAGTCCAAACGTGGATGGGATTACATCGATAATGACAACCTGGACCCAGAAGTACACATCTGCCCAGATGGCGTCCACCTTAATGCCAGCGGGATTGAAGCTTTTGCAATGAATATTGGGGTGCACCTAGGATGTGGATCGTGGTGCGAAAACACCAGTTCATCGCTCGGGTCAATGGACCAGTTTCATGTTAAAGTGAAACCTACAAGTACAGATAATTCTGCTACATCCTCTTCTAAGTGTGTTCCTGACCCGTTGGTGCCCAGGAATGGGGTTGTATCTGACGCTAAGAGGCCTATCATACTTCTGGTTGGAGACTCAATGCTGGAGTCCGTTGAGATACCAGATGATTTGAGCAACAAGCAAGTCAAACCAGTAGTTATTCCATATGCCAGAGTGGATACGTTTGGTGACACGGTCATAGATCTTGCGAAGCATCACAAAGTTGATGAAGTGATTCTACATGTCGGTAGCAATGACTTGAACGACAACACCCTATCCCCAAAGGAGATCGCTTTTAGAATAGAACAAGTTGGTGTAGACCTTGAAAAGATTTGTCCAAGCATTTCAAGAATCACCGTTAGTGGAACCATTAGTAGAAACCACCAGGGTGCGGATGCTGTTAACACATTGTTGAACGATTTGCAGTCAAAGCACGGTTGGTGTTACATCTCCCACTACAACGTAGCCCCTACTTTCCAGAATCGACCGTTTGATGTCAAACTCGGAAAACCAGATGAGGATATTTTCCAAGAGAATATCCTTCGTTACTTACAAGATGGGGATCTCCGAAGCACAGACAGCATTAATACCACAGTGTCAAAGACACAAGGAAATGGTGACATCTGTCCAAGTCAAGAGTGTTCTGGAAAGGATAGAAAGCTCTGTGTCAAAAGCGATACATTTAAACAGAGCATTGACAATCACCATCGACCGCTTTGTCCCGAAAATCAGCAAGACGCTCAGGAAAAGGCAATTCTCCTGATTGGAGACTTGATGCTCAAGTCGATCATACCTGGCAGACTCTCTCGCAAAAAGAAAGTAGAAATGAGAGTCGTCCCTGATGCAAGGGTTGACAATATTGGTAAAGTGGTCTCAAAGTTTGCAAAGAATCCCAACATTGATGAAGTTATTCTTCATGTAGGCAGCAACGACCTCAAGGATGATGTCTACGACCAAAATGAAATCGCGTCAAGAATTGAAACAATCGGTATGCAGCTTGAGAAAACCTGTCCGAACATAACTGCATTCACCATCAGCGGAGTCATCAGTACGTTTAAATTTAAGCGTTCGAATTGCAGAATTTTGAATGAGATGTTGAACTCATTCAAAATGGAACATGGATGGGGATATATCAACAATGACAATTTATATCCAACGTTTCACATGATTCCATTTGGTAATTGGTTAAACCACACTGGTACATCACTCTTTGCTTCCAACATCATCAAGCACCTACGATCTGCTCCTTGTAACCATTCACAAAGAAACAAAACTGCCTCACGTGTTGAGAAACGACATGAAAAACCAAACGAGGATTCATCCAAGGGCAAAGAGGAACAACAAATTTCTTCCGCTCACGTCGTCACTACGGAAGAAGCCGAAGTTCCTCCGAAAGATATAAGGATCGTGGAATCAAAAGCAGTTCCTGCAACAATTGACACGCGCCCTCAAGAGACCGACCGCTGTGAGGAGAATCATGGCAAGTCCAAAACCAATTCTGCAACACACTTCAAGCAAAACATAGGCAAGAAAGGCAAGCCACGTAAACAGATGGAATACAATATCAACCCTCTCGTGAGAGGGGTGGAGATCAGGGAAAGACCTCATCCTAGGGAGTCGTGGCGGTATAGTCAAGATCAATCCCGATATAGGTTTTCCTCTGATCGGCAGTCGGTCAGTGCTAGATTAGGCCGGCCACCGCAAGATGGAAAGCCCAAAATGCTTTATCCTGGATTTTCCGGGTGTCATCGTTGTGGAGGTTTCGATCATAAGATAATAGATTGCCCGCATTGACGCAACTTGTACATACATCGACTACATTTAATGTGACAAGTGTACAGGATTCGATCATAAGAGAGATTGCCCGAATCAGCCCAATTTCTGTAGACACACCGCGATAACATTTGATTTGAAAAGTGAAAAGGGCTGGTGATCATGAGATAATAGATTGCCGAATTAACCCAATTTCTGTAGACAGACCGCAACAACATTAATTTCAAAAGTGTAAATGATTCGATCATAAGATGATAGTTTACCCGTACCAGCTATCTATAAACATACCACTCCAACATTTGAACTCTAAACTCATACAATGTACAGTACTGTATTTTTTTTTTTTTTTTTTTTTAATCTTCTGTACTTAACTTTTCAAAAAGAGTACATCACATTGAATTACCATACTACCTAGCTTGCATGACATCCGAGTTATATTTGGCAAAAAGTGACCAATTCATTGTCTTCCGTAATGTTTATTCATGTATTTATTCTATTTTCTCTTTCAAAACTTAATAACCGATTTTTACTTCGCGTGGTTGATTTTCCTGAATTAAGTTCTATGGGATAAAGAAATTAATGTTATGTTCAGTATGATGGCATTTTTATGATAACTGTTCAAGATTGTCCCTTGCTATATATTTACAATGTACCGGTACTGATTTTTAACGAAGTTGTATTGGCAGTTTATGATCAGATGTGTCTCTATGTGGGAGAATATGGAATAGTATATAATCGGTGTGAAATAAGTTTGCCAAATCTTTTAATTTACTTTTATTCCAGATGCAGCGGTCATCTATATTTGAGTATGTAAGGTTTTCAGGAATCTTATTTGACGTGTTTTCACGAAAAATGTCACGATTTCATTAATTATTACACATGTTTGTTTAGGTGTATAACACTCCTAATGTGGCGGTCACAACTCGTCGTAGGCTACGGGGCACGTGCCATCAACGTAGCCTGCGTTGAATGCACAATGTATGTACAGGTCGTTGGTCAATTTCTGCGATTCCTGCGTTTCTGTAGTAAGGGCATTGGAAAAACTTCCTGCATGTTGTACATGCAACCTGCCTGCGAGGTACCTGCGCTGCACGATTTTTTTACGGAATCCATCTTAGGGAGTTGCACGTCGAAGGTACGGCAAGTTGTGACAACCGCATCAGTTGCACCCCACCAAAAATCTGTTTTACGATTAAGGCTTTGAAACGGTTTTCAAACTTGTATTTTATTGTTATTTGACCCGGAAAGGAGTATAGCTGAAATTAACCCAACATGAGATCACTTTTACACTTATTTTCAGTATTTAGAATTTGTACTGCCCAAATCAAACACACGGCAGTTTTTATGGAAAATGCCTTTTACCGAAATTATTTTGCTACTAAGCTCCTACCTAAAAATGAAAAAAAAAAGAAAAGTTGCTTTTCTAATTTCAGGTGTGTGTTTCTACCTCAAATACTGCAATGCTGTTTAAAAGATTGGGATATCTGCAGGGAGGTTGAACAGAAAATAATTTCCATATTAAAACGATGTAGAAACAATCGTACCATATTTTGGGGTCAAAATGTTGTTAAAAAGTTAGCCATACTTGTTGAAATTTTTAAGAAGATTATCACATTGCATGTGCTATATTGTACATCTTATCGTATACAATGGTATAATGATGTTTGTTGTATAATTCCTTTCCTTACCATTATGAATGATGACATGTAAATGCAAGGATATTCACAATGTGTATACGTATTTCATGTAATTTGATCGAGCGCCCGCATACATACAACTTTTCTCTTGTATTATCTTCAACTCCCCTTCGTACTCTCTCTCTCTCTCTCTTTCTCTATCTGTTTCTCTCACATTCCCCCTCTTTCTCCCTGGCTATTCTTCTAACTCGATCTTCCCTTTTCTGTCATTTTCTTTTACTCATTTTATCACTCTTTCCCTCTCTCTCTCTGTCTCTCACCCTGTTTCCACCATTCCCTATACTTGGCCTTTCCATCGGTACTTTCTCTTTCTCTCCCTGTTGCCCCCTCCCCCCTTCCTCCCCAATGTTCGTTTATTTCTCCTTTCGCTGTTTCTTCCATTCATTCCCTTCCTTCTCTTGTTATAAATCACTCCTTTGCAACTTTTTGCATTAAAAAAATCCCACGGCGTTATGTATTACCAGTTATGTTCCCATGTTTGCAGCCTTACTGAAAAGGCTGTTGGTTCATCTTTTCTTTAAATAAAACCTACTTGTAGAACGTTCAAGAGACATGTAAAATATATGAAAGATGTCGGTTATAGTGAAACTAGATTGGATATAAAACATAATAGAGACCAAGCTGTTTTAAGCTCTTTTTTTTTTTTTTTTCTTCTTTTTTTTAAAAATTGTAACACGTTATGTATAATCTTACTAGTAATCTTATAATATTTAGACAATAAGTGCACTCGTTTTAAGCCTATAAATTGGCGTACTTTTCAGATGTATTGTATTTTTTAAAAACTTTATTCTGCGTTTTAACCAAATCCAACAAGTACTAGCGGATTAAAAACCGTTGAAGTTCCATTGAACCAATGTCTAAATTGTCTCATGCGTAACTTTTAAAAAGTGTTTATCTGAGTGAATGAAATGATACGTGGCGTTTGAAAAGCGAAGTACTACAAAATACCAAGTCAAACAGTAATGCTTGTTCGGTTTTGTCCTACATGGTCTTATTCCATTACGTCTACAATAAGTTCGTCAAATTATATTCTGGTCTAATATTGCCACTTGGTGCATTTAGTCTAATTCTCATTACACCTAACATTCACTTGGTCTTCACATTAATGAGTCAATTCCTGTAACAAACTGATAATATACTAAATATTAATTTGCGAAGAAGACGGGAAATGCAATAAACATTATTGGCACGAATTAGACGAATTGACAGTTAGATCATTAAACCAAGCGAGAATTGGGCTAAGAATGTTTTAGACCAAATTGTTAGTAGACCAAATGGTTAAGCCCATGTGGTATTAGACAATCAGAGAACTGGGCCTACTCCTTAGACCAAGTGGATAAAACCCTACAAACCACCTTACCAGGCGTGGATCCAGCATTTCTATTGGGAGGGGGGGGGGGTCGCCTCCTATTTTTCAAGACCATGACCGACTGTTTAAAATCGAAGCAACTCCCCTAATCTTTTTGATAATGCGGGCAGCGCCCCCTTTGTTTTCAAATCCTGGTTCCCCCGCTGATTTGGGGTGACTTTCCACGCTTTTTTTTATTTATTAATTTATTCCTCTTTTTTTTCTGAAAAAAAAAGATGAGAGTAACGAAAATTACTGATGGAAGAAAAAGAGAATGATACGGAAAGCGGGCGAGTTGAGTTCAAATTTCGGGGAAGAAGCATGAGAGGGAGAGAGACGAAGAAAGAGAGAGAGAGAGTTGGGGAAAAGAGAGATAGGGATGGAGAAAGAGAGAGATAGAGAAAGACATTGAGAGGGAGAGAGAGAGACAGAGATCGAAGGATGGAGAAAGAGAGAGAGAGAGTTGGAGAAATAGAGGGAGAAAGTGAGAGAGATGGAGAAAGAGAGAGAGAGAGTAGGAGAAATTGGTTGGTTACCCATTCATTCGCGCATTCAGTACAAACTAATTCTGCTCACATTTAAGGCTGTACATGGTCTTGCCCCTACATACCTGTCTGAGTTGGTAGCCCCCTATCAACCTACCAGATCGCTCAGATCTGCTTCCCATAACCTGTTAGTTGTTAATAGGAGTAGAACGAAAACTTTCGGTGATAGGTCCTTTGAAAGTGCCGCACCAACCCTTTGGAATTCTCTTCCGGATGCTCTTCGTGTATTTGAAAGGGAACTAAAGACATATCTCTTCAACATTTCGTTTTGACTGTGCATTCAATCTCTCATGACTGATTATTTATGCAATGGAAGAGTTTTCCAAAGCGGTTCATTTGATTAGAATGTTTTTCATTTATATGTGTGTTAATATTTGTATGCTTATTGTATATTAATTAATTTTGTTTTCTTGACATTTATCTTACGTTTTATATAAGTATGATTTGTTTTATGTAAAGCGCATTGGTATTGCAAACAGTGATGAAATACGCTATATAAAAACTAAATATTATTATTATTATTATTAGAAATATAGAGAGAGTTGGAGAAATACTGATATGGAAGAGAGAGAGAGGGATGGTAAAAAAAAGAGTAAGAAATAGAAGAATGAAAGGGAATCATTTTGAGTTTCATGTAATTTGCTTCCAACTTGGACATGTCTCACACACGAAGAAATCTCTTTCATATTAAAATGATAAATATTTGGCATTTTCCATTCTATCCCTCTCTCTCTTTCTCCTCTCTCTTTCTCTCCTCTCTCTCCTCTCTCTTCTCTCCTCTCTCTCTCTCTCTCCCCCCCCCCCTCTCTTCTCTTTCTCTCTCAACTTCTACAACATATATAAACTTGGAAGTAAGAGACTAATCCGTTCTTCATGGCGGTGTGCCGTTGGTACATGGGGACGACTACATTTTTTCCTGTTTTCCTGTACTGGTATTAAATTAGATTGCCGGGCCCGGGGCCGCACTGTGAGATTGATATGGTTACGCTTATAATTGTTTAATTAGGGTAACGATTTGCTATAAGCATGGTATGTTTTAAATTCTATATTTACAAGATACATACTGCTTTGCAATGCTGTTCAATTCGGTCATTATGGTAGGTTGTATGTTAGTTTTGTTTTGATTATAATATTATGCTGTTCGGTATATTATATATTTAATGCTATACAGATGGTTCGTATAGGAGTATGTAGGTTATCACGGACAAGGGTTCAAGTTAAAAGAAATAAGAAACAAAAGTGACAACAACAGTTCAGATTAATTAAGGTTAATAATAAGAAATAACCAGATTATGAATATTATTATTTTTTTCAAAAATGATCAAAGAAAAAATTAGAAAAAATATATATATACTTATACAATTATTTTCAAAACAAATGCGCTGGCTGAAAGTGGTGTAATTCAACAGTTTTGCAGATCAAGAGTGTGTTGGAATAGAACCAT
>CALNVZ010003434.1:6104036-6126744 GCA_940671915.1 Paracentrotus lividus | reverse complement strand
GCGACCAACTTTCTCACTAACGGGTCTGGCGTGAAACGATTACGTGCTGGAGTCAAGCCGGAATATTTATATTAATAAAAATAAAAATAAAATAAACACACAACGCTGCGGAATGTTCTTTTTCTATGTAATAGATGACCAAATCGAAAAGAGGCAACATTTGAAGATAGATGAAGATACAAAAGAAATAGCAAAGATCTGAAGGGTGCTTTTCATTTGGGAAAATTGTTTTTCATTCTCATGGTTCATTTGCAAATGTGTAATATTTATGCTTTGGTGTTTTAAGGGTAACGTGCAGAGTTAAAGACCTCGATATTATCTCGAGATCCTCAAGCATTCTCGTTCCTCCTTTCCTATCTTTCACCCGTTTTTATATTCTCTCCTCAGCCGTTTATCTGAGCGTTGTCTTACTCCGATATGGCTCTCTTTGTTGTCGTTCCGTATCTTAATTTCCACTTATTTTGTTTTTATTTTTTTGCACAACCTTTTTCGCTCGAGGTTGAGAATGAGAAATCTGACCGCGCTCGGCTTAGTCCCTTGGGAATCACGGCTTCTTTCTTTTTTAACCTTACCTTTATTCAAGTCCATCCGGAGCTGGCTTCGTTGCTTGCATGGTCGCAGGAGCAAATTGTCATGTTTACCATATAAGCATGTAACATCGTTCATGAATCTAATTTCAATGTTCATACTACGTATGCTCCAAATGATCCAGTGCTCTCTATTTTTATGCGATTCCGAAACAAAGATGATCGGAATTTGTTTGCCCCTTTTCTCGTAGGACTCCCGGCGGCCGCTGACAGATGCCAGGAGGACAGTGCTCTTTCCCCCTCTGTTGAACGCAAAACAGGGAAGCACAAATACCATTTTTAGATGTCTATAAATTTGCGAGGTTTTTTTTTTTTTTTTTTTTAATCGGCCGGCCCCAATGCACATAACTCCAACTTAGCTTTGGATGGGAAACCCTGCTTACAAGAATGTGAAAGTAATTTTCATATTTAGCGAATATCAATCAAACCAAGGTTGCTATTACGCTAGATCTCGCTGTGCTAGACTGGTTTCGTTTGCCGTGGTTAAACAGCTGTGATGCATGGTATAGAAGATTAGTTGGCCTTTTATTCCAATGTTAAAGCATAGTACAATAACAATATTACATACAATAAATAAGCGATACAACCGCTGAAACATGTAGAGAAAAATAAAGTAGGATGGCGCCAGCGACGTCTCGATGTTTAGCTATCGATGACAGTGTAGGGCCTGACAAGTAATAACATAAATTATATAGCGCAAACATGACCTTAAATTACGTTATATATGGGGGGGGTTAGGGGGGTTGGGATTAGCAGGTAGATAGAAGTGCCGTAGGGTGTGGGTAATAGGTACTAATGCAGATAATAATTAATATTCTTCTGAATATAGGATACATAAAGTGGGGAAGGAAAGTCGGGAAGCAGAATGCAAACAAAGTAAATAGAATAAAAAGAAAAAAAAAAAGCTAAATAATAATAATAATATAGGGGAAGTTTCCCAGTCAGTTCAGAAGACTCGTCACTCCATTTGGATAAGTGGTCTTATCTGCAAAGTTAGTGACGATTAGCTTTCAGTCGATTTCCAGGGAATCAATCCCCTTTTATCACAGCAAATCAATTACATGTTTCATTTTTACATTCGATTCAAGTGCACTAATAGCAGTGCGTCCCAAAGAACTATACACTTTTTAATAATAGCACGCGAAATTAGAGTAAAAATATGATGATGATTGGGGAAAGATTATAAATATTAAGGAAAGCTCGATATCCTTCAATCTAATCATTAGGGATAATAAAAAAATTCCGAAAATAAGCGCACATGCTTCAGCATGACGATAATTTGCCCCAACTTTTGTAAAGACACAAAAAAGTAGCCTGCCGCGAGTTGATTCACTATTACATTTTTGACCCTGGTTATGGAAGCGCCATGAAGAGTCCAAAATAAATGGAAAACAATCGTAACAAAACAAAAATAACTGAAAGTCAAAGCAAAAATTTCAAAGTAATATTGAAAGAAACCAGTGAAATCATTTACATTTTGCATAAAGCATTGTTGTGTATCTGAAGTTTGGTTTATTGCTTGTGACTCTGAATTGGTTGATTTATGTCCATCGTTAATATTGACATTCTTTCATGGCGTTTCCATAACCAGGTGCAAATATGAAGATAGTGTAATTCTGCGCAGGCGTAACATTTTTGTGTCCTGTTACAATAAGTGGGCATACCACCGAAGCAATGCGTATTTTCGGAATTTTTGTTCAATTAGATAGATAGTTTGAGGATATGAGCTTTACAGTAGTTTATAATCTTTTCCCCAATAACATGATATGTTTTCTCACTATATCTTGGTAGGCCGTATTAAAAGTGGTATAGTTATTTTTGGGAACCGCACTGCTATAACGTAAAACAGTAATATCGAATTTAGGCGATAGACGCTGATTATGTTGCGCCAATGTATCCGCCATAGCAGCGGCATTTGAAATTCATCGAGTTTTCTAACTTTGACAGTAATTTACTAAAACAAAAATTTTTACAAATTAAAAAAAAAGGACTTAAAATTTATAGCTGCAGGGAAATGTTTTGTTTCTAATCATAATAATTTAATTTTTGTTATCCAAATGTTTTGCATTGGCTGTTAGCAGGTCACCGTTAAATGAGTATGTAGACCGTGTATATTACGGCATTGCTTAAGTATCTGAATATAATCATTTTGCCAGTTATTATTAGAGTCATTGAAATTATTTTGTCCCCCCTACATTTTCTCTTTTTTACTCATGCGTACACATTATCTTAGGCATAATTACATAGTCAAAAACCACAAAAACATCTTCCACATAACAAATTAATTCATGCGGCGCATTCGCGAGGGGGTGGGGGTTGTGCGAACAAGAGGGCGCTCAAATACAGGGAGAAGATAAACATTTTTTGAAGTGAGAAAAAGAGAAAAGGGAAAAGAAGCGGAAAGGGGAATATGAAACAAAGGGAAAATTAAAGGGCATAGCATAATGTGCGCTCAAATTCTATCTTAAATGTAAGGGGCGCCATAATTTCAAACTTTAAACTAAGGGGCGCCAAATAAATCCTAAATTTAAGGTGCGCCATAGCTTCGTATCTTTAACCTTTAACTCATCTTAATTATAAAGGGGTGAAGCCGATCTTCGATCTTTACAATTCTAGAGGGTGCTATAAATCTTAGATTTTGATTTAAGTGGGGCGCCATAGTTATCTTTAACTTAGGGGGCTCCAAATTGAACGTAAAACATAAGTAAGGATCTTAAATTAGGTTGGGCGTGCGACTAACTTTGATCTCTGAATTAGGGGGCCAAATTGATCTAAAACCCAGTGGGCCGCCGAAAGTGATCTGTAACTTTTTGGCGAATAGTTTGGGCTTTAGAATTCTGAGTGACTAGTATACAGGGGCGGCCCAATCTGAGTTAAACCTGAAGCTAAGAGAGGCCAGATTTACCTTATATTAGGTGTGTCAAATAACTTTGATATTAATTCTTAAAGTAATTATACAGAACTTTAAAAAAAAAATTAGTGTTTCATCAGAAGCAACTCAGTACAGAATAAAAATGTGTTTAAAATGAATCTACATCGTGCGAATAAAGGGAGAAAACGTCAGAGTGAATTATAATTTTGTCATTATGCTATTTTATTATTATTATTTATTATTATATGGAATAGATATCCAAGGCTTCAGAATAAAGAAAGCGACTATTTTAAATGTTCAGTCTAAAAAGTAACCAATGGAAATTATTAAAACTGATGCCAAATTTTGTATACCGAGATATAGAACTTATATTAGAAAGAAAACACTGGCTCATACGCTAGCCACGAATACACCCAATCACATAACTGTCGGAACAAACCAACCTTGCTCAACGGAACGTTACACCCAGAATTCTCATGAAATCATACATTCAAGTGAATAGGGACGATCTTACGCAAATACGGATACTATAAAAATCCATTTACGGTTACCACTTAAGATACTATACAGCACACATATCGCCTATGTACATCAAAAGTTGAACCCTTGGTTTAACCATGCCTCAATGTTGCACTTGGCCGTCGAATGCGCGGATTTGATTGCAGGATGCGCACGCATTCATCCGATTTACTAAATTTGATTGCTTTTGAGGGGGATTTGTGAGTCTGAAGGGCGTTTTAATACTATAAGCGAATGGAAACAAGTTGGGAATTTGAATGAATGAATTTGAACGCAGTGAAATATTTGGGAATTTGGGATGATGATTATCTGAATGGAGTTGAAGAACTTGCCGTAACTGAGTTTGGAATCCTATAAGTATATAATAATGATTGAAATATAACTTCCTTAATATATAAGTGTTTTAGGTTCAGTACTGATTTTATCGTGGAGGTGCGGGGGGGGGGGGCGGCTTGGGGGGGGGGTGGGGTGTGGGTGCAGTGGGGGGGCTGAATGAATCGCGAGAAAGCGAAATTAATATTTAACTGTTGGGCCGATACATATGATACCTTGTGGCTAAAAAAAAGAAAACAGTTATAGAAAGATTCATGCACGGTTTGTAATTTAACAACATTAACACAGCGGGATACAATTCCAGTTTCCTGTCTCAAGGTAACTGCAGTTAGACAAAATTTGATCCGTGCTCTCATGCCTCTCACATCAAGATTAGTGGACAGATACCACAGTGTTGTCTTATATGATACTCTATTAAATATGAAAAACAACGAAAATAATGAATTTGGTTTCATGGTGATGTCCGTTGTTCTAAAAAAGAATAAATCAATCTTGCTAATGTATATCTGTGCCGTTTTCCCCAAAACTATTATCAGATATAATATAGAAAGCGATCGAAGTGAGACGTGCTAACAAAAATACTTGCAAGCCTGAAACCAGTCAATATTTACGTTGTGTGGATTTTAACTGCTCACTCTAGCGGGGGGGGGGAGGAGGGGGGGTGAGAAATATAAATCTAACTCCTTTAAATATCGTCTTGTAGTGTTTTTTTTTTTTTTCCAGGCTGTTTTTGCTATGAGTATATTTGGCAACGTAAGCCTATGTATTGGATCGGTGGTGGCATTAACGGCATAATTTTTGTGTGATACATGTTACTTATGACCACGAAGACATGCATGGCGGTGTTGGCTATAGACCTTATACACAAACTCCAACCACATAGTTGACTATTTGAACATTACGGCGAATAATATGAAAGGTTAATAACAGATTTAGATATCATAACTTAAATGATCGTCTTTAGTGATTTATTTTTTTTTGATTTTTTTTTTTAATTTAGAATAGATTTTTTTCTGTCAGTATGTTATTGTGTATTGATATTTTTGTCTAGTTGAGATATAATCTAAACCCTTAAATGATCGTCTTTAAGTGTTTTATTTTGTTTTTGTTTTTGTTTTTTTCTCATCTTTTTGTTTTTTTTTCAAGGTGTTTTCTTGCTTGGTAATTTTTGGAAACGTTAAGCTATGTGATTGATGGTGTGGGCAAACGGCCATTTTTAATTTTTGTGATACATGTTACTTGACCACGAACGACATGCATGGGGCGAGTGTTGGCTATAGACCATTCACAAACTCCACACCACAATGTTGACTATTGAACATTACGGCGAATATATATTGAAAAGGTTAAATAACAGATTATATAAAGAGTCATTTTCCAAAGGGGTACACAATCCACTTTGTTACTATCCGAGTAAATGCATTTGTTTCCATATTTTGTACAGAGCGTCTATGGAAAAGTGAAATTTGAAAGTGAATTTTGACAGTTGCTTCATTTTTTTTTCCTTCAAAGTTTTGTTCAAGGAAAGATACCTTCCTGATAATGGTGTCATATCAAATAACCAATTTTCATCAAGTTTGGATAGTTACCTTTTGGAACAGAGCTCTTCATATAAAACAAAATATAACATGGTAATTAGGGTAAAGAATATATTTATACCTTTGTGAGGCACTCCGGAACTCCGTCAAAACTGTTTATCTTGTAAACAATGGTATGTAACTATACGTAATATTCTTCATATGACGCATCCCGCGCAGACCACGTGTATTGTTTGAGTATCTTTTACGAACAATCGCTTTACTAAATTTCTATTGAAACTCGGTCATCGTAGTTCTTCGCATCGATCCGGTTTTCCCGCCGTTGTAATTGATATATCCGGACATGTTATTTCGCTGCACTGTACCATTGGGCGGAAAATAGGCACCGCCCATATAGCTCCAACTTGATTGGATGAAATAGATTATAAAACACAGAAATTTCGAAGCAGGTCTCTCTATGACATAGATTTTATTCAGAGTCGGAATGATAAAGCTCTGTTGGTGAATCTGCAATATCTTTCTCTCTGCCTCAAAGTCGAACATCTGATTTCATTTCCTGGATCTTTGGTAAGTCTTTCTTCAAAATAAATCGCACGGGATGATTATGCGCAGCTATAGCTCCTATATCTCTCTTGATTCGTCTTTCTCTCTCTTTCTCTCTCTGTCTCTTTTTTTCTTCTTTTATCAGTTAATTTGGGGGAGGTATACATGATATATATCTCGTCAAGAATCAATCGCGTTTAATTTGTATCAGAATAATTTCCCCGTACACTCGGAGGTCACGGTCACGGTGTGCGTATAGAGATAACTTTTCTCTCGGAAAATTTTTAGGTCATTCTAGATGTCGTGATTGGTGAATTATCTCATCGAACGGACAAGAATTGGGTAAGCTGGTATTGTATATGATGAGTACAAGCAAGGAGTTAGGAGAAACTCCTTGGTACAAGTTTGAAAAGTTTCAGCCAGCTTTGCCTTGCCCACTATTTCTTGCGAAATGGTATGAATGAAAATGTGATTCATTACAAACTATGGACGATGATTTTTTGTCATTTAGTCGTGTAAGATGTTGTAGTTTTGAGATGGATCACCATAGACTAGAGTAATGCATGGTGGTCCATTGATCTGATAAATTAAAACTTGAAAGTGACGTCACGACCGATCAAGTGCATGAACGTTGAATCGATACTGTACGCCATTATTACAAAACAAAAAGACACGCTGAATACTGGAGGAGGGGTGGTGACAATATGTGCTGTAAAAAGGAGTAGGTAGCATAAAACGATAAGCTGAATGGTTTGTCATTAATTTTACCAGTCAATAGACGTATACACTGCATGAAACAGTGACAGTGAGTGACCGTTGTTTGAAACTCAGTTTATTCTTTTTGAGAATTGCAGAAAATGCCGAATACCTATTATCATGTTGATTGATTTCAAGACATGATTGTTATAATGAACATTATGAAAATCGAGATTTATGTGTATACTACGTCACAATTTATACCCTGGACATCATGGGGGGGGGGGCGTTTCATGAAAGGACTTGTCAGACGTTTTATCCGACAAACTGTTAAAAGCTACTGCAATGTTTGCATATGATTGGCTGAGAGCAAATTTGTCGGATAAAATGTCCGACAAGTCCTTTGATGAAATGCCTGAATGGATGAGGCATTTTAACTAATAATTCTCTTGGATAATCCTCTTCTTTGGATTAATGTTAATCGATAAGTGTTATATAAGCCCTTTGATTGTCATCTTGTTTTAGGAGGGTCAGCACTATCAAAGTTATTCACATTGAAAGTTATTCAACACGTGTTTAAACAGACTTGGTTCCCACGATAGTCGATGACACTGGTACCCTCCTCAAACTAACGCTGGTAAAACATAATAGCTTTACCCTCCCGCTTTTTCAATTTTGAAGCCGTCCCCCATAAATGTTCAATCCTAACTGAAGAATTTATCCAACTTATGCTTCAAGACAAAATATAGATGGCACATGTGTATATTAACAAATTGTTTGTAATGTCTTTTCTTCCATTTCCCCCTAAGTTTTACTCTTTTTGACGCAACCTGAGGTCGATTAGGCGCCCCTTTAACGTCATTTTGGCGCCTCCTAAGTCGCCAACCCCGCCCGCCCCCCCCGAAATATGCGCACGACGACCACCGTTCCCTCAAAAAAAAAAACCAAACAAACAACAAACAACAAAACAAAAACAACACAACAGAACATTGTGCAATGTCAATGAATAGAAAGGAAAAGAGCAACTTTGATCTGGTGCTGTTCAGTGGCTGCCAGGGCCTCGATCAATTGGGCAAACAGAATTTCTGTTTCGCACAATAGAAGGGGAGCAATAATCCTTTGACTCCGAAAGAAAACGTCCAACGAATATTAGGTAATATTCCATAACACCCCTGGTATAATGCACCGATTAAATACCTAAAATGAGAGAAGAATTACACCCCAATTGTTTAAGTTAAATCCTGATTCAAACAACGACCAGCTTATAGCAAACGATTGCGTATTAAGAATTGGTGAAATAATGAACAAAAGACCGGACAGCTATATAGCAATCAACGTCCACAAGGATTGTACAAATTAATTATATGTGCACATAACACGGAAAGAAGAAAAGACTAGTTTGGACGGGTTTGAGAGGCTGGTTGCAGAGACGTCTCATGAGTCGCATGAAAATCAGACATCTCACTTGGACGGATTTGGACTAGTTTGGGACGGGTTTAAGACGGATTTAAGACGGTTTTGAGATTAGTCGCTGACACTTTTGTTTTTATCTAGGGTCCCGGAGACTTCTCAAATAGACCTCCTGAGTGCGTGGAAATCAAGCATGCTTAATAATTGCGGTATCTCACTCAAAACGGATTAAGACACTACTTGGGACTGGTTGAGACAAATTTAAAACGTTTTTGACACAAGTCGCGGAGTCTAAGGAGAGTTGCACGAGTCGTCATCTGGTTCTAATACATGTCATGATACCTCACTTGTATACTTGCCAAGTATGGGACGGTTTGAGACGGGTTTGAGATTAGTGTTCGAGACGTCACCTTGGTTTCCGCGACGTCTAACGATCGCAGAGAAATCAAACATGCTCAGATCCAAGAAATATGTCTCTGCGACGGTGGAGAAATAGGAAACATTTGTGATTATCCGAGTTGCGCCGATCGAGAAGACTCTGACACGAAATGAGATACCATCATTAATCTATGATTTTTGTTTCCGTTGCGGAGATGTCTTATATCCACCTCTTCCACCACGAAACACCTTTTTTGTAAGAGAAACACAGAGAGAGAAGAGAGAGAGAGAGATCCGTTCCGCTAACAATATTTTGTATATACCACAAAATATTACAAAAATGACTTATATACAGGTATAATCCTGACCCTAAAAAACAAACAAAAAAAAACAGAACAAATATCAAAACGCTGATGGCGCTATTCCGTTCCCATATTAGTGGGGCCATGTATGTAGTTTCGTTTGCAATTCATGTTAATGTTTGAAAACATCTAATAAATAGTCTACTTGATCACACGAATCAGAAAATATATGTCTCCTTGTGTGACCCAAAATGGAGGTCAAATTGTCAGGCTTCATTAACATAACATAATTTTCTTCAAATTGTGTCAAATTTGGTATCAAATGGTAGGTAATTTGTAACTAGCAATTAAGTCTATTAACATTTTTTTTCACCAACAGCCAGCCAGTTTTGAGTAGTATGCAAATTAGTTTATTTATGCTAATTAGATGCATAATTGTGTCAAGCTTCACTATAATCAGACCTAACACATTTATAACAATATCAATGGCAGCTAATCAAGAAGACAACATATGCCATAATAGCCTGACATTGCTGCCACATTCTGGTGACTCTATGACCTTAAAATTAGGGCAAAGGTCAATTTATATGATGATTAACAACCTGGAAATGGCATCAAGTTAGCAAAAACCTCAGTTCTGTGAACTTTGACCTTATCTCTAGGTCGATTGTGTCAACTTAAAATATGACAACATATATTTTTGGGTTGATGGTATATCAGTAATTTATTCATGTAGTTACCATCATAGATAAGCTTACACAACGAATAGGTCAAAGGTCAAAGTAAAAGAAAGAGGTTTTGGCCAAAGTGTTTCATTGACACGTATGACCTCCGGATAAGGTCAAAGTTCAAATAACATGGCGCTAAAAAAAAAAAACACCTTGAATACAAGAAACTATGTATTTTGTGGACTTTTCACCATAGATAAAGGTCAAGGTCAATGAAAACGAACATTTCCTGGTTCTGGGGTCAAGTAGAACACGTTAACAGTGTTAAATGAAATTCCAAGTAATGCGGCCCAATATGACTAAGGTCACAGCTCAAACGAGCGTTTGCCAAAACCTCTTTCTTTTACTTTGACCTTTGACCTATTCGTTGTATAAGCTCATCTATGTTGGTAACTACCATGAATATATTTAACTTGATACCATCAACCAAAAAATGTATGTTGTCATGTATTTTAAGTTGACACAATCGACCTAGAAATAAGGTCAAAGTTCACAGAAACTGAGGTTTTTTGCTAATATGATGCCATTTCCAGGTTGTTAATCATCATATAAGTTGACCTTTGCCCTAATTTTAAGGTCATAAATGTCATTAGAATGTGGCAGCAATGTCAGGCTAGTATGACCTATGTTGTATTCTTGACTAGTTGCCATTGATATTGTTTATGGTTATAAAATTACCTACAATTTGATACCAAATTTGACACAATTTAAAGAAAATTGTGTTTATGTTAATGAAGCCTGAACTTTGACCTCCATTTTGGGTCACAAAAGGTCAATTGAAAAATTGGAGACATATATTTTCTGATTCGTGTGATCAAGTAGAACATATTTATAGATGTTTCCAAACATTAACATGACTTGCAAACTAAGCCCATATTATGACGATTGGTGGCCCCACGAATAATGGCCCTCTATTACTATATGCATGTATATAGTACTAATTTCGGAAGTTGGGTTCTCCTCCGCTCAATCAATGGGTAATCAACTTCAAGAAAGTTTTTTTCAGAAACATAAATGGTGGATAGGAATGTCAACCCAGTTATTTACTTACTACTGCGGAAATATCAGTGAGTTTTCCTAATATGAGAAATTGTAACTTTTCAGAAATATATTTTTAAAGGTATTTTTGATAAGATGTTTCATGAAGTATGTTGTTATTAAAGCTCATCTATAGTTTTAGGAGAACATATTTTTTTGTTTTGCTTCCATAGCAGAATAATATGAATGAATACTTCAATTAACTCCATCGTACAAAACGATTTGTTATAAAATCTACTCTAACAATTGAATTTAGCAACTAAACTGTGTAAATAAACCAATTGACGGACAACAATCTCTAGAATCTAACAGAAACAATGGCAACAGTATGCAGTATTCCATACACAGAATTCACTCACGCTGTACCAATCAGTTGCTGGTTGGCATGCCCTGAGTTCTGGGGTGAGAGTGAAGGAAGTATGGCATCATTTTGATGAACATCCCCCCCCCCCCCATGTTTATGCAAACTATTACATATCATGAAAAGACGTGCATGGAGCATGATTATATCCTTTGCCCGTATATTGATATGTCATTGGAACACTATGAGGACAAGTTGAGCAAGTTTTTAAAAGCTTCAATTTTTCTTCAAATTTTTTTACTACAACTATTTCCGCGATTTCCGCGACTCGTGGAACGTCGCATTGACTGAGAAGACGTCTCGGAGACGTTCTGAAGATGTCTCCGCGACAAGATTTAAATCTCAAAGTTGTTTCCGCGAAGTGAAATACCACCATCGGTTGGACATTATGGATGTATGTAACGTCCACACATTTGCTTAGATATTTGTGGGAATGTGTTTCTTTTGTTATACTAGTGCCTTTAATAGATGTAATTTAGTAGTTTATTTAATTGATGTAATCATTATGCCATATCCTTAGTACAGAATGTCTGTAGCTAGCGCCATTCCAATTTATCAGTCTGCGACTAATTGCTTTACAAACAGCGATGTTCCTTCTTGCTCTTTTGTCTTTCTCTTTAACAATTTATCTTATTATCTTTTGTCTTCTCAACTTCCCTGCACTCAAAATCTCTCTTCTAACTTACTTCTTAATGAACTTCTCTCTCCTCAACTTGCTATCAATCTTTGTCTTCCATGAAGAAAGTAACTTGGCTGTTTTCTCATGTCTTGCGTAGCCCCTCAGTTTCTCTTCGTTGGTCCGTTCTCTCGTCTTACGTGTGGGTCTTGTCCAAGTTTTTGTTTATGTTGGTCAACGGAACTTCTCTCCATCTAAAGCCCATTAACCGTACTGTCCTCGCGCTAATAAACACCGTCCTAGCATATGTTTCTACCCTCAGTGGTCTCTCTTTAAGAGAAGAGAAGTGTTAGTTTGAGAGTACACTTATTAATGATAGACGGCCCCTCGTGACACTTTGCAGCTTTCTTTGTACCCCATCTCACGAAAGAGAATCGTGTCACTCCTTCTCTGAGAGCGATGTCGATGAGTTAAGCTCTCTGTCCATCGCCCGAGAAAGTTATACCTAAGCAGACATTCCCAGGTTTTATACTCGCTGATAACTAATATTCCGTGTTGTATCGAGAATAAAAGTATCCTAACTATAATTCCTGCTTTTGAAATTCGTCTATCTCTCTGTGTGGCAATTTGTTTCGCCGGCCAATCCTTTCAAATTAAATTATTCATCCATCTCACGGAGTGGGAACTAAGTTAAGACATCATAAATAAAATCCGTTACACTGGTGTCAGGAGTGGGATTCTTGACTTTAAACGGCGCTGATTTTATTTAATACATTTCAAAATCGTCATCTCATTGTCGCCAAAGAAGAGCAAAGTCGGATCTAGAGCGGAAATTAAGGAACTGAGAGCTGAATTGAGAGATTGCCACTCGCTATTATGCTGGGGGAAAGTCTGAAAAATGAACTTTCGAACAATTTGTCGTGTTTCATACCTGACACTAAATAACGAAACAAGAGGCCGACCTACCTACACTCCCAAAGTCAAAGTCAATTTGCCAACACAGAAAGTTTGAAAATATGGGAAACGCAAGTGGATTTAAGGCCCCGTGGGAGAGTTTTTCAACCTCATAGATTTAATAGATTTGGGCAGGACACATTCTTAATATCAGGAATAAGATCCTATTAATTTGATAAGCTGAGAGCGACTTTCCCTTGTGTATAGGAATATATTGCGAACCTACATTAAAAAGGAACAATTGAAAGTCACTACTTCCTATTTTCGTAATGTTGTAGGCTGGAGCAACGAGCCCGTACAGCGTAACGGGCTTCTGTCTCCTCGCATGTCCCCTCTCCGTGGAGGATGCGGCAGAATTTTGCTTTCCATGCAACTCACCTATTCGACCCGGATATTATTGGCGATTTTGAGAAAACTAACTGGAAGCCCAGTTGGACAACCGATTTGCTGCAAGGCAAAGAGAAACACGATCACAACACGTGATAGCTTCGTAGGATCTTATACACTGGTGTCCCCATTCGATCAATTAGGAAGTATCGGCGGGCGTATATGAGGGCCAAAGAGTAGCTCGCCGAGTTACGTGCGGATTTCGCCGGACTTGTTAACATTTTCCTAACGTGCTACCCAACTGCCGGCTGGTGTCAGATAACAGGTAAGGAATGGAGGCTAATTGAACAAGTGGCGCTACAAGAGGAGATGATTGGCACTCGTCATTTCCTTCGCGGGCTTCGGCGATAGATCATGATTGGCGAATTGTGAATATCGGCATGCAGGAAGGGCCCGGCATCCCCTCCAAGATGCCGAGGGAGATTGCATGAATCTGTTTTCAGCATCTCAGGGAAGAGTCCCTGGGAGGGGGTGCCAGGCAAGATTCGTTCTGTCCGATGCCTGCTGATAGCGAACAAACTGTCAGAACTTGCAAAGAAAACTTAAGTGCTAATGGATCCAATTAAAATTACGAATTACAACTTAACAAGGGCAGATGTGATTTCAAATTACCGTATATACACAAGACAGCATCGTAGATTCTCGGACGACACCAACGAATCAGGCAACAACTGCGGGTGTTTCAATTGTAAGACAATTTACATATATTCTTGGACACATTTTGCAAAAATTGGGGGTCATTCTGCTCACCTCGAGGGCTCAAGAGGACAGACAACTGCAAATAGCATGATAACCACGAAATACCATGTCGTCATAATCAACCCCCTTTCGGTAGCAGTGGCTAGCGCGTATACTCCCTCGAAAATTTCACTAGCCGTGCGCTCCACAAGCAACGAGGCCTCGCACTCCACAACAGGTCTCCGCCCACCACTAATGGCAGCCTGAAACAATATGTCGGGAAACTAGAGCAGGGCCGACCCTCGTCGACCAGTATGTGAAGCCCGCTTGAAATTGAAACGAGGCCCCCAAGATAAATTATCGCATCTGAATGAATGAATGTAATGGACCGCATAATGGCATTTATTTTAGCTAATGTAAATGGGCCCCTTGCATATAGTTGTTGTCGATTCTTGGCAAGCAGTAAACAGTTATTTCAACAAACTTTATGAATCAAATGCCCTGGATACTCGCCCGGAATTAATTCCTTTGACTAAGTAATAATTCGTTTCGCTCAGACAGCCGATCAAAGGAATAAATATCTGTGCATGGACGAGTCCATACGAATGTGAATTTGTTCAACAATGATTTTGGTGGAGAAGCATTGTTTGCAGATATAGCGATGCCTGGTTTGCTTTGGATTCGAATTCATGCATTATTTTAACTTTGTAAAACCTCGAAGACCAGGCGTGGTTCCGTATTGATAATCATGTTGGTTCCAATTGAAGCTTCATGGAATCCACGGGATAGCAGTCCAGTAATAATGTGAAAGGTATATTGGTGGATGCCTGCTAATTCGGAGTTCATTGTGCCAGGTAGGATCGCTTAATACTGATTTTGACTCTCAAAGAAAACAATATGCTATGATTCTGAACATAAATACTACATCAGAGCGTAAGCATAAATGATGCCTCCATGTCGCGAACTTTGCCGTTTGTCGATCGTACTCGGGAAGATATTGAATATATAGCCTGTGCGTGTTGTCAATAATATCCAGTAAGAAATACAAGTGGAGTTACACATGATCTGGGTATGCGAATTTGTTCAATGGAATTGAATCAGTGATATATGTGATAATTTGTGAATACCGATTGTTGTTAGCAGAGCTCATAATCACCACTCAGCCATGTCGCACTGTTAAGACTAACTCGACTACGGGAAACTTCGCGGAAGTAGTTGGCCAATCGTAGTAGATTTTGCAATACAGCATAATTGGAGTGATCAGATATAGGTGTATTACAGAGTTGCACGCAGTGAATCTATACATGTCTGTATATTCACTATATATGAGCTGATCCGCGTGTGAAGGAATTGGAGAGATCCCCCTGCATCAGTCCTTCAATTATATTTGAGAGTTGCTTGAGAATACATCTTCTACATTCCTTTTTGCTTCTCATTTCTACCGACGGCTTGGACTAAGCGAAACCTCGTTGTAGATTCAATTTCACAGCAATTGATATTGTACTGGCATGACGCAGCTCCAATTAGCAGCGAATCACCTCGGCCGTTCCACTCTTTCGGCTTTCATTGACAAAGGTGCAATGAATGAGCGGAATCAGCGGAATCGCAAGTACTGATAGCTTAGGAACAAGGCATGCATCCGGGAAGTCGACGAGTGCGTGGATTGAGCCCCGCTCGTGTATGTCAAAAAAGCGTGATGGTAGAACCAGGCCCTGCGTCGACTATCGGAAGAAGATAGCTTGGCCAACAATTATAAGAAATAAACATGAAAAAGAAGAAACTAGACAGAATAAGTAAAAATTTGACAACATTGTATAGTAATACTGAGTCATGGACTTAGGTATATAAGAAACGATGATTTAACTGCTTGAAATAAAGATAGATTCCAATGACAAGTGACACAATAGATATACAGATTATCATCAAGTAGAGAGAATTTATCTATCAACTGAATGTGTGGGATAATTATAAGTAAAAAAAAGGCGAGACTGGCAAATGCACATTCGCTATTGTAGCGTCCTATGAAAATAAATTGATACGATGTTATGGCTCTAACATGCTCTATGGGGACGCTGTAAGTGATAACGAAACTCCTAAAGTAAGTGTGATTGATCCATGGGAACCAGAATATTTAGCAACTTTGATTGACCTTTTGACCAACTTCCTGTTGCAGAGATTCCTTAGTAAAAATGTGAGATATAACTAATCTTTTTTTATTCCACATTATCAAATGATATAATAAAACTTTTTAAAATCTCATCATATAACAGATATTGGAACAACACCAAGCTCGCGTCATAACAAACCTTACCCAAACTCGTCACTATGACCTATTGGTACCTTCCTGCAATCACAATAAGCTTAAGGAACTCCTACATCACTATACACCTCGATGTTTGCTACTGTGATGGTATGAGGGAATCATAGCCACTAGTGACAACTCTCTAAGTAGACCCTCGAGAGTAAGACCTCAGCTAACCCTTCTTCTGTTGTTTTTGCCTAGATCTTTGCTCGGATTAGTATGCCAATAGTATCTCGTAGAGGGATCCCTGCCAATCGCCAAGTTATAATGGTAAGAATGAGTATCTTCAGAATTCGTGAACATTGAAAATAAGTTTAATATGCCTCCACCTAAGAAAGCAGTCAAAGGTAATATTACTATTTCACAGGACTTTTCATACTCAGGTATTGACTATCAGGTGGAATGCGCAAATCAAAAGAAAATGGAGGAAGATATTACGCACTCTATAGGTTGACTAAAAAGCATACAATAACAACAATAAAACTGCTGAAATGTTAGTCAAATTAAGAAAACCGCTGTCAATGGCACTAAGTTCTTAACAAGGCATTTTTTTGTATTATTTAATAAAGGATTAATTTAATTCCAAAACCATTGTAGATTTTTTCCACAGAAAAAAAGGGAATAAGTTGGTCTCATGAGTGGATCGCAGGTTGGGTGATTATAGAACGCGTCAAGCCCCTTAACCACTAATTGAGACCGAGGTGGGGGAGGGGCGTGAAGGAGTGGAGGGGGAGGGGGTGTCTAATAGAGAGATAAAACAACCGCAATGAGATATCTATTTGCGAAAAAGATTATTTAATGCGAATAAGCTATAGCTGCGCATATTTCATGACTTTTTTCTTATGAAGTCTCCACGGTCAGATCTTATTAAGCCAAAATTTGTAGAATCGCCGGGACGGAACTCCCAAGGATCCAGGAGTTAACATCAATTAGTTCAAACGTTAATTTTGATAACGCGTAGGCTGCAACTCCAAATGCTAAAAAAACGACTGATTACCCATGTACAAAGATAAATGCAAAATTGTGTTTCAGCTAAAATTCATAAAAAATGGAGTGATATCTAAACTATCTCTTCTATTGTAAAAGAGGCATTTGATTTAGCTACGCTAATTTATGACGAGAATAATAATGCCACAAATAAACTTTAAATATAAAAAAAAAACAAACAAAAAAAGTCAAAAAACAAGGAATTACATAGAAAATTACAAAAACATAAATAACACATAAGAAAAAATTATTGAACATTAAATTTTTTAAATATGTGCATTTGATCAGAGTTCACAAATAGTAAACAAAATGGCTGTGCAAGGCCTTATTTAATGATTTAAAAAAAGCATTTGGAATTTCTAATAGCCTATAAATACTTAGTCAAAAAATTTAGTATTATATGTCAACAAAAAAAAAGGTAGAGTATGTCCTGACTCTAACTATTACATTGCTTCAAACAATGGCAACCTTATTATCAAGGATACACTGTACGATTAGCGCTTCTAGGGGTAGATCGGAGGTGTTGTTCTTGATGTGCATCGCGATCGAAGCGGCCTTAACAAGTCGATCGCCTCATATATCACACAAATACTTAAGGAACTTGCAGTCCGGCCACTAGTCCTAAGGCTATGATATGCGGAGAAAATCAAAGTATACAGTAATGAGAATTCGAGCACTATAATATATAATAATATCTCACTTTTTAGCGTCATGTCCGGAGTATCTGACCAAATAACAAACGAGAGATCCCATACATTTAACCACCATCGTCCATCGTTTAGAGAGACTGTGTGTGTATTTTGCGTCACGCAATGATCTTATATGTGACATGCGAGGGATGGGAGTGATGAGGAGCGCAGGCCGGTGTGGCAGAGACTTGTGACCTTCCTGTCACTTCTGCGAGAGACTCCATCAATCCGTGTGAGTGAGTGTCCTTTAGACGCAGCAATCACGTGACGCGAGTATCGACGACGCGCCATAAAAATTTGGCACGATGTAGTGCGTCATTGTAATCCTCAAGACTGCGTTGTTAATTTTTGCGAATAATATCGATTTATTTTCCACTATGATAATTAATTAGCTAATTTATGCATGAAATACATACTTTTTGGCTCTAATTTAAAAAAATAAAGCTCCTAGATTGGGTAATTTTGTGTAGTTATTATTCCTTATAGCATTCCTAACGATTTTACTAAGAAAATTCTAATTCTCAAAAATTAATTCTATGTATTGTTCTGTTTTTAATGAAATTTTTTTTATGTATTTCTGTGTTTTTTCGACCTTTGTTTTCTTTGTTTTTTTCACCCAAAATTATTTGAACCATTTTGAATCATCAATAATGCTAAAAAAGTTGATTTCAACCCATGAAAGAGAAAATAATCATATCTTATGAAATAAGGTGAGAAAACTCAATTTGCATTGACTTTGTACACAAAATCACGTTTTTGAGCCATTTTTTGGTCTGACGGATTTTTTTAAAAATCGTGCAGCCGTCGTAACGGTAATGACTAATTTTTGCGAAAATGGTTTTCAAAAGTGCGCGAGGACTTGAAAGTATAAAGTCAGCAAGTGGCGGCGATCAAAAATTTCGCGCGGGTCGGAAATGGTCGCTCACAGGAAAATGTCGAGGGGGGGAGGGCCATGATGGCCCCCACAGTCTTTTGAGGGTAAGCAGGTTTACTCATTAACAACTTGAAGATTTAGTTGTCCAATTTCACACTTATCCTTAAATATGTCTTATTATTTCATACTCTAGGCCCAAGCGAAAGGTTGTTTCTTTCTTCTGTTCTTACTATGCGAAGCATCTGTTATTTTGTTTTGGAATTTGAACTATTTTCATGCCTAATCTTTCTTATAACTATATAGTCATAATAATATCCTGTATAATTTTTTATTTTTTAGCAGGCTTTGTCATTTCTTGTGGGCTTCCTTTCTTACCAGCTAGCAATCTTTTTCTTTCCGTTGGGGTTTGGGTTGCAGAGAGGTTCTCTCACTCCCAGTATGAGGATATTGTTTACTTTGTTTGGCCATATGCAATGGAAAGTTTTCAATCAAATAGGTAGGAATTTCAAGCCAATCCATTTGTTACAAAATGTGTTTATTGTGCCTAATCAGAAAGTTTTTTTTTTAATGGCAATAAAGTCACAAAAAATAATTCATTTCTGTCTCTTATGCAGTGTGGCCCTTTCAATATTAAATATTTTATTAGATTACTTGAAATTAAAAAATCCAACTGTATTGGAACTCACAGTATAGTACTACATTGTGCTACCCAGTCTTCTCTATATATCGATATGAAGGGCATGTTCCTTGCTGGCCTATGTATCCACTTTTTTTATAGCCTTGGTGGAAATAAAAAACAGGTCTCAGGAACATTGTCTAGAAAATGTATACCCTATCTGAAAATTTTGATCATACTTTTTAACTTTTGCAAACAACAAGTGTTTTACAATCATTATCATTCATTTTTTTTAAAATTGAGTCTTCTCTTTTATATTCTATGCATCATAGAACTATAAAGCGTGTTGTGGGCGCAATTTTTTGCCATACGACGCCTACTATTGCCATGCGGGAAAACTATTCAAGAGGAATCCGATTGGTCGAGTTCTTAAAATAAAAGAAGGAATTTTGAAAGCCTTCTTTTAGGGAAAGGTGCTTTGGTTCTTCAGTGTATACGTTCAACCCACGGATGTTTACAACAAGCAATACAAATAAACATTATTTGGTGGCCGAAGTTCTTTGAGTCTCAGAGGGCTTACAATGTACTTCATATAGCAGTAACCGATTACTCAATCTTGTTCTTTTTATTAGCTGTGGAAGTTTAATTGATCATTTGGCAACTTGGTTAGATTAAGAAGTTTTCTCAATTTTAGGTGAAGTCTAATAATGGCAGATTATCAAATTAGACATGGCCGTTGACTTTTTCATCATGACTAATTATTGTGTTTTTTATTTAAAATCTTTTCCAGGGAAAGTTTGGGTTATCTCTGTACCATAGCTCCAGCCTTGATAGTTACCCAACAGAATGGGACGCAAAGATGTTGGGATAATGCTGGTGCATGATTACAAAGAGTGGACAGTAAAACCGCTGGGAAGATGCCTTAACACATGCACAATAAGGCTGCAATGTAAGTAAATATGTTACTGTAATCAGGCACATATTTCTTTTTTTGGTAGTAATAGATTATTTGACATCCCTGTGAGCACACAAATGCTTTCGCTGAGGATATAATTAATGTCATTTAGTTTTATTTTTCCTGGTGATGGAGACATATTTTTATTTCATTGTCCATGTATTCCGTCTGTCCGAAGTTGAAAAAATGGGACACGAATGGTGAATATTAGGATGTTTGCCTGAAAAAGTCAGCCCCAGACAGCCAAATAAAAGCAAATAAAAAAACGATGTCTACAGAAGGTAATCTACGATTGACCCTCAACAACCATGGCGTAAATCTGCTCATGCTTATCTTATTAAATCAGGGGGGGAATGACAACTTTGTTATTCAATTTATGTGATATCCCCACCCAGGTGACACGGATGAGTAATCTGCGTATCTGGAAAGAGTATGGATAAAGGGAATGAATTGAGAAGTAGGCGGAGGCTCAATTATCGTCAAACTCATCGTTTGCAAGCCAGACCTGAGCTTACCCTCACACGAGTCTTCAGTTCTCAAATTACCCCCTTATCAAAAACCCGTTATAGGAAAACTAATTCAAGCACTAATCTGACCCTGAATTGGCCAGATAATCCCTGTTAGTCAAACGTTACAAACTACCACAGGTCAGCCTTGAGGTTGAGCCAGGGGTGAATGATAAAACAATTATACAGCTGTGGTGTTACGTAATAGTAGCTCTGCCTATGAGTAAGGCCCCTTATCAAAATAAAATGATTGTATTTTGACATAATTTGGAGGAGTTTTTCAAAGCAGGCATATTATATTTAGAATATCCAATGTTAATTCATTTTTCATTTCGGACGAAGAAAATCGATTCCGCGAATTAAGGAAAGTAAAGAAATAAAAATGACGGCAAGCCCTTTGCCCATGCCCGTTACAGTCAGTCTCCTTCGCGCGAGCAGTAACTTTCCCACTAGCCCGGCGCATATGCAGATAGGCTAGACTGAGGGATCAGAAAACACATGTTAACAGATAAACAGATTAGCTGTGCTGGAGAAGAGAATTGAGATGGAGATTCTTGCGATACTTAAGAACGTTGAGGATAAACTTGAAAACTTGGATCATATTTACATATGGGAGGGCACATGAACACTTTTTTTTGTTTTTATTTATTTTTTTTTTTAACAAATTTTTTTTTTTTTTTTAAAATTTTTTTTTTAAATTTTGATTTTTTTTTTTTTTTTTTTTTTTTTTTTTTTTTGTTTTTTTTTTTTTTTTTTTTTTTTTTTTATTTTTTATTTTTTTTTTTTATCAGATTTTGGGGTCATTGAGGTCAAAGGCACAGATTGGTCATTGTGTACATGAAAATGGCTTTTCTCGCAATAAACTTAAAAAAACCCCGTTTGAACGGATCAATTTCCAACTTGGGTCATATGGTGCAATTATGGCTGGACAATACTGATTAGAATTTAGAGTATGAAAGGTCAAAGTTCAAAGGCCACAGAGGACATTGTGTACGGAAAAATGGCTTGTATCTTGCGATAACTTAAAACAGTTTTGATGGATGAAACATCAAACTTGGTCATGTGTCATATGGTAGGGATAATGAATTTTATTATATTTTGAGGAGTCATGAAAAGTCAAAGGGTCAAGGGTTCCAGAAGTCATTGTATACATGAAAATGGCACGTTCTTGCTGTTAACTTCTGAATCCGTTTTATGGATCAACTTCAAACTTGGGTGCATGTGGGAGGAAAGATCGAACTGATTAGATTTTTGAGGTCAGGACATCAAGTCACTGTTATTTATGTAAATGACTCGTTTGTGCAATTCTGAAGACCTTATGACAGATCAACTTAAACATGTTTATTCCCTTTTTTATTACATCAGTAGCCATCCTTCCTGAGTTGGAAATAATAGTCTGATGTACAAATTTAATAGATTTGGGGTCAAGTATCTCAAAGATGTCATGGTAATAGATGATGTTAAATCAATACGGTAAACATGCCGATAAAAGCCCTCTTTTTTTTTTTTTTTTCCGATGTGGCAATACGGGGCCATGAACCTTTCCGACCGTAGAGCGCGGTGCGAAAGGATTCATCTAGTTTTTATGAATTGAGCTAAGAATGTCTACTAACAATGCTAAATGACCCCCATGCTGTCCCGACTGTTTGTGATCAGAGCAATATTTTGAAATTTTCCTGGTTCATGTACATCACTTGCCTGAACTTCGGGAGCAGTGTGACACCAGTGTGATATCTGAAGAAAGACACTTAATAATAATAATATTTATGCATGTATAGCAACATAATACCACGGTCTATAATTTGCTTTACAAAAAGAAATTAAGGTACAGTCACTTTA
>CALNVZ010003434.1:6067853-6101253 GCA_940671915.1 Paracentrotus lividus | reverse complement strand
GTAAGAAAAAAAAAAAAAATCGGAGACGTCTCCGTGACGTTTCTTCTCAATTAATATGTAAAGGTATTATTGTACAATATTTAGCTATGAATACTATTCGGCTCAGTTTGTACTCTTCCTTTTAATGTTCTTTTTCTCCTTTCACTTTTCCTTTCCATTTCTTTCTCTCTCTCTCTCGCACTTTTTCTTCCAACTCATCTCTATTCTTCACTTTCACAATTTTCCTCTGCTGTTACAATTCCTTCCACTTATCCTTTTTTCTCTTTTCGAACTTTTATATATTACACTGTTTTTTTGTTTTTTTTAATCTACTTGAATTGATTGTTTTTCACCTTGAATTCATTATAGATTGTTATGTTTCTGTACGCTTATACGCTTTGCATCAACCTTTGTATCAATCTTTATACTTATTTTGTGTATATTTTGTATTTGCAATACCCACTCTTTAACCATGTTATCAATCTCTGTTATCTGGTCCCCCCCCTCTCCCTCTCTCTCTCTTTCTCCATTTACCCTTTCGCTCCCTTTCTCTCCTGTTCTCTCCCCACCCTTTCCCCCTCTCTATTTCTAAGCTTTCTTTTATTCTTATTTACCTCCCCTCTTATTGCCTTATTTCTCTTCACTCATCTTTGCACTTTTAATGTTAAGTCAAGTTATTTTTTAAACAAATGTTTTACGTATATATATTGATGTAAGAATTTTTATGATTTTGTGATACTTTTTTTTTTACTTGTAACAACTTTAACTGTTTTTATTTTTGATAACTCTCATTGTTAGTCCCCGGAACTTTTGAAGAGATTTTTAATAAAACCAAATCGAATTAAATTTAATTGAAACAGGAAACAGTATCGGAGACGTCTCGGCGACTGAAATATAGTAAAGGGCGGGGTTAAAAGGATGCAACATATCAACCTTGCCTCGTATAAGGAGGGTTCATTAGAATTTATTTCATGTCCCTCGTTTTCGTGGTATTTCACTTTGCGTAGACGTCCCTGCGACTCTGACGCTCATTACATGTCATAGACGTCTCCGACGTTTTTTTTTTCAATCTCGGGGACGTCTGTTATGCTTTGTTCCCGTACCTGAGACGTCTCCAAGACAAGTTTCAAAACCGTCTTAAATTCCGTTTCAAAGTAGTCCCAAATCCGGCTCATGGCTAGTGCGATACTGCCATTTGGTTTCTCTATGAAATTTGATAGTGATAATTGTTCCGTCACTGCAGGCATCCTGTGCAATTCACCTTGCTTTGATCATCGCATATTGTTTTTTTTTTTTTTTACATTTACATTTCAAGATTCTTCTTGTTCATCTATGCAAATTTAAGCATTATGAACAAATGGGGATGACCCCCCTACCGTAAGATCAGTTCATAATCCAAACTCGTGTCAATATAATTCAGCTTCATAATATACGTAATTATGTTTTTAAAGAAATAAAAAGTATCATTACTATCATAATTATACTGACATTACTAATTTTTGCTTCCCGAGTTTCTCATTGCAGGGATCGCAAGTTCCTTTTGGAGCGCCTCTTCCATTCCTCCCAGTATACAACCCGAAACCTGAATGAAACTGTGTGCACTTCACCAATGAGTGGATATTACGTCTACAAGTGACGTTCCCGGACTACACGACATCATGGGTGAACCTGAGGTTCCAAAGGTACATTGCATTGCTCTAACTAAACCGTCCATCAGCCTTGTACATGAAGAAACAGAATGGAGACTATGCAGAGTTTTCTCAACCCTCTCCAAATCAAATCAAAGGATTCATCGAGAAAAAAATGCAACTCGAAGATACAAACCAGTGTTAGCCTTTTCGGTTTCCAACCCTTCCGATACTGATAGACAAACCCTGAACTTCAATAAAGGTGTTATAAAGGACCGCTTGGGATTCGCTGTTAATAGTAAAACCGTAACTTCCTTGATTCCTGGTGTGTTGGATAAAGGCACACAATGGGTATTAACGACGGATGCGTATCTGAAGCAGATCTCGAGTCAGGAACATCTTTCAGTGGACACTTTCTTTGAGAATGACTTTGATGTGACTGAGCTTGAAGGATCACTGCCACGATTGTTTAAGTTGTCTCCCTCGAATCGTCCAGAACTCGTTTTCTCAGCGACAACTGAATTGGTAATGACGAATCAAAGCAAACCAACACAAGCAAAAAAGGTACGGTCGGGTCAGGACAAATCAGTGACAACGGAGAAGGAAACATCAGATCTGAACAAGCCAACAACCAACAAATCTGGTAAGCCAGTAAAGAAACGAAAGAAAGAGAAGGGGAAAGCGCACAACACTATAGATAAATTAGACCAGACGGAATCAGAAAATATCCCCAAAACACATCCTTCTATAGTGACTGTTGGATGTGATACTGTACGGAAGGAACCGAAAGGAGCTGAGGCAGTATTACCTAAACTTGGGGTAGAGACAAAAACAAGTGACCGTCAGAAGAGAGAACATTCTGCAGGAGAAACTCATGATACCACTTTCATTGGTGTGATGATTCCTAAGATAAAAGATGAGCCTCTTGAGTATGATTACAAACCCTACCTGAAACATGAACATACTTGTGGAAATCTCGGAACCGCTGGACTAAAATCAATCGTAAAAAAAGAATTTCCAAAATGCGATTTCGAGACGAAATTCGACGTTAATGACAAAAGTCTCGCAGCCACGCATGCACAGTTAACCGTAAAAGTAAAGGAATTTGAGTGCGAGACAAAATGTAAAAAAGTTGAAGAAAATCTCGAAGCTCCTTCCCATAATTTAATCGGAAAAGTAAAGGAAGAGGGTGAGAAATTCGATTACGAGATGAAATGTGAAAAAAATAAAGTTGAAGAAAATCTCGTAGCTCTTCCCCCAACTTTAATTGGAAAAGAAAAGGAAGAAGTTGAGGAATTCGAGTACGAGACCAAATGTGAAAATGTTGAAGAAAATCTCGTAGCTCCTCCCCAGTGTTTAATCGGAAAAGTAAAGGAAGAAGTTGAAGAATTCGAGACGAAATGTGATAGAGTCGATGAAAATCCCGTAGTCGATTTCCTCATGTTAAAAGTAAAGGAAGAAAAAATTGGAGATTTCAATGTCAAAAAGAAATGCAATACTACTGATCAGAATGCGGAAGGAATTTTGTTCAAGATGAAGAAAGAAATTCACGAATATGATCACACCGCAAGAAACAACAGCAGGATGAGCGAAACACAAACCATTAGCAACCTGCCTTTAGGGAATATCAAAGAGCTTTTGCCGTCTTCACCGATCTCAGAAAAGAGAGGAAATATTCCTGAACATTTCGAAGAAACGAATTCACTGAGTACTTTAGGTCTCCCTAAAACCACAGGCCATTGTCTTGTTATCCAAAAGGGAAATGGAAAGGTTCTTGAAAGAGTCAATGATTCGAAATCCAAATGCAAACTCACTAAGAAACCTGGGGAAAATATGTCTAGTTTTGAAAAAGGTGGCCAAAGTAAACCGATTACGTCAGTAGAAAAGTTGCAGCCTACGAAACAAGACCGGTCCTTGTCCGACCGCAAGGCCGTTTCAACTGGCAACAAACACCAGCCTTCAACTGGAAACCCCAAGGATACCGACAAGGATAGTTCGGTTTCGAAAACTACTCTGAAGGTCATTATCCCCAAACTTTATATCGAACCTTCACAGCACAGTTCGAACGAAAGACAGGAGTCGATAGAGAGGGATCTTGAAATCAGATACCAAAACCGATCAGATCAAAATGTAAGGACCTCCCAACTAAAAAAAGTGCTGCCTACAAAAGCGAAGACAACGAACCCACAATTGAAGAGATGTAAACCTGATGCTTCCAAAGAGAAACCTGAAAAAAACAAGAAGAAGAAAACTTCAAAAGTCAAAGCTGTCTCTAAGTGCAAACCGTTTCCAGCAGATGAAAAGAACAATAAATCGAAAGCATTACCCAAAAGCATCCAAGAAAGATCTGAAAAAAACAAGCCACCCTCGGAATTTGCTAACAAGACACTTACTTGTGTTGGCAAAATTCCAGACTCAACAACTGCACCAAAACGTAAGATACCAGAAGAGGATCATACTTTGAACAAAGGTGTTTTCAAAGCATCTTCCAGTAAAGAAAACCAGGCGAATAGAGAGGATCCATCCAGTACAAGGAAGCACATCGCCGTGCGGGAAACCAGAACAGAACCGAAAGGAAAAAATCTCTCTGAGAGTCCTCAATCTCCAAGAAGTTCGCCAGTATCTACTGTTGTTCCACCAAGTACTGGACTTGAGCTGTTGGGATCCTTAAACACGGTACACAGTTTCCTATTCGATAAAAACCAAGAGAAAAACCAAGGTGGAATGTATAACCTTTTGAATGCGGCATTGCAGAGGGGAGTTGGAGATGATATCGCTGATAATGAAACGCCATCATTGAATCATGAGACATGTTCAACGGTTGCAAATAATGCAGACCTGAAAAGAAACTTAGATGGCGATTCTAAACATGGGGACACAAAGAGAAAAAGAACTGAAGGCCAACACAAAGAAAGCCTATCTGAAGTCCCTTCTTCTACGTACATGTCTAAATCAGATGAGTTGAAAGTTGCATGCACAACTAAGATGCATAGAGGTAATGAACGAAGCGATCTTCAGAAACTTTCCAACCAGAGACCTGTAATTGATAACCCAAATAAAAAGCAGAAAACCCGGAATAATGCACAGCGTGATGTAACTTTGATCGTAGGAGACTCAATGCTGCAACATATTCAACCAGAGAAATTCTTCAAACGGAAACACGTTGTTGTGAAGACACTACCGGGTGCAAGGGTTGGTAACATCTACGATTATATCCCAAAGTTCTTGAAGCAGGAAAGTCCTACAGATGTGATCCTACATATCGGGACCAATGACCTCCACAAAGGCACTATGCATATCGCTACGCGTATCGAATTCATTGGCAAACGTATCACCGAGTCTTTCCCAAGTGTGAAGAAATTCACAATAAGCAGTGTCATTCAACGGAGTGTGGACATTACTGGTGCGAAGTTTGGAGACGCGAGTGAGGTTAACAAGGTATTGGAAAATATGAAGTCAGAACACGGATGGGATTACATAAATAATGACAATATTGACCCGGAAGTACATGTCGGCCCTGATGGTATACATCTCAACGCCAGTGGTATTGAAGCCTTTGCAGCAAATTTCAAAAAGCATTTGGGATTGGTTGAAAGTAACCCGACACCCGGATGTAGCGGACCATCAGTCGCTCAGACCGGTCAATCTTCTGAGCAGGTAATGTCCAAAGACACGAGCAGCTTCACGACGTCGCTTATGGAAAGTTCTCATGATGATTCCATATCGAGCCGAACACAGGACCTGAGCGATGATGTTCATGACATCACTTGTGAAGACACTCACATAGCGGCCACGTCAGATTCCCAGAATTGTCTCGAGATATCAAAGTTTGACGATACAAATGATGACGATGAAAAGGTCTCACTCATAATTGGAGACTTGATGCTGGAGTCAATCATACCTAACAGACTCGCTCGCAAAAGGAAAGTAGAAATGATAGTGGTACCCGATGCAAGAGTTGACAACATTGGTAAAGTGGTCTCAAAGCATGCACGGAATCCCAACATTGATGAAGTTATTCTGCATGTAGGCAGCAACGATCTAAAGGACAACGTCTACGACCAAAAAGAAATCGCGTCCAAAATTGAGGAAATTGGCAAGACCCTTCAGACAAGCTTTCCTAACATTACCACATTCACTGTCAGTGGAGTAATTAAAACTTTCCAGCACAGACCTTCGACTTCCGAGAATTTGAATAATCAGTTGAAATCTGTAACGTCTGACCACGGCTGGTCGTACATAGACAATGGCAATATACATCCAAAGTCCCACACACATAAGTTTGATCACACGCTTAACGACTTTGGTACAAGACGGTTTGCAAGGAACATCATCAGCCACATGCGCTCACAAAGCTACAGTGACCCTTGGAGACATCAAGGTGAATGTCAACAAGAGTTTATGGTATCAAGGAAATCAGAACAGATGCCCTACAATGAACAGAACACCGAAGAATCGCAAGGTTATAAACATGACAATGGTCGCAAAGCACAAAACAGGCATTTTGATGATCAGACTAACTTCTTTGCTGAGAATCGACCCGGACAGTCACAGAGATATCCACACAAGCATCCAGACAGACGCAGGAATAACACAGGATTTGCGAAAACACAAAGTGGTCGGTTCTATGAAAGGCCTGTTCCGCCTTTCATGGGAAGACCCTGTAATGGAAAATTGAGGCCACATGAAGCTCACTATCAGGACCATCCCCGATGGGGTTCCGATCAGGACTTGCCTTTACGTCCTCGCCCTGTAAATAAACTTTTCCCCAATTTTTCAGGATGTTATAGTTGTGGAGGGTTCGATCACAAGAAGAGAGACTGTCTTAAAAATGAACAAACTTCGGAGTGTTTTTATTGTGGAGCAGTCGGTCATAAAAGGAAAGATTGTCCCAATAGGAAGTGAACATGAAGTGAATGGTACATCACGAATACGTCATGATGATTTAGATTATGATAACAATGGTGATGATAATAATACTACCCTACTGCACTCGAACGGTACTCACACGTTTACGTCAGCTTTGCGTAGACATATTAAACAGGATACCGGCACAGGACGTTTCGATTGCCATTTTTAGCAATATTGTTTTTTCTATACTGGAAATGTCTCGTCTTTGATGGACAATACCATAAATAGAAGTCCATCCAAACCATCTGTTTTTGTAACGTTTCGTGTCGTTCATCTTGACAGTGGCAAGTGAGAACGGATGTTCTTGAGATAAATTGAATAAAAAACCAAACAAATACAAAATTATATACCGAGCTCTTTTGCTTAGCCTACGAAAATTGATGAATTTGCGTATCAACAATGTTGTCATTTTAATATTTAGAAGATATACAATATTTAAGAGAGTTACTTAACCATATAATCTCAACATCGAAACAACGTAGATTTTCGTGATTTTCATTAATCAATGTTGGTTTTCAGTTTAATTAAGTGAGTAATTAAGTGTCACTGTCGCATTACATCTGAGGCAAGTAGATCAATTTGTGATAATACGTCACCTCTTATTTAACTTATGTGGATGAAAGACTAAGTAGTAAAATGCTTATAAATACTACATATAATATTGTGCAATTACTTGAAAAATGATACGGTTCAAGAGTTGCCTTTGCTGGAATAAACTTGACAGTCAGATTATTTCTCTTTATTTCTAAATTAGAGATGAATGTAACATCATTCATTACTAGTGTTTACCATTTTTCTGAAACGTTAAGTGCTCGTTCCTTCACCTTTCAGAGTTTCATGCCAACCGGAGAATTTTTTTATAATAAAGATAAAATCCTGATTGTAGACTGACAACTGTTGTAGAAAATTGAATGTTTATCTGATTGGGCTGAGAGAATAATTGTCGGCAAACACTCCGACAGTTCTTTTTACGCCACTGGGTCTAATGGTCTAAATATTATGATGAATTAGTATTTGTTTATATTTGGTTTATATTATTGTCTGTCATCTCACAAGTTTGGAAGAGTAATGTTTGGACATACATATATATTCGCAACAAATCTTTTGAAATGTAATCTGGACAATTTCGATGCTCGTATTGTATATGATTTATTATACATAATACTTGCCATGTAATTACTTCAGTATCAACATAACCTTACAACTTGATGTTTCTGTTCAGAATATTAACATCAGAGAGAGTATGACAGAGACGAGAGAGATAGAGGGAGGAGAAGTTAAGAGAGAAAAAGGGGGATGGGGAGGGATGAGAGATGGGGGTGGGGGTGAAATGGATATGCATAAATATGAAACTTGCCATGCACTTACATCAGACTTACTGAACGTACAAATTATGATAATGCCTCTGGTTAGTGTGTGTTAATTCATATCAATTTCACTAGCAGAATATTACAATTTACCGAGAGAAATAAGGGAGCAGGAGGATGGAGAAGAGAGAGAGAGCAAGGAGACAGTATTACAGAAAGTACAACTTTCGGTCGAGAAACCATGTTTCCGTGCAGAGTAATTAAACTGAGAAAGAATAGAATGGAGTGAAAACAAGTGAGAGAGAGAGGTAAGACGTAAAGAAGGAGGGAAGATAAGAGAAGAGGCAGAGAGAGGGAGTGAAAATTAGGAGCAAGCTTATTTGGGAGAGATTAAGAGGTTGGGATAACTATCAAATGTATATATAAAAAATGAGAAATAACATAAGTGTTTAATTAGTTTTAACTCTTTTAGCTTTTTAAATATGTTTATTGCACACATATTATTATTTTAATATGTTATTTAAATGAATTTAATATTCTATGCTTATGGTAGAATATTTCCATTGTGAATGCATGTGATGTTCTACTTATATTATATTTGAAAGTTGTCTGTTCTGAAACCCAGTGTAGTTAGACTTAGGACGAAGGAAAAGACTCAAAAACATGTACTTGCGTGTTAAGTTTCGTATTATTTGAATAAAGCAAGCCAATGCTGCGTGCTTTAGATGATTTTGCTGCAGATTCGATTCCAAGACTTGTTTGAGAAGGTTTTGTATGAATTATTTCCACTCTCAGAGTAAATTCGTTGCAGTTTATAATAATAGGGCGGGCTTATATAACACTTAACCAAGATTTCTAATAAGCTGTAGTCATATATAGTTATAATACAAATTTAAAATGTTTCTTAGTATAAGGGAAGGGCGCGAAACGTTGGTGGAAGATTGTATGGAGATATAAGGGACTTGCTTTCCTTGGATTGGACAGGGTTCATGAAGTGTGAAGTGCTTAACTGTATGGGCTAGATTGCACAGTGGCCTAACTGCTATGAGCCAGATTGAACATATACACAACTCTATGAGCTAGATTAGTCCCAGGTGCTTATCTATAAACTGATTTGTAACTTGCCTAATGATTATGGAGCTTGATTGAAACATGGCTGGCTGTAGGCCGATTGACATACAACAACTCTAGACGATTGTCAATGCTTAGTCTTAGCTTCGATTGTCACATGCTAACTTACGAGCTTGATTGAAAATACTTGCGATTAGAGTTGTAAACTTTCCGAATTGATATAGTGCGAAAAATAAGAGAACTTATTTCCCTGTAGGTCATTAATCAGAAAGTTAGGAACTTTTGGGAAACTAAAAATATTTAAACTTCTAATTAGGGACAACACGAGCGGCATATTATAGGCAACATTTTCACTTGATGTAAACAGGCATATAAGTCATACTAGACCAATGGAGGACAATGGTATTTTTTGTAATGGATGCATGGGTATCCGCCGTATTCCTTATTATGAAATATACATAGTACATGTATTTGTTTGAGGAAAAACCTAATTTCTGTAGACATAATCTCAAAGTTAATAAATTGTACTAAACAAATAATTGTCTCTCATAATTACCCTTATTAAAAGTAACTTAGGCATGAAATCATTTATTGTCTAGTAAGACAATCACATTCCCATACATGGACAATAAAATTGTTTATCTAGTAGTTAAAAATTATATATCAGTTTGTGGAACAATTCCTTACGGGAAAATAAGGTGACAGTACTGAATTTCGCAGACGTAGCGCCTTCCAAAAGTAATTGCAACAATTGTACTACCTGTTTTGTTGTAGGAGGAATTTGCAGGCTGAGTTTAATTGTTTAGCAAAATGGTGTACAGTATTTTAGAAGCATTAATGCTGAATTTATCAAATAGGGATGAGAAATAGCAAGTTAATGATATTAGCTTAGGTTGCTTTATTTAGGACACTTATGGAAGTGAGAGTGAGTCATCAAGGTTTTCAAGAAATCAGTCTACTATCATCAAAAATGACGTGGGATAGAAAAGTTACACTTTAAACCCGACAAATGAACTAGATGACTAGCTTTAAAAAAATTTTCATACTTATTATATTTTTTTTTCTAAGACTTCCATTTTTTTTTATCAAGAACAGCAGATGAAAAATCAACCGAAATAAAAAGAGACAATAACATAATCACAGGCCATGACTCCTAGCCTCAGGATTCATTTCGGTGGGCGTGTGCAAGTTTAGAACCCAACGCTGCACCAGTTGTTAGGTTTTCTCTCTCGAACCTAATATGATTGTAGTTAGACTTCAAGACGAAAGGAAAAATACTACCAAACAAACACTATGAGCTAGACCGTAACACTTATCCCCCTTCAAAAAAGGCGTATTGCCATCCATACAAACATTTGATAAAGTGCGAAAAAAGAACAACTGTAGTCATAAAATCAAGAAAGATATCAGAACATTAGCACTAAAAAGGTAATTTAAACTTCTAATCTAAACATCACCAAGTATGATTATAGACCAATATTTTACCAACTTGATTAAACAGACAAAAAGTCACTACTCATCACTTAGACATAATCTCAGTAATCTCAAAGTTACATAAAGTTGCTAATACACAAATCATTGTAATCATCGTAAACTTAAATATTAGAAATGTAATAAGCAATGCAAGTACATGTACTTCTAAGTAAGACAACCATATTCACCCATCAACATCATTACTACAAAAAGTTTAGTCTAGTAGTCGACAAAAAGGTTTTTAAAAAAAATACATTACTCACGGCCAGAAATAAAGCAAGAACACGTCTCTGAACTTTCGAGCAACGTCACTATCGAGTAGGCCCCCTATACAAAAGTACTTGGAAACAAATTGTAACTCTCATTTTATGTTAAAGGAGGACTCCGGCAAAGCTGGAGTTTGTTTAATTAAAAAAATCGAGCCTAATTTTAGAAGCATTACATTGACAATTTCATTAAAATAGGATGAAAAATAGCAAAGTTATGATATTCTTAGGTTTTGATTTTTCTTTTCAAGAGAGCTTTATGGAGAGGAGAGTGGGTCACTTTCGAGGCCTTCAAAGTAAACAGTAATAGAATTCATCATAAAATGACGTGGATAGAACACGTTGAACTTTAAGACCGATTCAAATGTTCAGTAATTACCCTAGATTTAAAGCAACATTATTGATTTCTCATGTATCTCAGGGAAAACAAAAAACAAAAAAACAGCGCATAATACATTTAACTATGTACGTATGTAAGCTTAACATGATATATTAAGATAACTTGATTCTATAACTAAACACTATGCAAAAGGGCATACTTAGTAAAAAAAATATATATACATTGTATTATCATATTTATGTTGAACATTATATTGAATTTGGAATAAAGTAAAGTAAATAATAATCATATACATAACTTGAAACAGACAACAATTGATCCAAGCATTAGAAGACATAACATAAAGTACAGAAAACAGAAACAAAGATGCACGTTCCATATCCCAGAACAAAATGTAACATGAAATTATTTTATTCCCAAACAGTTACTAGCTGGAATCAACTCCCACAAACTATAGTAAATAGTCAATCGCTAAAATGGTAAAATCGTCTCTGGTAAAACACCTCGGTCTAGATTTTTGAAAGAGAATTGATGTGCAATTGAAATTGTTTCTGTTGTATTTATATTACACAAGTGAATAAGTCAGAAAGAACTGAACATTTGGAAAACTGTAAATAAAAAAACAACAAATTTATAAACACCAAATTACTATACATATTCTGAAAGAGTAACTATTCCCGCATGTTTTGGTACCAATGTTGTGTTTTCTATCTTTACACTTTGATGAGGACGGCACATTTTTTTTGCGAATATGTAAATTTCGAATTGTGCAAAGTGGGAGTAAAATCTAAGCAAAAAAAGCAACTCCATCCGTAATTTAATTTAAATAATGATTTAAATAGCATAGTTTTTTAACAAAAATGTATTGCGCTAAATAACTTGGCAGAGGTGCTGTTATACATATCGACTACATTTTGTATATATTACAAAAACTAGATTTGTAAAGTTAAGCATGAGTGAGCACACGCCAAAGACAAAATAATCACTTTTCAAAAGTATTAAAAGGCCTTATAGGTCTGCAGTGACAACACTCTTTGTGTTGTACTCATTCATGGATTACTTAATGAATCAATCTAATTTTTCCAGAGTCTAGTCAATAACTATAACAAAACTTTTGCCAAGTTAAAAATTTATGCAATTTCATTCAAGATGAAGTTGCTTTTAATGTCACCATTAATTTCAATTTCATCTCCACTCTTCTGTTCATCCAAGCGTTACCAGACATAAACATATGGTACCAGAAGATGAGGGCGAATTTACTCTTTCAGAATATGATAACTTGGGGTTCATTCATTCGTTTTCTTTTTATTGACATTTATATTAAATTTATTTATTCTGAATCACTCAGTATAACCTATGCCATGTTTCGATATGTTATGTACATGTATCTGTTTTACCGTGTTCTGATGTATCTTACTCTATGGCCTATTATCGGGGTTGCAAACCTGTAGGGTTTTCCAAAAACATGCTGTGCAACGCAAAACATGTATATTTTTGTTTTAAATCGTCTGAATAAAACAATCAAATTGTGTAAAAAAACAAAAAAACAAAAAAACAACAACAACAAAACAGGCCGGTTTGTCCAGACACGTCAGGTGAGTATCCGAGGCCGCAAAAAGAAAAAGTACGGGATTCCAATACGATTGTGGCACATTCCGTTAACACATAGACTTGAATCAGCAGTCTTAACCTGAAAGGTAGAATGAAAAAAAAAAAGATATAAAAAAAAATCAACACGTCTAATTGCGCACATGTGGCTTTTGATAAAATATACAATTTATAAGCAGCCGAGTATTAGAATACATGGGGAGTATTACTTTAGCGAAACCGTCTGGCAGTGCATCCCTGCGGCAAAATAGGGCCACTTTAAATACATTCGATCAAACGAACAAGGTCGCACTTGAAACCAACGACAGATTTGGCAGATCATTTAATTTTAAGCCAGACAAATTTTCTGCGGCAAAGTGCCCGAGATGCCCCAAATATGTCCCCTCAAGTACCTTTTATTGAGATGAAACCTTGAAGGTGCTACATAAAACCAAGTTTGAATCATGTGGGTAGTCTAACAGACAGGATATTAAACACATTTCCTGTTGCCTAAGTGCCGCCAGGTGCCACCCGAAAAAGGGGGTCCCTGGAATTTGTCTTCAATCAAACCTCGGAGAAATTACTTTATCATTGTACGAAAACCATCAACCACAAAATGATCGACGCCATATTTTCTGCTGCAAAGTGCCTGCGAGACGTCCTAAAAAGGTACGGTGGCTCAATTGCCCCCTCGTGTAATTTTGTGTACTACATGTACATAAAACCATTTTGAATTATGTTTGTAGTTTTACCATGCTTACAGATTGAATATTATCCTTCACATTTCCTGATGTTATAAGGTCCCGTTTTTGCAACCCCCCCCCCCCTAACCACCCGGAAAGAGAGGGAATATGCCTTATAGTTTGCCTTCGATCAAACGTAGGAAATACCTATTGTTGTTGTTGTTGTTATTTTCAAATTTGATGGCGCTTTCATTCATTATATGAATACTTACGCCTTATCATTTGCGGGATTTTTTTTTCTCTCTTTTTTTTCTTTTCTTCTTCTTTCTCTTCTCCTTTTTCTTTTTTTTTAAATAAATGAAATCAAATAAAGTAGGGTTTTTCCTGTTGAGAAGATCTTGAAATTAATGTCAAGTTAATTCATGAACACCACAGAGAACATAATAATTAACGCCTGTCATGGAATGTTTCAGTAGTTTGTCTTCAATAAACATGATGAAGCATAAATTAACATTCCGAAAGCTTTTGTGTTCGCGCCTGGAATTACATTCATTCTCCCAGTAAAAATATGGCAATCACTCTTCTAATATCACCATAATTATGTTCCATATGTGATTGACAGTTTCAACAACGACTAAGTCAAGTTGCTTTGTTGATCTCTTCCGCTTCTGTCAGGTCAGTCTTACTGAATCGCTGTGTCTTTCGATCACATGGCTCTACCCATTCATCTTTTCACAGCTTTCTTCCGAGAAGATCGGTCAGTTGCTGTTTTCAGTTCAGTTCAGTTCAGTTTTCGCCCAAGTGTCAGGACCAGAGGAGCATTTTTCAAAGTGAGGGGTACAAGTTCTAGAGGAATAGGCGCTGTAACTATCTAGGATGTCCACGACAGAGAGAGAGAAAGAGAGGAGAGAGAGAGAGAGAGAGAGGGGGGGGGGGTTCCAGGCGCGTATCCAGATTTCGCACCCAGTTCCAAACATGCCAAACGTGATTTTAGCGCCCTGTGTACTTTCCAAAATATGGCGCCCCCCCCTCCCCCGGTTAGGCAAACATAGGCTACGGCTTAAATGTATGTTCAATGATTTAGAGAAGAGTTCTTTTTTCTTCTTCTTGTTAATTATTTTTTCTTTAATGGTGAGTAATGGATTTTTTTAGGAATTGAGACATTACCGCTTAAATAAAAATGCTAATAAATCTAAATACGAGCGCGAAGTGCGAGCAATTTTTTTTTCTTTCCAGTTTACAACCAGAAAGCATTAGAACATCATTTGAATGGGAGCTTAATTTTTCCATTGAAACAATTTGAATGCAGCCATTGTAAAAACTGTTATGTATAGTTATAATCTTAGGCCTAATATAATTAGTCCTTATTAAGAGACAAGTAAGGAAAATACGAATCAACGAAAAACAGAATTTCTTGAATGTGTTTGTCCCTGTTTTGCTTTGCAAGTCCCTGGCTATATTTTGGACATTCTCCAAAACCCTTCGCGTTTACGTTTTTCCAAAGAGTGTTGTCAACCCCATATGCCATTTTCCCTTCTCATTTGGATCCCTTTTTGTTTTTCCGGCTAATCATACTTGCGTGTACAGGTCAATATGTTGTAGTGAAGTGGTGCAATGAATGCTTGCTTGACTAGCAACATCAGTGCAGGTACACGTATGTTTGTAATTTACACAACCAACGCTCACGATGTGAGCGCTGACTATTGACAGATATATAGGAATAGCCTCAAGAGGCCGCTGATTATTTTCTCGCTTGTCTGTCTCCAATGCTGATATAATTTTTTTTCAACATTTCAGTAAAATATTTAATAAGATTTACAAAGTTTTAGTCTCGCATTAACTCGTGATTTGCTAAATCTTTCATCTAAATCAACAATTAAGGCAATTGGGTTAAGTTTCACTTCAGAGACTCGATTGCTGATAGACTGCACTTGAAGCAAGGTTACGACCATAAATGCGCCCCCGGAAAGCTGCCACAAGTGGCGGCGTTCTGAGGGAAACCGTCAAATTTTATCAAGTTCAATTTGGAATGGTTAAAACTCCACTAAGAGTAGGTAAAAATCAGCAAAAATATAAGTTATGCAATGCAACTTACATAAACAGACATTTCCCAAATCAGACCTTCCCAAAAAACTGCGTGCACTGGATAATCTTGTATTTTCCAGCCCATTACAGAGTCTCATCCGATCTATTGCCGTTTCGCGCATGCGTGTTGCAAACTGACCACCACGATGGGACTAATTAACTACACAGAACGGCAATTCTGATGCTTTCTTTTCTTTTGATCATTATGAAAAACAAGGTTAGTCATATCGCATAGTATTGTAAGAACATAAACGAACAAATAAAGTAGTTTGGTCAATTTTACATCCAAAATTTTGAAATTATAGCCTGGAAAAGCGAAGGCACCTCATGTTTTCATGCTAATCAACTCGCAGCCGCAGTTAGTAAGGCCATAAACTGCCTTCCTACCTTTACCCATTTTTTTCTTCACGCATTTGCAGTGTGTATTTTGTTTGTTGTATCTTGTCTAATAGTATATCTACGACACTCTTGTGAAATTTGGTAAGGTGACATGAGTAATGTTTTTTAAATCTAGGATTAGATTTATTGGTCTGACTCTTTTAATTATCGACAAAAAAACACAATATGTTGGACTATGCAGCATGATAATCATCATATGCTATTATGGCTTGTTCATTCAATACCGGTCAGTGATTTTCTCATTAACATTTCAACACTTCCCGGTGCGAACTTACGTGACTGCCGACTTGTAATCAAATTTGTCTTCTTCACGCATTTGCAGTGTCTATATTTTTTCTTGTATCTTGTTTTGTAGTATATCTACGATACTCTTGTGAAGTTTGGTAAGGTGAACAGGAGTAATATATTTTTTTTTTTAATCTAGAATTAGATTGGACTGACGTCTTACAAAAACGTATATGTGTGGGACTACGCATCATAAATATGCATTATCAGGCGTGAGCGCATTGTTCATTGAATCAACATGGCGGCTTTACACATAATGATCGCGCGCGAACATACGTGGGTAATATGGGCCGAAATATGGCGAAATGATTCTGGTACTTAGTATCGGGATGAGGCATCAATCTCTTTGCTACGATTTTGGGGTATATTCACAATATATAATCAATAAATAACTGATTGTAGGCCTATATTGATTGTTATAATGAAAAATAATATTTCAAAAATATAAAAAGAAATAATATACAATAAAAAACAATGAATTATATAATCAAAATACAAGGTCTTATAATTAAAATAATATCTGAAAGTTAATGATTTTCAATATTTTAAGCAAATCCAGACATAGTACATGTAGTACAGTCATTGTAGTCTTTTAAAAATACATTAAATACATGTGCCATATACCTGCACATGCAGGTAATATGGGCACTTGGTTGGTGACGTCAACATTTGAATATTGCAGACAGGGCCTGGGGGTTGGTGATAAATGTTTTTCTTCACAATAAAAGTTAGAGCAGTAACAATTGATTTATAAAGAAAGAGTAGACTGTGTGTCATTTTGCAATTTTATGCAAATTAGGCAAATGAGCTTAAGGGGCCCATATTACCTGCATGTACCCTACTCTACATCTTTTATGTTATTTTTTGAATGTTTGTACTTTTCTTCTTCTTCGGCAGAGTATTCTTCATGGCGATTTTTCCACTAATACGCTTAAAGAGAAGAAGAAGAAAAAAAAAGCCTTTAAGTTTTAACATATAAATGTTTAAAGCAAAACCTTTCACCATTTAAGCCGTAGGTCTAAAGGTAGAGCGTGAACGCCATGCTATAGCAACGAAGTATAGACAAGCTAATTTCTTTGATTTTCTTTTCTCAGCAATTGTGGAAATTTGCGCGGGAACTTTATTATCAATACCAAGAAAAGTGGTTTCCGAGTCGGAAGATCGTGCAGTGAACATAATTTTGTGTTACGCAACATCATAGATCAGCCTTGATTCCAAAAACAAGTGTCTCTTTACTTATTCGACTTCCAAAAGCCTTCTAAAGTGTTCATAGAGAATCAATGTGGGAAATCCCTGAAGTATAGGTTTTCCAGAAAATTCCATTTCTGTCTTCAAGGACATGTATGATTTGTGTCAGAGTTGACAGTGGAAATACCAAATTCTTTGACTCGTACTGGCGTACGATAAGGATGTCTCTTGTCACCTATCCTTTACACTACGACACTTGATTTAGTAATGAGGGAAAGCCACGGACAACTCATTTTGGAGTGCCATGGAGGTCGGATGAACGCCTTACTGACTTGGACTCTGCGGATGACATCTTCACTACTAGCGGACACAAGACCAATTCTTCAAGAAATGTAAACCGCTTTGGATGATAATGCTGTCAAGGTTGGTCTCAAGATAAGCAGGAAAAAAAACACAGACTATGCAGACTGGAGAACAACTGTCAGCTGATCAACTAGTAAACAGGAACTAAACCTCTTAGTCAGGAAATAGAGGAAAGGATAATAATACCCCATTCACAGTGGTTTTCAAATTTATCCCGGTGCTGTCGCGGTGCTGTCGCGGGACGGAAACACCGCTATAAACCCGCTATAAATGCATTCACAGTGGAAAAGTTATCCCGGGACAGTCCCGGGATAGATTTCATGTTCCCATTCACACTGCAGCGGGGGATTTTTTATGACCTCCGTCATAAATTCCTTACATTTCTTTGATTTTCTACTTCTTCAATCTTCTTCTTTGTTTTATCCTTCTTCCATTTTATAATTTCTTTTATATTTCCTTGTTGTCACGTTTTTCCTTTTCTTTTCTATCATTTTCTTATGTATTTCCTTGTTCTATCTTCCTTTCTTTTCTCTTCTATCTATTTCTTATGTATTTCTTTGTTTTTCTCCTTCTTTCCTTTTCTTTTCTATCATTTCTTATGTATTTCTTTGTTTTTCACCTTCTTTCTTTTGTTATAATTTCTTATGTATTTCTTTGTTTTTATTCTCCTTTCTTTCTCTTTTCTATCATTTCTTATGTATTTCTTTGTTTTTACCCTCCTTTCTTTTTCTTTTCTATCATTTCTTATGTATTTCTTTGTTTTTATCCTCCTTTCTTTTTCTTTTCTATCATTTCTTATGTATTTCCTTGTTTTATCTTCCTTTCTTTTCTTTTCTATCAATTTCTTATGTATTTCTTTGTTTATGTCCTTCTCTCTTTTCTTTGCAATCATTTCTTATGTATTTCCTTGTTTTCACCTTCTTTCCTTTTCTCTTCTATCAATTTCTTATGTATTTCTTTGTTTTTCTCCTTCTTTCCTTTCTTTTTAAAAATCATTTCTTATGTATTTCTTTGTTTTCCACTTCTTTCTTTTTCTTTTTTCATTTCTTATGTATTTCCGTGTTTTATCCTTCTTTCGCTCCTTTTTCTGGAATTCTTATGTATTTCCTTGTTTTTTATCCCGGTGCTGTAGCGGAGTGCCTTCACACTGGAGGCACTCCGCGACAGCAGCGGGACTGTCCCGGTGCTGTTACTATGGTTTGAGCGCGATAGTTTATCGCGGTGTTATCGCGGAGCGAGGTTATCCCGGGATAGTTTATAGCGGCTCCGAGCATTCACACTAAAGGCAACACCGCTACAGTCGCGGGACAGTCCCGCGACTGTAGCGGTGTTTGAGGCCACTGTGGGTTCGCGGGACATGTCCTAAGAATGTCTTTAACATCTGCCCCCAAAACCGCAATGTCCTGGCGTCCAAATGGGAAGAGAAAGAGAGGTCGTCCGAAACACACCTGGCGCCGGACTTTCGAGAAGGACCTGCAAGCCCGGGATTTAGACCAGAACCCTTATGAGGTGGAAGAGGCTGCCTAAGACAGAGCTAGGTGGAGATTGCTAGCTGCCCAACGCTCTTTGTCTCATATCATGTTTTTTTAATGTAATTTTGTTTATTTGTATCTATTGATTTTCTTATAGATAGTGTTGTATTAGAGCTCTGATCAAAATTATTTGTTTGTAAAAGTGCTTAATAAATACCAATTATAAGTATCATTATTATAAAAAAAAAAGTGGGCCTGCATTCATGTACAAAAGCATAAAGGATAGCTTTTCCTCTCAATTTCGTAATTTTATTAATGCAAGTTCAACCGTGAAAATCATATGCATAGTACACAAGGTGCTTTCCTAATTCATATTCCAAACTATAGAACTCAGAGTTAAGTACGATATTCGCTATTAGCGATCATATATAAGGCCATGTATCACCTTTAAAATAATTAAGTTTTTTATGCTTCTTCTTATAATTTGATGTGGGTATGTAATCAACTATTTTACATAAAAAGAACAAACCTGGACAATATCCAGAAAATATTGTGATGTCATCTATAGCCATATCACTGGAAGTATCTGACCCGCGGACTCCCTCAAAGGTCACCATAAAATGGTCCGTGTCATTACGATTGATGTTCACCTACAAACATCAACAAAAACAACAATATTTAAAAATCACCTTATTGAATGATGATTATCATCATAGCAACATTTTTTCTCTCTCTCTCTTTTGTGATACAAATCTGGTTTAGATAATAAATATGTATTACAAATAATGATGATGAAACAACCCGAATGACATGGTCTTGAGTTTCAACTATATCAAGCCTGATGAAGACCTGTATCTAGTTTTCAGGCTGCACAAATGTTACGATATTATTTGTCCTCATATGCTAGTGTTAATTTTATTATACAAGTTAATTATAGATACCCGAACGATGAACTATGCCTATTTGACATTCCACTATTCGATATTTATTCCTCAAAGTTATTTGTGAAAACGTAGAGGATTTGAAAAGAAATTTTAAAAAGTCTTTTCTATGCCGAAAATCAACGGTCGAATCTCGTTGTTCAGGATCTGTACATTACATAATGTACTAACTTCTCCAAGAACCCAACGTGCCTTGATTGCCCGTCGTCTGGAAGATAAGATCTCCAAGTAGGTCGGCAACCGTGGACACGTATACGTTGAGCGTACCCATATATCTCCCATACATGTGATAGTAGAAACGTAGGCAGTTTGTCTCTCCTGCTACGACCTGGGTGGTCGGGGGTTGTCAGTCGAGCAATGTCTCCCTCATCTTGGTATCTTCCCTCAAGAATGCATACTGTCCAGCTGAATGGGGGCAGAAGTAATAAAGTTTGTAAAGTTAATAAATATGGATGGACCCCTTATGATCAGGCTTTTGAAGCCCAATATTCCCCCTAACTGTATGCACCACTTAGAAAAGGGCATTTTTTGCGTCGCCTTAATTTCTTTTCTGAAATGAATTGAATTCGAATTAATTTTAGACTGAAATGACAATTTTATTAGTAAGAATTAATTTTTTTATTTTTTGTTGTTAAATAAAGATATATATTAACCAAGACTAAAGTGTCATTGCACATGCCCCACTCGAGACCAACATTCAGGGGCCAATCATCCTTCAACACACAAAAAGTTTCTTTCTTATATAATAATTAGCAGAAAACATTATAAAGTTGGTTACACTTACATCCTGAGGTATGATCTGAATCTGGGCCTGTAAAATAGTAGGATGGGGACTGACCCATGAATAATAACCAATTGAAAGTGTCGTTCACATCTTGGGTCCATCCGCATAGGTCGGAATCAAAATTACAATCAAACTGGACATTGGCTGAGCAAAAGAAAACAAAGGAAACGTGTGATAAATCTTGAGAATGGAAAATTTTAAATAAAAATGTATTACGTGTAATCAACTAAACACAACGCAAAAACAAAGGAGCGACAGATGAACAAAGGCCACTAAAAATGAAATTTTAAGAGGTGGGGATTATAAGTGAATACAATTATTGAGGATGAGTCATATTTCACCGAAAACTGTTAACATGTTTTCATTATGCTTGTAGTAAATTAAAAATAGTCATAAGGAACCATCGCAAAGGCGAATGAAAGAAAGAACACGCACAGAAGACAAATTTCTGTTACACCTTTGCTAAGGAGGATGCGTGGCAAAATCAGACGTCATGAATATCCAGCAAAATATAATAGACGTGTGAAAATTTAGATTTCTGTTGTAAACGACATTATATCTCCTACAAGAATTCAACAGTAATTTCGGAATTCGGTGGAATGAACTTGCAAGGGACTAAAATTTTCCTTGGCAACGAGAGAAATAATTTTATATTCTCCGGGTGTTTTTTCTTTTGTCTTTCATTGTAGTGATAGCTCGTTGGTCATTTTTAATTTGCCACAAGCATAATGAAACATGTAAAGAGTTTTCGGAGAAATATGACTCCTCTTTAATAATTTTATTCACTAATAATCTCCACCTCTTAAAATTTCATTTTAAAATTTCATGTTAACGGGTCCCCTTCGTTTAAAAAAAAAAAGCCCCTGTCTGAGTATTTACTAATCTCAGGAATGAAAAGGGACAAGTCCTCTCTTTCAGAATATACAAAAATTTTCGGAAAATCTCCGGCCATGAATGAAATATGACATTATAAAAAAGAATTGAAAATATGAAAAAAAAATGCAGAGCTAGGTGGAGATTGCTAGCTGCCCAACGCTCTTTGTCTCATATCATGTTTTTTTAATGTAATTTTGTTTATTTGTATCTATTGATTTTCTTATAGATAATGTTGTATTAGAGCTCTGATCAAAATTATTTGTTTGTAAAAGTGCTTAATAAATACCAATTATAAGTATCATTATTATAAAAAAAAAGTGGGCCTCCATTCATGTACAAAAGCATAAAGGATAGCTTTTCCTCTCAATTTCGTAATTTTATTAATGCAAGTTCAACCGTGAAAATCATATGCAAAGTACACGAGGTGCTTTCCTAATTCATATTCCAAACAATAGAACTCAGAGTTAAGTACGATATTCGCTATTAGCGATCATATATAAGTTCAAGTTCAAGTTCAGGTTTATTTATTCAAAACCAAAATCATCACAATATAATCACATTAATATACATATATAAATATATAGTGAGTACAATAACACATCAGTTAGATTACAACGTATATGATTTGCTTTTTAGGACCCCTTTAGAAGCTAGGCTTGTGAGTGGGGCCCCTTAGTGAATAATAAAATGATATACATGAGATACTAAACTACAGAATAGACCAAAAGTACATGAATATGAAACATGGTAAAGTTAACATAGTGTAACGTATGTACATTATATCAGACACATATATAATCAATATTTGCATAAACATATATAATGTAGCTAAAGAAAGAAAGTATATAAGGTCAAAAATGCTAAACTAGCTAGAAACTATTTACAAACAGACACAGTCAAATGCACACACCCAACAAATACACACTCTCGCACACAATACACATACACACACTTCACATCGATGAGTAGGTCCTCAGTATAAATGTAAGACAGTATTAGAATGCAAATTGAAAGAAAATATTCATAACCTTTCAAGAAAGAAAGTTTTGGATAACCTTTTAAACATAGAAAGAGTTGTACTATTTGTTATATCAACAGGCAATGTGTTCCATTCTTTAATGCAGGATATATGAAAGGAGGTCAGAGTGACATTTGTTCTAGCAAAAGGTTGATGAATAAGACCTCTTTGACGGGTATTATAATTACGGATTTGCGAATTCTGAAGGAATAATTTTTTTAAGGTACACTCATGAGGAATTGATTGCAGTTTGAACAAAAACAATACACACTTGAATGACACAAGCTCGCTTAGTGGCAATATTTTAAGACGAAGGAATAATGGACAACTTGGATGTATATAATGAGAATTAGTTATAAGTCGAATTGTCTTCTTCTGCAATACTCTCAACTTATCAAGATAAGACTTGAAAGTGTTTCCCCAAGCAACATTATAATATGTCAAGTAAGGTAGAATAATACTATTGTATATTGTTATCAATATCATTTCAGGTAAAATAAATTTTAACCTGTAAATAACACCTACACTGCGAGACACCTTTGTGCAAACAGTATCTAAATGATTTTTCCAGGATAAGTGCTCATCTATATTTTACCCAAGGAACAGAACATTTGAACTAGGTTCAACATCATGGCCCCCTACTTGAAGAAAAATTACTTGATCTGGAAGCTTTTTACCCTTAGAACGGAAAATTACGCACTTAGTTTTCTGGAGAATAAGCAATAACTACAACAAAACCATGCATACAGTTTCTTAATTTCTTGATTTGCCACTAGTAACAAGTTTTCTACTTTCTTATCAGCCAGCAGCAGACTCGTATCATCAGCAAAAAGGGAATACGAAAATAATGTTGATGAATGTATTATATCATTTATATAGATAAAAAATAACAGGGGACCAAGAACAGAACCCTGAGGTACACCATACTTAATAGAAGCGTGTTTGGATCTAGATCTATATATCACAACAAATTGTGTCCTGTCACACAAATAGCTTTGAAACCATGACAGTGCTACCCCTCGAATCCCATAATGTTCCAGTTTCTTGAGCAGGATATCATGGTAAATGGTATCAAATGCCTTTGACAGGTCTAAAAATATTCCCAGGCAATATTTGTTACCATCAATAGCTTTTATTATATTACTCAATAAGTTAAACACACCCATTTGTGTGGAGAGGTGCCTACGAAATCCACACTGTTGAGGAATCAAGATACTCTTTTTCGATAGAAACTCATTTAATCATTTATAAATTATTTTCTCAAGAATCTTTGAAAAAATTGGTAACAATGCTATCGGTCTATAATTTATGACATTTTTACGATCAGATTTTTTATACACCGGCACCATTTTAGCTACCTTTAGTTTATCTGGAACAACCCCTTGAGATAAAGACATATTAATGATTTTACATAAAGGATTAACAAAAAGGTGAATGCTCTCCTTTATAATTCGAGATGAAATATCATCAGAACCACTCGATTTAAAAGGGTTTAAAGACGATACAATATTAAGGATCTCAGATTTTGTAGCAGGATTTAAAAACAAAGAAGAATTATCTTCACATCGTTTCATATAATCATGATGAGATTGTGGTACTTGAGGAATTTCTGTAGATATTTTCTGGGGCAATCCAATAAAATATTTGTTAAAGCTTTCAGCCTTATCCTTGGCGGATGATAGAAGCACACCATTAAAATCCATTTCTTGTGGAATAGAATGCCTATTTGACCGTCCTAACAATTCATTGATGTGAGACCAAGTCTTCCTAATATCACCCTTAACATCATTGAACAAATTATTGTAATAATTTTTCTTGACTGAACGAAGGGTATTAATCAACACATTCTTATAATCAACGTACTTCTTTTTATTTTCAGCTGTTGTTCTTTTGAGATAGTTACTATAAAGTTTATGTTTACGATTTATTGATTTCAATAAACCTTGAGTTACCCAGGGCTTCTTACATTTTTTCCTTGTAGTTACCTCAGCTAATGGAAAACATAAATTGTAGAGGTCAAGAAACATTTGTAGAAAAATTTCGTAGAAACTATTAACGCCCTCCAATGAGGGCAGAACCTGCCAATCAATTTCAGCTAAGTGTTGTTTGAACCTTGAGATTCTTACATCATTTCAGGGCTCGAAATTTACGGTTGCCGCGCCCGGTGGCAAATGGCAACCTAAACTGCCGTCGGGCAACCTAAGACTGTTGCTTGGTTTCCCGGGCTGGCAACCAAAGAAAAAAAAAAGGAAATACTAACCCAAGTAAATAGCATTTAAATATCACTTTTTCATGGATTTACCATCTGGTTCGTATATTCTATAAGTTTTGGCCATTTAGAATCTATTAAAATGACATTCATAGTCATTTTAAAAGGCTCAAAATGAATCTTCATTTCCGTTTTCAAAACTATATTTTTCGCCGTATTTGCTAGTTCAGTCCCACCTATACAAATATGTGTCAGTCTATGAAAAATTGCTTGCAAGGATTGGAAGTTTTCCCAATTTTTTCTAGGGTTAAATGTGGGTCTTGGTTGTCACTATTTCTAATAATAAGCATCAAAAACAAATCCTTGTGATTATTTTGTTTGCCTCATTTCATTCTTAGTTTCTGAAAATAATCGTTGAAAACATCGATATCCTACGCACAAACTGCACCAGCTGAAGGCTACTCTCTCATATCTCCCCCACAGCTTAGGGGGAGGAAGGGCTTGTCAAAGCCTCAAGTGACCAACTGTTCGTTTGAATTCTCCAAACCTGACAGGGGTTTTCTATTCTTAATTTATGAAGAATACCAAAGCATTGCATGATCATAATTGATCCTCAACTTATTTTTTATATGATAGAAGATATATTATGGTCAAAATTAGACCCTAGCAAATGAAAACTTGCATTCTATAACTTCTGCGTTTTATCTTTCGTTTTTTTTCTTTAGGGTCATGTACTACATTAGCATCATAAGTATGAACACATTGCATTTTTCAGCATCTCTTTCCTTTTTAACTGGTATTCTTCAAACACTTTGGATACATATGACAACAAGGGAACTTGATATTAATTGTTGATCAGTAGGCCTATAGCCTAATATTAGAATCTTATCTAAAAATTAGATAGATCCTAACGTTAGAATTTATTTATTTTTTTGTAGCAGTTCACCCAGGCATAATAATAACTTTCTAATTGAATAATTTTTATTCTTCGTCAGTATGATATCAAAAGCCATTTTGGGCCCTTTTGGACATATTAGGCTATAAATTAAATGATAGTTCAATTAACTTTATTTCATATTGAAGTGTGGGACTTTTTACAAATCATTCTTACTTCATGCCGACACAATAGATCTAGACTAAAGTTAATTCTCCAAACAATAAATAAAATGAAAATCTTACAAAGTTTCACTTTTGCATTTTTTTCCAGAAAGTGCCACTTTCTGGTTCTTTTTAAGCCCCGTCCCTTAAAAAGACATTAATTAATTGAGCCCTTCATTTTTAAAAATTTTTTTTTAGTGGTACGGGCCACCAAATTCATAAAACTTGTGGCAACCTAAACTGTCATTTGGCAACCTAAAAAACTTGATTGGTTGCCCGGCCGGCAACCAAAGAAAAAAGTTAAGCGAGAGCCCTGCATTTATTAGCCGTTTCATGACTTTTCCATCTCTCTTAACAGAAGTTACTACAGAACCTTTCTTTACACAAAATATGGGCATATGATCTGAAATATCTGAATAAATTACACCAGAGCAAAACTCATTTTGAATGCAATTAGTGAAAATAGTGTCAATCAAAGTTGCACTATTATCAGTTACGCGGGTGGGTTTCGTGATAAGAGAAAAAAATCCAAAAGAGTACATAAAATCTACAAAACCTTTAACACATTGATCAGTATCATAATTCAATCAATTTATGTTAAAATCACCCATCAAATAGATCTCTTTGTTTTCTCTACTCAAAACATGTAGCTGATGTTCAAAATTTTCAATAAAGGATACACTCTCATAGTTAGGTGCCCTATAGACACAGCCAACAATAACCTTCTTTGTAAGGATTGTTATTTCAATAAAAACAACTTCATACCCTGATTTTGACCCGGATAAATCTTCACGTAATATAAAATCCAATTCATTTTTTACGTACAAACATGTCCCACCCCCTTTCTTTTCTGCCCTGCATTTATGGACAAAGGAATAGCCGGGTATCTGAAATAGTTGGATATCTGTAGTTTCTTTAAACCAAGTTTCTGAGACACCTATTATTGGAAAATCATGTTTTAAGCACGACAATAATTGTAACAAATCATCATAATTTTTACATAGACTCCTGGCATTTAGATGCATAAGATCAAAATTACCTTGTTGGTTCTGATCAAATACCCCACAATCAACATATTTACAATCTCTTAATAATATGTTTACATCTTCTTCATCAATGGTATTCATTAGTAATGATTACAGGAAATCAATGACACAATATGTATTCTGAACACATACGGATCTTGTATGAGTTTACTCAAGGTGTACCAGAAAAACAAACTGACATAGCACATGCACATAAACAAACATTCAAACACAGAAAACCACTCACGCAAATGTTACATACCTGAAGACCAATGGCCAAGCTCACATACACACACACACGCACACACACTTACAGAAAAAAATAATTCAAATATAGATTCAGGAGAGAACTGATATGTAAGACCCCTCCATTAGAGTTTATTTACTGAATACATCACCCATTGAACACCCATTCCAGCATCTGAGAGAGAAGAGCCGATGAGAGAGAGAGAGAGAGAGAGAGAGAGCTAAAGAGAGAGATAGAAAGAGAAATAAAGAGATTAGGGAGACAAAGGAACTAAACAGATCAAGAAAAGAGCATGAGGAGAGTGAAAGAGAGAGAGAGGGGGGCTGGAAGGACTGGTAGAGATTAAGCAGAAACAGAAACCTCAGGAATGGTATTGATCCCTAGAGGCACATTTAGAAAGTCGTTATCACACAGTGACTAAGTCTCAAAGCAAATAATGTTCCTCTTGTCTCAAAAAGTTAAAGGTGCACTACTGTGAAAAGTACTTGGCTCCTCCACTTCCTCTCCAATGCCCAGCAAAGAAACGGAGCTTGGTGCCCTTGGCGTACAGGTCTTGGACTTTGCTTTTATATTTTTTCTTTTCTTCTAGATCAACCCTTGTTAGATCATCTATGAAATAAATATCTTCTTTCTTGAGAGTAGCTCGCGCCTCCTTCATGATCTGTATTTTTTCTTCGAGAATAAGGCCATGTATCACCTTTAAAATAATTAAGTTTTCTATGCTTCTTCTTATAATATGATGTGGGTATGTAATCAACTATTTTACATAAAAAGAACAAACCTGGACAATATCCAGAAAATATTGTGATGTCATCCATAGCCATATCACTGGAAGTATCTGACCCGCGGACTCCCTCAAAGGTCACCATAAAATGTTCCGTGTCATTACGATTGATGTTCACCTGCAAACATCAACAAAAACAACAATATTTAAAAATCACCTTATTGAATGATGATTATCATCACAGCAACATTTTATTTCTCTCTCTCTTTTGTGATACAAATCTGGTTTAGATAATATGTATTACAAATAATGATGATAAAACAACCCGAATGAGATAGTCTTGAGTTTAAACGTATATCAAGCCTGATGAAGACCTGTATCTAGTTTTCAGGCTGCACAAATGTTACGATATTATTTGTCCTCATATGCTAGTGTTAATTTTATTATACAGTTAATTATAGATACCCGTACGATGAACTATGCCTATTTGACATTTTCACTATTCGATATTTTATTCCTCAAAGTTATTTGTGAAAACGTAGAGGATTTGAAAAGAAATTTTAAAAAGTCTTTTCTATGCCGAAAAATCAACGATCGAATTCGTTGTTCAGGATCTGTACATTACATTAATGTACTAACTTCTCCAAGAAGCCAAACGTTGCCTTGATTGCCCGTCCTCTGGAAGATAAGATCTCCAAGTGGGTCGGCAACCGTGGACACGTATACGTTGAGCGTACCCATATATCTCCCATACATGTGATAGTAGAAACGTAGGCAGTTTGTCTCTCCTGCTACGACCTGGTGGTCGGGGGTTGTCAGTCGAGCAATGTCTCCCTCATCTTGGTATCTTCCCTCAAAGAATGCATACTGTCCAGCTGAATGGGGGCAGAAGTAATAAAGTTTGTAAAGTTAATAAAATATGGATGGACCCCTTATATCAGGCTTTTGAAGCCCATATTCCCCTAACTGTATGCACCACTTAGAAAAAGGCATTTTTTGCGTCGCCTTAATTTCTTTTCTGAAATGAATTGAATTCGAATTAATTTTAGACTGAAATGACAGTTTTATTAGTAAGAATTAATTTTTTTATTTTTTGTTGTTAAATAAAAATATATATTAACCAAGACTAAAGTGTCATTGCACATGCCCCACTCGAGACCACCATTCAGGGGCCAATCATCCTTCAACACACAAAAGGTTTCTTTCTAATAAGTAGCAGAAAACATTATAAAGTTGGTTATACTTACATCCTGAGGTATGATCTGAATCTGGGCCTCTAAAATAGTAGGATGGGGACTGACCCATGAATAATAACCAATTGAAAGTGTCGTTCACATCTTGGGTCCATCCGCATAGGTCGGAATCAAAATTACAATCAAACTGGACATTAGCTGAGCAAAAGAAAACAAAGAAAACGTGTGCTAAATCTTGAGAATCGAAAAATTTAAATGAAAATGTATTACGTGTAATCAACTAAACACAACGCAAAAACAATGGAACGACAGATGAACAAAGGCCACTAAAAATGAAATTTTAAGAGGTGGGGATTATAAGTGAATACAATTATTGAGGATGAGTCATATTTCTCCGAAAACTGTTAACATGTTTTCATTATGCTTGTGGGAAATTAAAAATAGTCATAAGGAACCATCGCAAAGGCGAATGAAAGAAAGAACACGCACAGAAGACAAACTTCTGTTACACCTTTACTAAGGAGGATGCGTGGCAAAATCAGACGTCATGAATATCCAGCAAAATATAATAGAAGTGTTTTGATTTCTATTGTAAACGACATTATATCTACTACAAGAATTCAACAGTAATTTTGGAATTCGGTGGAATGAACTTGCATTAAATTGTTTCTGTAATAAGGGACTAAAATTTTCCTTGGCAACGAGAGAAATAATTTTATATTCTCCGGGTATTTTTTCTTTTGTCTTTCATTGTAGTGCTAGCTCTTTGGTCATTTTTAATTTGCCACAAGCATAATGAAACATGTAAAGAATTTTCGGAGAAATATGACTCCTATTTAATAATTTTATTCACTAATAATCTCCACCTTTTAAAATTTCATTTTAACGGGTCCCCTTCGTTTAAAAAAAATGCCCCTGTCTGAGTATTTACTAATCTCAGGAATGAAAAGAGACAAGTCCTCTCTTTCAGAATATACAAAAATTTTCGGAAAATCTCCGGCCATGAATGAAATATGACATTATATAAAAAAATTGAAAATATGAAAAAAAAATGCAGAGCTAGGTGGAGATTGCTAGCTGCCCAACGCTCTTTGTCTCATATCATGTTTTTTTAATGTAATTTTGTTTATTTGTATCTATTGATTTTCTTATAGATAATGTTGTATTAGAGCTCTGATCAAAATTATTTGTTTGTAAAAGTGCTTAATAAATACCAATTATAAGTATCATTATTATAAAAAAAGTGGGCCTGCATTCATGTACAAAAGCATAAAGGAGAGCTTTTCCTCTCAATTTCGTAATTTTATTAATGCAAGTTCAACCGTGAAAATCATATGCATAGTACACGAGGTGCTTTCCTAATTCATAGTTCATATTCCCAAACTATAGAACTCAGAGTTAAGTACGATATTTCGCTATTAGCGATCATATATAAGGCCATGTATCACCTTTAAAATAATTAAGTTTTTATGCCTTCTTCTTAATATGATGTGGGTATGTAATCAACTATTTTACATAAAAAGAACAAACCTGCACTGTAAAAAAATAATACAGCAAAGTGATGTCAGCAGAGTCGCCATACAAAAATGTAATTTAAAATAACAGTTTTGCTGTAAATTTCTCCTCTAATAATTAATGAAAGAGAAAAAAAATCATTACAGTTCTATAGCTTACACAGTTGGTTCAAACGGAACAAATGTGTTACTCCTGATGATATTTTTGTATTTCTCATGTAATTATTTGCAGGAGAAATTTACAACAAAACTGTTTATACATAATACGTTTTTTATGGTGACTCTGCTGACAGCAGGTTTGCTGTAAAAATACAAATATTTTTTACAGTGTGGACAATATCCAGAAAATATTGTGATGTCATCTATAGCCATATCACTGGAAGTATCTGACCGCGCGACTCCCTCAAAGGTCACCATAAATGGTCCGTGTCATTACGATTGATGTTCACCTGCAAACATCAACAAAAACACCAATATTTAAAAATCACCTTATTGAATGATGATTATCATCATAGCAACATTTTATTTTCTCTCTCTTTTGTGATACAAATCTGGTTTAGATAATATGTATTACAAATAATGATGATGAAACAACCGAATGAGATGGTCTTGAGTTTAAACGTATATCAAGCCTGATGAAGACCTGTATCTAGTTTTCAGGCTGCACAAATGTTACGATATTATTATCCTCATATGCTAGTGTTAATTTTATTATACAGTTAATTATAATACCCGTACGATGAACTATGCCTATTTGACATCTTTACTATTCGATATTTATTCCTCTAAGTATTTGTGAAAACGTAGAGGATTTGAAAAGAAATTTTAAAAAGTCTTTTCTATGCCGAAAAATCAACGATAGAATTCGTTGTTCAGGATCTGTACATTACATTAATGTACTAACTTCTCCAAGAAGCCAAACGTTGCTTGATTGCCCGTCATCTGGAAGATAAGATCTCCAAGTGGGTCGGCAACCGTGGACACGTATACGTTGAGCGTACCCATATATCTCCCATACATGTGATAGTAGAAACGTAGGCAGTTTGTCTCTCCTGCTACGACCTGGTGGTCGGGGGTTGTCAGTCGAGCAATGTCTCCCTCATCTTGGTATCTTCCCTCAAAGAATGCATACTGTCCAGCTGAATGGGGGCAGAAGTAATAAAGTTTGTAAATTTAATAAAATATGGATGGACCCCTTATATCAGGCTTTTGAAGCCCATATTCCCCTAACTGTATGCACCACTTAGAAAAGGGCATTTTTTGGGTCGCCTTAATTTCTTTTCTGAAATGAATTGAATTCGAATTAATTTTAGACTGAAATGACAATTGTGATACGTCACGTCGAAATGAGAGACTAGTCGCGATTTTTGGAATCCATTTTATTTGATATTATTGATCCCTGATTCATTGCCTTGATTTTGATATATAACCGACAGTAAAGAGTAAACAGAAGTGGAGATATTAGCCTCTGAACGCGAGGAGAATTGTGCTCTTGGAAATCAAAAATAAGAGAAAAACGTCTGCGAAGTTTGACTTCCGTTTGACTCCGCGCCAGAAAAATAAGAACATTTTGTCACCGCTGTAACTCACTGAATGCCCTAGCACCACTTGTTACAAAAGTGAAACGACTGACCAATTAGGAGTGCTGCATTCAGGTATCCGAGAACAATAGTTTACCCGTCGGTCACGCATGATCGAGCCAAGCAGACGAGACGCAAACAAGGCGATGTTGCTCTAATATGCAGTTGTCATTTGTAAGACCACTTCTTGACCCCGGGAATCTGAAGAACTCGCAGCCATTAATGTTTCGAAATAAATCCTTCATGTAATAAAGTCGGAGCGGGTACAATTAGTAATTAATTATTTAGTTATGGAATGAAAACGTCCTGTTTTAAGTAGCGAAAATATATCATTTATCGGAGAACTTTAAGTCGATAATGTTTCGAAATAAATCTTTCATGAAATAAAGTCGGAGCGGGTACAATTACGTAATTAATTATTTAGTTATGGAATGAAAACGTCCCGTTTTAAGTTGCGAAAATTATTATTTATCAGAAGAACTTAAAGTCGACAATCTTTCGAAATAAATCCTGCATGAAATAAAGTCGGAGCGGGTACAATTACGTAATTAATTATTTAGTAATGGAATCAATAACGTCCCGTTTTAAGTAGCGAAAATTATTATTTATCGGAAGAACTTAAAGTCGATAATGTTTTGAAATAAATCCTTCATGAATAAAGTCGGAGCGGGTACAATTACGTAATTAATTATTTTGTAATGGAATCATAAACGTCCCGTTTTAAGTAGCGAAAATTATTATTTATCGGAAGAACTTAAAGTCGATAATTTTTCGAAGATAATCCTTCATGAAACAAGTCGGAGCGGGTACAATTACGTAATTAATTATTTAGTTATGGAATAAAACGTCCCGTTTTAAGTAGCGAGATTATTATTTATCGGAAGAACTTAAAGTCGATAATGTTTCGAAATAAATCCTTCATGAACAAAGTCGGAGCGGGTACAATTCGTAATTAATTATTTAGTTATGGAATAAAAACGTCTCGTTTTAAGTAGCGAAGATTATTATTTATCGGAAGAACTTAAAGACGTACGATAATGTTTCGAAATAAATCCTTCATGAAATAAAGTTGGAGCGGGTAAATTTGCGTAATTAATTATTTAGTGATGGAATCATAACGTCCAGGTTTAAGTTGCGAAAATTTATTCATATTT
>CALNVZ010003434.1:6026898-6043180 GCA_940671915.1 Paracentrotus lividus | reverse complement strand
CAAAAAAATAAATCGATATAGCACCTGCTCTTGCCGAAACTGAATTTATTCGGCAGTCAAAGCAGAAGAATTTGAGATCAAAACTTGCGCCTCTAATTACGATGCCCAAGCCTCCCCCTATTAACTCGATTTTTCCCAGTTTTAGCATACAAAAACTTGATGATTGGCCCTTTCCCTCTATATATTATTTATAAACCACGTCTCGAAATCCTGAATCATATGGACACATCTTCCCTTCAGCTGTTCAAAGTCACGAATCTTTTCAGAAGTGTTGGGTCGAATGAATAATCTCTTGCTCTCTGTCGGCCAATTAGCGTGTGAAACCCCGAGGGTATGCAGCAGCACGGCGTTGAGATCGAACGTCATTCAGGTTGGTAATATTCATTTGTGCGTCCGCAGTCAAAGTGGTGATTCGAAATGGTATAATCTAGAGAACAAAAAAGTGAAAGGTTTGCTTTTTGGCAACATTTATTTTTTCATTTATATTTTTATACGCAAAGCTCCATCGTGTTTTTACATTATTTTCAACCACGGACAACAAAGTACTTCGTATTAGAGCTATGGATCTCTCTAAAGCCATTCATCAATGGAAAAACTACTTCGTTAGAACAATTTGCCGCCCTCAAATCTGTGCCAGTTTCAGTACAGTCACATGTACGTGTTGACGCCATCTACGCAATCACCATCGTTCTCGCATGCTCCAGCAGTACAATCCATCAATATCTGCAGATAGGAAACAGCCATAAATATTGGTTTGTATTAATGGATTTGTTTATTTTTTTGATAGACCAGGTAGATTTATTTAGCTAATACACAGCGCTCTTTGTGACATGTTGGACTTGATACTCAGTTAAAAGTAGTTAAATTGGCCTTTTTTCTTCGTCACACTCGTTGTAAACTTTAGATTCCAAATCACGAGCCTAATCTTTACCAATTTGCTGCAAAGGATGTCCCAAGTCATGCTTTTGGAAATTGGTGAGATCAAAACTTCGCCTCATAATCGAGTTGCCAAGCCTTAAACTCGATTTTTTCCTCAGTTTTAGCATACGAAGACTTTGATGATTGGCCCTTCCTTATAATAAACCAGTCTCGAATCTGAATCATTGCACACATTTTCCCATTCAGCTGTTCAAGTCACAAAGAAACTTCAGCTAAGGGTTGGTTCGAATGGAATATCCTCTTATGCTCTCTGTCGGGCAATTAGCGTGTGACAAACCCAAGGTACGCAAAGCACGGCCTGACGGTCGCACGCTCAAGCACGGTAATATCAGTGGTCCGGGCAGTCCAAAGTGGTTTGAATTGTCGAAATGGTATAATCTAGATTCTAGGGCTAGGCCTTAACAAAATTTCGCAGAATGAGCTTTGTTCTTCATTTTAAAAGGAAAGAAAAACACCAAACTGAAGCTTCCTTTTAAGGCTGAACAAAAAGTGAAAGGATTTGCAACTTTGAAGCTATTTGTGGGACAGACTATTTTATAGAAGGGATCATGCTGTAATTTCACCGAACAGTATGTATTTAGAGTATGATCTCTCTAAGCCATTCATCGAATGAGGAAACTTATCTCGTTAGAACAATTTGCGCCCTCAAATCCGTGCCAGTACAGTCACATGTGAACGTTGTTGGACGCCATTCTACGCAAAAACCATTCGTCTCGCCATGCCTTCAGCAGTTACAATCATCATATCTGCAGATAGAAACTGCATAAATATGTGTTTGTTAATGGGATTTTGATTTTTTTATTATCACGGATAGATTAGCTAATACAAGCGCCTCTTTGTGACACTGTTGGAACCTGATACTCAGAAGTAGTCAATATGGGCTTTTGCGTTTACACACTCGTTCGTAACTTTAGAGTTTCCAAATCAACGAGCCTAGATCTCTTCAATTTCTGCAAGAATGTCCCAAGTCGATGCTTTTTTGCGAAATGTGCCCCTTAATCGAATCAAATTATACCTCGTCAGTGAGGAAAACTTTGAGAGGAAACGATTTATTCCTCTTTTCTAAATATTGAGAAACTAACTGTCACCGGGTCTCACCTTAAATAAATCGATATTAGCATCCTTGCCGAACTGGAAGTCGCATAAAAGCATTTCGAATGAAACTTGCCTCTAATCGAGTCAAAGCAAGCCTTCAGATCAATGCTTAGAGTTCTACTGATCCCAGTTTTAGATACGAGACTTGATGATTGCCCTTCCTATATAAACCAGTCTCGAAACTGAATCATATGACACATTTTCCTTCAAGCTGTTCAAAGTCACAGAAACTTCAGAACGGGTGTGGTCGAATGAATATCTCTTGCTCTCTGTCGGCAATTAGGCGTTGAACCCAGGGTACGCAACAGCACGGCGTTGCAGGATCGAGCATCAAGGCAGTGATATTCATGTGGTCCCGCAATGGGTCAAATTGGTGATTTGAAATGGTAATATATCTAAGATCTAGGCTAGCCTACAATTTTGCAGAATGAGCTTTTTGTTCTTCATTTTTAAAGAAGAAAACCACCCAACTGAACCTTTTAAGTGTGAACAAAAAAGTGAAAGGTTTACTTTTGGGCACACATAATATAGCAAGCATTCCCATGTGTAATATTTACACGGACAAGTATCTCGTATATTAGAGCTATGGATCTTCTCTAAAGCCATTTCATCGAATGAGAAAAACTTACTCGTAGAAACAATTTCGCCTCAAATCCTGTGCCAGTAACAGCTCACATGTGAACTGTTGACCGCCAATCTTACGCAACCAACACATCGTTCTCCGCAGGCTCCAGCCGGTACATCATCAATATCTTGCAGTATAGAACATGCCTAAAATTGTTTGTATTAATGGATTTTGTTTTTTATATCACAGAGTGCATTAGCTATACACAGCGGGCCCTCTTGTGACCACTGTTGGATGATACTCAAGAAGTTAGTCAAATATGGCTTTTGCGTTACACACTTCGTGTACTTTAGCAGTTCCGAAATCCACGAGCTAGATTCTTCCCATTCTGCCAAAAATCGCAGTCATGCTTTTCTTGGAAATTGGTGTCCATATCACGAATCAATCAATAACTTCGTGCTGAGAAAAACTTGTGGAAGCATATGACGATTTATTCCTTCTTATTCTAATGTTAGCCAGAGAAACTACCTGTCTCACCGGTCCACCTAAAAAATAAATCCGATATAGCACCCTCTCATGCGAAACTGAATTTATCGCATCAAAGGAAGAATTTGGAAGATCAAACTTGCCGCCTTCAAGGCAATGCCAAAGCCTCTTAAACTCGATTTCTTCCCAGTTAAGCATTACGAAGTGATGATTGCCTTCCTTATTAAACCAGTCTCGAAATCTGATTCATATGCACACATCCTTCCTATCAGCTTGTCTCCAAAGGTCACACAAACTTCAGAGGGGTCGATGTGATATCTCTTGCCTCTCCATGTCGGCGCAATTAGGCGTGTGAAAACCCAGGCGTTACGCACAGCACGGCTTGACGTCGGGAACGCTTCAATCAGGTAATATCTGTGCTCCGCAGGTCAATCTGGATCTTTGAAGTAAATTGATCTGGCTAGCCTACAAAGAGAAATGAGTTTGTTTCATTAAAAAAAAATCACACTGAATCTTAAGGGCTGAACAAAAAGGAAAGGTGTTGCTGGCAACATTTATAAGCAAGCGCATCCATGTTTGTTAATTAGTTTCCAACACGGACAAGTACTGTATAGAGCCTAGGAATCTCTTTAAAGCCATTCAGTCAATTCAGGGAAAAAATCTTACTCGTAGAAGCAAATTGCGCCCTTCAATCCAGTTTGCCAGACTACAGTCACATGTGAAACGTATGTTGACGCCATCTACCCAAACACCATCGTTCTCGCATGCTCCAGCAGTACAATCACGTATCTGAGATAGGAACATGCCATAAATATGTTTTTGTATTAATGTGGTTGTTTTATATCACAGGTAGCATAGCTAATTCACAGCGCCCTTCTTGTGACACTGTTGGAACTGTACTCAAAGTAGGTAAAATGGCTTTGCGTTACACACTGTGTAACTTTACGAGTTCCAAATCACGCAGCCTAGATCTTTCCAATTTCTGCAAAGTCACTGCTTTTTGCGAAATATGGTCCCATAATACCAATCAAATATCCTTGCGTAGTCGAGAAAACTTTAAAGGGATAAACGATTTATTCCTTTTTCTATAGTTAATTAGCCAAGAAACTACCTGCTCACCGGCCTCCCTTCAAAATAATTCGATATATAGCCACCGCTCTGCCGAACTGACCATTATCGGCAGTCAAAGAAGACATGAGATCAAAAACTGCGGCCTCTCAATCGAGTGCCAAAGCCTTAACTCGATTTTCTCTTCCCGTTTTAGATACGAAGGCTTTTGATGATTTGCCTTCCTATATAAGTTAAACCAGTCTCGAAAATCTGAATCTATGGACCACACTTTTCCCTATCAGCTTTTCAAAGTCCACAAAACTTCAGAAGGGTGGGGTTCGAATTGATATCTCTTGCTTCTCTGTCGGCATTAGGCGGTGTTTGAACACCCAAGGGTACGCACAGCACGGCGTTGGAGGTTCGACACTCAAGTCAGGTATATCATGTGGTCCGCGTCAAGTGGTTGAATTTCTCGGTAACAGATCTACTACCTCAAATTTCTCAGTAGAGTTCTTCTTAGAAAGAAAACCAAATAAGCTCTAAGGTGCAAAAGGAAGGTGGTTGCTGGTGGACAACATTTAGCAAGATTCCATGTTGTAATTATTCAGAAACCCGGGGAAAAACAATACTCGTATATAGGCTATGGATTTCTCCTCCTGCCTCAACGCCATCTCTCAATGAGAAAACTTACTCGTAGAACAATTTTGCGCCCTCAAATCCGTTGCCAGTACGTTCCACATGTGAACGTGCTTGACGCCATCTACGCAAACACCATCGTTCTCGCATGCTCCAGCAGTACCAATATCATCCATGCAGATAGAAACATGCCATAAATATTGTTTTATTAATGGATTTTTTTTTTATTTCTACAGGTAGATATTTAGCTAATACAGGAGCCCCTTTTGGACACTGTTGGACTGATACTCAATAGAATGCGGTACTTGATTGAGTCAATCCGGCCGTTTCCAATTCTAGTTGCTTGGTTGCCTAAATCCTAGAACTCTCAGTGAATTGTTAGGGAATGATTACTTTTCTAATATTTGAGAAAACTGTACGTCACCAAAAATAGATCTTAGCAACTCTTCTGCCAAACGGAATGTTCCAAGGTCAAGTTTGGAGAATTGGTGAGATCAAAAACTTGCGCTCTTCTTAAGAAGTGCCAAGCCTTAACTCGATTTCTTCCAGTTTTTAGCTACAACTTGATGATTTGCCCTTCCTATATAACAGTCTCGAAATCTGATATATTGCAACATTTTCCCCTATCAGCTGTTCAAAGTCACAAACTTTCAGAGGGTTGGGTCGAATGGAATATCTTTGCTCCTGTCCGGGCAATTAGGCGTGTGAAACCCAGAGGTACGCACAATTGCACGGCGTTGTACGGATCGGACTCAATCAGGTAAATCATGTGGTCGCGTTCAAGCTGCGTTTGAATTGCGAAATGCGTATAATCTAGTCCCTGGCTGAGGCCTTACAAATTCTGCAGAAATGCTTTTTTTCATTTCTTAAAAGGGAAAGAAAACACCCAACTGAAGCTCCTTTTTAAGGCTGAACAAAAAAAGTGAAAGGTTCTTTTGGGGGGGGGGCAACATTTTATAGCAGCATTCCATGTGTAATTATTTTAACACGGACTCAAAGTACTTCGTATTAAGCTATGGATCTCTCTTTAAGCCATTCATCAATAGAAAAAATTACTTCGTAGAACAATTTGCGCCCTCAAATCCTGTGCCAGGTACAGTCACATGTAACGTTGTGACGCCAGTCTACGCCAAACCCACCACGTTCTCGATGCTCTAGCAGTAAAACATCCATTTCTATCTGCAGATAGAAACGCCATAAATATTGTTTGTATTAATTGGGATTTTTTTTTTTTTATTATACAGGTAGGTTTAGCTTATAACAAGCGCCCTTGTGTGACACTTGTTCGACTTGATACTCAGGAAAGTATAAAATGGCTTGTTTGTTCACACTCGTTGTACTTTAGAGTTCCAAATCACGAGCCTAGATCTTTTACCAATTTCTGCAAAGAAGTCCAATGTCCATTGTTTTTGGAAAATTGCGTGAGATCAAACACTTGCGCTTGCTATCGAGTTGCCAAGCCTTAACTCGATCTTCTTTCCCAGTTTTAGCATGTACGAAACTTGATTGATTGCCCTCCTATATAAACCAGTCTCGAAATCTGGAATCATTATGGACACCATCTTTCCCTATCAAGCTGCTTTCAAAGTCACGAAACTTTCAGAAGGGTTGGGTCGAATGAATATCTCGTTGCCTCTCTGTCGCAATTAGCATGTGAAACCCAATGGTACGCCAACAGCACGGCGTTGAGGATCGACACGTCATCATAATTCGATGTGGTCCGCAGTCAAGTGTGAATTATCGAAATGGTATAATCTAGATCTAAGGCTAGGCAGCCTACAAATTTGCAGAATGAGCTTTTTGTTCTTCATTTTAAAAGGAAAGAAAAACACCCAACTGAAGCTTCTTTTTAAGGCTGAAAAAAAGGGAATGGTTTGCTTTTAAGCAACATTTTAATGCAAGCATCCACGTGTAATTTTGTCAACATGGACAAGTACTCTTATTAGAGCTGTAAAGCCATTCATCAATGAGAAAAACTTACTCGTAGAACAAGTTGTGCCCTCAAATCCTGTGCCAGTACATTCACATGTCAACATGTTGACGCCATCTATGCAAGAACCACCGTTCTCGCATGATCCAGCAGTACAATCATCGGTATCTGAAGATAGAAACATGCCATAAATTATGTTTGTAATGGATTTTTGTTTTTTTTTATTATCACAGGTACAAAACAAGCATACACAGCGTTCTCTTCTGACACTGTTGGACTGATACTCAGAAGTAGTAAAATGGCTTCTGCGTTCACACTCGTCGTAGAGTTCCAGATTATGAACCTAGATCTTTTCACTTTCTGCAAAGGAATGTCCAAGTCATGCTTTTTAGGAAATTGGTGTCAATAAACCAATCAAATTAATACCTTCATCAGTGAGAAAAACTTGTGGAAGGGATAGACAATTTATTCCTCCTTTCTAATTTAGCCAAGAAACTACCTGCTCACCGTCTCATCTTAAAAATATATCGACATAGCACACCCCCCCCCCCATGCCGAAACTGACTCTATCGGCAGTCAAAAGTAAGAATTTGATATCAAAACTTGCACCTCTCATTGAGTGCCAAGCCTTAACTCGATTTCTTCCCAGTTTTAGCATACGAAGCTTAATGGTTGCCCTTCCTATATAAACCAGTCTCAAAATGTGAATCATATGCACACAACATTTTTGTCTATCAGCTGTTCAAAGTTACGAAACTTTCAGAAAGGTTGGGTCGAATGAATATCTTTTGCTCTCTGCCGGCAATTAGGCGTGTGAAACCCAAGGGTACGCACAGCACGGCGTTGACGATCGACGCTTCACAACAGACAACAAGATAAGCAGGTAATATCATATGGTCCGCAGTCAAGTGGTTAAATGTCGAAATGATATAGATCTAGGCCTACAAATTTGCAGAATGAGCTTTTTGTTCTTCATTTTAAAAGGAAAGAAAAACACCCAACTGAAGCTTCTTTTTAAGGCTGAAAAAAGGGGAATGGTTTGCTTTTAAGCAACATTTTATTGCAAGCATCCACGTGTAATTTTGTCAACATGGACAAGTACTCTTATTAGAGCTGTAAAGCCATTCATCAATGAGAAAAACTTACACTAACACTGTTGTTAAAAATCCAACAATTTGACTAAAGCCCATTTGTCTAATCCCTCTGGTGTTGTCTACAATCAGGTGGTCACAATACCATTGTCTAATTAATTCCCATTTGGTCTAATGTCCCTTCCTGGAAAGTTAATAGCTCTAAAAGAGAATCCTGAGACCACAAAGGGAAACAACACCAAAATAATTGGTTTAACTACTGTCACAACTCATGCACATATATCCACATAAACACGCAACGCGCACGCCAGCGCACACACACACACACACACACACACAAATTATATAATAGTGATGGTATTTGGATCCTGTTGTAACAAAGTGTTGGTATCCTGTTGTTAATATACACACGACTCTTGGTATATTACCACATATCTCTACTGTGTATGATTACCCTTCACAAACACACACACATACACACACACATACCCATACACACACACCTACACATATTGCGATAATTCCTGTTATACATTCATAGGGTATCAGTATGTGGTAGGTACTGCGTGATGGTGATGTGTGTAATCTGCTCTGGTATTGTTTGTGATGAAAACATGATATATAATGTTACCACATATTTCCGTGGAGTTGAGATCTTCTGTTGTATTTTATGTGTAATACAGGTAATAACTACCGTCTGTTTCAAATAAAATGTTACATTTGGAAAATATTTTTTTTATTATGAAAATTAATCACATTCTAAAAGTGTTTGATATTTAAATAAAACTAGGAAAATCAGGCTTTCTTCTGCAATTTATTTCACCCAATTGGTGCTGTAGATCTTGAATATGACAAGTTTTTCCACAAATCAAGAAAACATATTTCTTATTGCGCATGCTTCTCGGGTTTTGCACAATAAATATAGCCATAAATTCAGCTCACCGAGACAAAAATGTGTGCTATTCGATCTTAGCTCATCGCCCCACAAAAATTATGATAACTTTTGTTTTACAAAAGCCAATAACAAAACAAAATGCATCAGTGAGATCAGAAATCTTTTGACTTAAAGGTCATGTATAGTGTGGAGAATAGATTTTTGTTTTGCTTTCCAGAGCAGAATATATATGAAATGAATACCTCAATTAACTCCTTGTACAAAAGGATTGTATAAAAATCCACTATAACACCTGAAATTAGCAACAAAACTGTGTAAATATATCAATTGAACAGTTCCAGAATCGATATAGGATCTCACAGGCACAATGCCAGCATTACAGCCGTTTGTGTGCAAGACATATGCTACTCCCATACACAGACTGTACATGTACACACAGACTTACTCACGCTATAACCAATCAGCTGCTGGTTGCATGCCCAGATTCGGGTAAGAAGGAAGGAAGTATGGCCTACTTGATGAACATCCTCCCCGTGCTCATGCAAACTATTACATATCATGGAAAGACATGCATGGAACATGATTTTATCCTTTGCCCATTAACTGTTAGTCTTTAGAACACTATGAGGACAAGTTGAGCAGGTTTTTCAAAAAAATCAGTTTCTAACTACAACATACTTGGGCTTTAAGTTATGACCACATTCACTCATCATTTGAGATGATTTGATACCTAAATATTTTTTTTCCACACAGACTTACAGCGAATACCACAACACCATTTTCATTTCCCACACAACTCCGTGATATATTACCCCACATTCCTGTGGTATGAGAATTCCTGTATATTTATGTTGTAATTTAGGTACCACATGAATAACCACAGGTACCCATATCTTCATTACCACACGACTCTATATTACCACACTCATCCTGTAGTATAGATATGCATGTGGTACTTTGTGTTGGTACTCTCTGACCACAGAATACCACAAGCACCCATTTATCATTACCACATAATCTGTTATATTACTCATACATATCCTGTGGTATGAGATCTTCCTATGGTATTTGTGGTAATTAGTACACCAGAATACCACAGATACCCATTTAATTACCACACAAAACTCTATATGTACAACACATTACCTGTTTATATGATATCTTCCGTGGTAATTTGTGTAGTAATATAGTACTATACAGGAATACCACAGACACCCATTTTCATTCCACACGACTCCATGATATATTACCCCACATTTTCCTGTGGTATGAAATATTCCTGTTTGATATTTGTGTAATTTAGGTACCACAGGATCACCACAGGTACCCATTTCATTACCACACACTCTATATTACCACACTCATTCTGTAGTATTGATATTCATGTGGCACTTTATGTGGTACTCTGACGGTACCACAGGAATACCACAGACAGCCATATTTATTACCACATAATCTGTGTTATATTACCATACGTACATATCCGTTGGTATGAGATCTTCCTATGTATTGTGTGTTAATTTAGGTGGTACCACAGGAATACCACAAGACACACCGTTTAAATTACCACACAACTCTAATGTGTTATTGCGAACACATACCGATTGTATGAGATCATCCTGTGTATTTTGTGTGTAATGAAAAGTACTTAACAGGAATACCACAAGACACCATTTTCATCCCACAACATTCATATATTACCCCACATCCCCTTATATGGACCTTTTAATGTATTTTTTTTGTTTAGTAATTTTGGTACATCTGAAACACCACAGTACCCATTTTATCACCACACGATTCTATGGTATATTACCTATACATTTCCTGGAGTTTTTAGATATTCATGTGTACTTTGTGTGGTACCTGCTCTGTACCATAGGAATACCAACAGACACCATTATCTTTACCAACATACTCTATGTTATTACTACCACACATTTCTGTGGTATGAGATCTCTTGTGGTATTTTGTGTGGAATTTAAGGTACCACAGGAATACAACATACACCCATTTTCAACCACACGACTCTATTTATATTACCACAACACTTCTGTGGTATGAATATTCCTGTGGTATTTTGGTTTAATTTGGTACCACAGGAATAACACACGAATCTAAAATATATTACCACACATTCCTGTGGTTATAAGATATTCCTGTGTTAGTGTGTGTAATTTGGTACCACAGGAATACCACAGGCACCAATTCCGTTACCACACGACTCTACTATGTATATTACCACACATATTCCTGTGTATGAGGTATTCCTGTGGTAAATGGTGTGTAAAACCAGTTACCACAGGATACTTACCCAAGCAGACATCTTTTAATGGTAAAAAAAAATATTACCACACACCCATTACCACACAAAGTTACCACAGGATTACCATACACCGTTACCACAGGATTACCACACGCCGTTACCACAGGATTACCACACGCCGTTACCACAGGATACCACAGGCCGTTAATACCACAGGATTACCACACGCCGTTACCACAGGAATACCGCACACACTAAAGAATACCACACGCTGATATATATACCAATATTTTTCAAAAATATTTTGGGTCACAGTTAACTATTTCTAAACACAACACAAAAAGAAAGTTCCCCCTATTTCAAATATCAATATTTTTTTTAATAGGAGGAGTTACAAAAATCTAATTATATGTCCATGTAGGGAATTTAATTAGCTACCATGGGAGCGAATTTTAGGATAAATCATGTTGTCATGCTTCAGTGAGCAATGGTTGAATGCAAAAATGTCATTTTTTGAAGTTCGCAAGCCTAAAATCACAATTTTGAATCAATGATACCAGACCGATTTTTAGATTTTTAACAGTTCACGCATCAGAATGTACGCAAAACGTGCTTTCAAACATACGGAAAGGAAATTTGCGTAAAATTTCACGGTTGAGTGAGCATGCAGCAAAAATGCCAAATCTGCTATTTTTACTTCTTTGCCATGGTAAAATTGATCAAATATAATGGGATTCATGTCGAGGAAGAGTGTTTTTAACTGTTGCAAAAAAATTAAATCAATTCACGGTTGAGTGAACACTATAAAATACCATGTGAGAAACACTAAAGAAGATTTTTTTTTTCCATTTTGTACACTAAAGATCATGTGAATATCTGTTTTTGTATTATTTTTATGACCGGTGCACGTGTATACATGATCATATTGCATTTATTAAATTTTTCATGCTTCAGTGAGCATGTGGCACTGGAAAAGCTGTTTTTTTATTTAGAGACCAAAATTAAATTGCTTACTTTGCTTAACCATAACAATTTGTTTGAAAGTGTTCATTTGCTTTCATTTTCGCAAAAATCACGATTTTTCATGCTTCAGTGAACACAGGATATGAGAAAAACATGTAGAAATGAAGAAAGTTTGCGGCCCTGGCACGGCCTAATGGCACGTCCGACTCTTAATTTGACCTAAGTTCCTGTTAGTTAATGACTTCTTAGAGATTTGTGCCACGTTTCAAGAATTAACTCAGTGTAACGACCGCAAAAATTACAATGAAAATGGGCAATATTTGACTTTTGTTCACTATTGATTTCCTCCCCATTGACTTTACGTATAGAGTTTGAACAAAAAGTGAACAAACGTCAAATATTGCCCATTTTCATTGTCAGTTTTTTGTTCGTTATACTTTGAGTTAATTCTTGAAACTTGGCACAAATCTTTAAGCAGTCATTAACTAACAGGAACTTAGGTCAAATTGAGAATCGGACCTACCATTAGGCTGTGCCAGGGCCGTAAACTTTCTTCCTTTTTTCATGTTTTTCTCATATCTTGTGTTCACTGAAGCATGAAAAGTCGGGATTTTTGTGAAAATGAAATCAATTAATACTTTCAAACGAATTATTATGGTTAAGCAAAGTAAGCAATTTAATTTTGGTCTCTAAATTAAAAAACAGCTTTTCCAGTGCCACATGCTTACTGAAGCATGAAATTTTTAATAAATGCAATATGATCATGTACACACGTGCACCGGTCATAAAAATAATACAAAAACAGATATTCACATGATTTTTAGCGTACAAAATGGAAAGAATACTTACTTAGTGTTTTTCACACGGTATTTTATGGTGTTCATTCAACCGTGAATTGATTTAAATTTTTTGCAAAAGTTAAAAACACTCTTCCTAGACATGAATCCCATCATAATTGATCAATTTTAAAATGGATAAAATGTAAAAATCGCAGTTTTGGCATTTTTTGCTGCATGCTCACTCAACCGTGAAATTTTACACGAATGTCCTTTCCGTATGTTTGGAAGCACGTTTTGCTTACATTCTGATGCGTGAAATGTTTAAAATCTAAAAATTGGTCCCATATCATTGAATCAAAGTTGTGATTTTAGGCTTGAGAACTTCAAAAAATGATATTTTTGCATTCCACCATAATTCACTGAAGCATGACAACATGATTTTTCCTAAAATTCGGTCCCATAGTAGTTAATTAAATTCCCTACATGGACATATAATTAGATTTTTGTAACTCCTCCTTCTTAAAAATTTATTGATATTTGAAATAGGGGGAACTTTCTTTTTGTGTTGTGTTTATATTTCTTGATGATAATGCAAATTTCATAATTATCGCTCTTGATGTTACTCTGTGTTTAGGAAATACATTTCCCTAAAAGAAAATACATCAATATGCAGTGAATTACTGTTTATTAAGGTAACGTTCACAAAATACTGATTTGTGCATACAAAATCATTTTATGCAAATGAGCTAATTACCATAATACCACATGAAAATACTATAGGAATACCACACGACTTCTACACTTCAGCAGGAAACTAACACTTGGTGTAAATCCACTTTGACTAATGCCCATTTGGTCTAATCCCTCTTGGTTGTTTGTCTACAATCAGGTGGTCACATTACCATTTGGTCTAATTAATTCCCATTTGGTCTAATGTCCCTTCCTGTAAAGTTAATAGGCCTAAAAGAGAATCCTGAGACCACAAGGGAAACAACACCAAAATATTGTTTAACTACTGTCACACTCATGCACATATATCCACATAAACACGCACGCACGCGCGCACACACACACACACACACACACACAAATTATATAATAGTGAGTGGTATTTGGATCCTGTGGTAACAAGTGTGTGGTATTCCTGTGGTATTATACCACACGACTCTGGTATATTACCACATATTTCCTGTGGTATGATTACCCTTCACAAACACACACACATACACACACACATACCCATACACACACACCTACACATATTGCGGTATATTCCTGTTATACATTCATGGGGTATCAGTATGTGGTAGGTACTGTGTGGTGATGTGTGGTAATCTGCTCTGGTATTGTTGTTGATGAAAACATGAATATATAATGTTACCACATATTTCCGGTGGTATGAGATCTTTCTGTGGTATTTTATGTGGTAATACAGGTAAGTACTACCGTCTGTTTCAAATAAAATGGTACAGTTGGAAAATATTTTTTTTATGTATGAAAATTAATCACATTCTTAAAGTGTTTGATATTTAAATAAACTAGGAAAATCAGGCTTTCTTCTGCAATTTATTTCACCCATTTGGTGCTGTAGATCTTGAGATATGACAAGTTTTCCATAATCAAGAAAACATATTCTTATTGCGCATGCTTCTCGGGTTTTGCACATATAATATAGCCATGAATTCAGCTCACCGAGACAAAAGATGTGTGCTATTTCGATTAGCTCATCGCCGCACAAAAATTATGATAACTTTTGTTTTACAAAAGCAAATTATACAAAACAAAATGCATCAGTGAGATCAGAATCTTTTGACTTTAAAGGTCATGTATAGTGTTGGGAGAATAGATTTTTTGTTTTGCTTCCAGAGCAGAATAATATGAATGAATACCTCAATTAACCTCTGTGTACAAAAGGATTTGTTATAAAATCCACTATAACACCTGAAATTAGCAACAAAACTGTGTAAATATATCAATTGACAGTCCCAGAATCGATAGGATCTCACAGGCACAATGCCAGCATACAGCGGTTTGTGTGCAAAGCATATGCTACTCCCATACACAGACTGTACATGTACACACAGAATTCACTCACGCTATACCAATCAGCTGCTGGTTGGCATGCCCAGAGTTCTGGGGTAAGAAGGAAGGAAGTATGGCCTTACTTTGATGAACATCTCCCCGTGCTCATGCAAACTATTACATATCATGGAAAGACATGCATGGAACATGATTTTATCCTTTGCCCATATACTGTTATGTCTTTAGAACACTATGAGGACAAGTTGAGCAGGTTTTTCAAAAAATCAGTGTTTTCTACTACAACTATACTTGGGCTTTAAGTTGGTACCACATTCACTCATCATTTGAGATGATTTGATACCTAAATATTTTTTTTCCACACAGACTGTACAGGAATACCACAGACACCCATTTTCATTTCCACACAACTCCGTGATATATTACCCCACATTTCCTGTGGTATGAGATATTCCTGTTTTATTTTATGTTGTAATTTAGGTACCACATGAATACCACAGGTACCCATTTTCATTACCACACGACTCTATATTACCACACTCATTTCCTGTAGTATTAGATATGCATGTGGTACTTTGTGTGGTACTCTGGGTACCACAGGAATACCACAGACACCCATTATCATTACCACATAATTCTGTGTTATATTACCATACATATCCTGTGGTATGAGATCTTCCTATGGTATTTGTGTGGTAATTTAGGTACCACAGGAATACCACAGATACCCATTTTAATTACCACACAACTCTATATGTACAACACATTACCTGTTATATGAGATCTTCCTGTGGTATTTTGTGTGGTAATATAGGTACTATACAGGAATACCACAGACACCCATTTTCATTCCCACACGACTCCATGATATATTACCCCACATTTCCTGTGGTATGAAATATTCCTGTTGTATTTTGTGTTGTAATTTAGGTACCACAGGAATACCACAGGTACCCATTTTCATTACCACACGACTCTATATTACCACACTCATTCCTGTAGTATTTGATATTCATGTGGCACTTTATGTGGTACTCTGGGTACCACAGGAATACCACAGACAGCCATTATTATTACCACATAATTCTGTGTTATATTACCATACGTACATATCCTGTGGTATGAGATCTTCCTATGGTATTTGTGTGGTAATTTAGGTACCACAGGAATACCACAGACACCCGTTTTAATTACCACACAACTCTATATGTTATTGCAACACATACCTGTTGTATGAGATCTTCCTGTGGTATTTTGTGTGGTAATGAAGGTACTATACAGGAATACCACAGACACCCATTTTCATTCCCACACGACTTCATGATATATTACCCCACATTTCCTGTGATATGACTTTTGTATTTTTTTTTTGTAGTAATTTTGGTACATCTGGAACACCACAGGTACCCATTTTTATCACCACACGATTCTATGGTATATTACCATACATTTCCTGTAGTTTTTAGATATTCATGTGGTACTTTGTGTGGTACTCTGGGTACCATAGGAATACCACAGACAGCCATTATCTTTACCACATAACTCTATGT
>CALNVZ010003434.1:5984495-5995160 GCA_940671915.1 Paracentrotus lividus | reverse complement strand
CTAATACCACAGGAAATGTGTGGTAATATAACACATAGTTATGTGGTAATGATAATGGGTGTCTGTGGTATTCCTGTGGTACCCAGAGTAACACACAAAGTACCTCATGAATATCTAATACTGCAGGAAATGAGTGTGGTAATATAGAGTCGTGTGGCAATGAAAATGGGTGTCTGTGGTATTCCTGTATAGTACCTATATTACCACACAAAATACCACAGGAAGATCTCATACAATAGGTAATGTGTTGTAATAACATATAGAGTTGTGTGGTAATTAAAATGGGTGTCTGTGGTATTCCTGTGGTACCTAAATTACAACACAAAATACAAGAGGAATATCTCATACCACAGGAAATGTGGGGTAATGGAGTCGTGTGGAAATGAAAATGGGTGTCTGTGGTATTCCTGTACAGTCTGTGTAAAAAAAATTTAAAAATCCAAAAAATGGTACAGTCCGGAAAAAAACAAACATTTAGGCATCAAATCATCTCAAATATTGTGTGAATGTGGTACCATATTAAAGCCAAAAGATTCTGATCTCACTGATGCATTTTGTTTTGTATAATTTGCTTTTGTAAAACAAAAGTTATCCTAATTTTTGTGCGGCGATGAGCTAATCGAAATAGCACACATCTTTTGTCTCGGTGCACTGAATTCATAGCTATTATGTGTGAATCCCACAGAGAAGCATGCGCAATAAGAACATTTTTTTCTTGATTATAGCAAACTGTCATATCTCAAGATCTACAGCACCAAATGGGATGGAATAAATTGCAGAAGAAATCCTGATTTTCCGAGCTTATTAAAATATCACACACTTAAAGAATGTGATTAATTTTCATACACAAAAAAATATATTTTCCAACTGTACCATTTTATTTGACACAGACTGTAGTACTTACCTATATTACCACGTAAAATACCACATAAAGATCTCATACCACAGGAAATATGTGGTAACATTATATATATTCATGTGTTAATCAACAAAAATACCAGAGCAGAACACACACGTCAGTATCACACATGAGTACCAAACATCACCACACAGTACCTACCCCATACTGATACCACATGAATGTATAACAGGAATATACCGCAATATGTGTAGGTGTGTGTGTGTATGGTTATGTATGTGTGTGTGTGTGTGTGTGTGTGTGAAGGGTAGTCATACCACAGGAAATATGTGGTAATATACGAGAGTCGTGTGGTAATACCACAGGAATACCACACACTTGTTACCACAGGATCAAAACACCACTCACTATTATATAATTTGTGTATGTGTGTGTGTGTGTGTGTGTGTGTGCATGCGTGCGTGTGTGTGTGTACGTGGATGTATGTGCATGAGTGTGACATTAGTTCTTAAACAATATTTTGGTGTATCATTTTGGAATATCATCAATGTGCTTTAAAAACTAAATAACAAAGCCATGCGTTGGGAACTCGCCCCCAAGTTGCCCTTTTTTATGTCACCCAACCAATTGAAAAATTTAAAAATCTTGCCCCTTTCAGGATCAAAGTGTCATAACGTTAAACATTTTAAGCCTCTTCCTACAAAAGTATATATATTCTGAAAGGAAATTTCCTGAGGATGTCAAAAATGGCATTCATAACAACACAGGGTGAAGTAGTGACATCTTATGTGGGGATTTTTAAATTATTTTTGAAGGGCCCCAATTCTTTAATTCAGTGCCCCTATTTAAGTCCATTGTTCCAATGGCCCTTAATATTTTAACATATTTGAATTGCTCATGAAATTTCCTTTAAGAAAATATACATTTACAGGGAGTGTCTTCGTTAAATAAAAAAAAAATGGTCTTAACCTTCAATGGGCATGGTTATTTTGGTCATCTAACCACCAAGGGTGGGGGCGAATCCACCTCCCCATTTGACCAGATTTGCTGAAACTTAGAATGTATTTGAGGTATATTAGAATAAATAAGACTGCTAAGTTTCATACTTGCACCTAAAATACTTTTTGAGCAATCGGCATATGTATTTGTCTTTTTACTTTTTTGCATTTGGACTACATGTTTAATACACAAGTCTATGGGGAAATCAAAAGCGCAGAGCGCAACCATTCTTAATGCTGCGCATTACCAAATGGTCGAAACTATATAAATTTGGTATCAACATATCCGTAAGACCCTATGCTAAAAAGTCTTAAAAGCTCATGGCACACAAAAGATATTTTTAATCTGATTTCGGCAAATGAACTAGGGCATTGATAATCCCATAGACTTTGTGTAGGTTCAGGTGTTCTAATAATTTTGGCCACCACTGTATATCACATTTTGCTTAAAGTGTGAAATAATACATTGGGGCGATTCCACACTAGAACTTGAAAAAATGGCAAAATTAAAATATTCTTTCAACTAATCATAAGTAGTGTAATATTTTACTCTGATACCTAAACTTTATGGAAATTACAAGTGTTTTCAAAAGCAAAGTCGGAAATGGATTTTTTTGGGGGGGAAAATGGTGGAATTTTCAATTTTCATAAATCTTACTGATTAACAGGTCGAAAACAAAAACTGCTGTAAACCACTATAGAAAGAGCATAAGAATATTAAAAAGTAGTACAAGTCAGTGGATTAATGTATCATGGATGGCCCAAAATAATTTAAAATTTTTTTTTATGAGGCTTAATGGGGTGAATAATGATTATTCTGAACCTATTTTTGGCAATGTCCCGTACGACACATGGAAATGCAAAAGTTTTTACCACACTTTTGATTTTGATTTTTCAATTTTGCTATTTCAGTTTCTCTATCTTTGACCCATGGGTAATCAATTAATCCTATTAGGAAAGAAAATCCGCCCTTCATTTTTCAATAAATGGCATTTTAAAGTTGTCCCGTACGCCACACAATATACAGTCTGTGTAAAAAAAAATGGTACAGTCGGAAAAAATATATTTAGGTGTGAAATATTTTCAAATAAGGTGTATATGTGGTACCAAAATAGAGCCAAATAATTTTCCTTGCTGATGCGCTTTGTTCTGTATTATTTGCTTTCGTAAAACAAAAGTTATGCTAAATTTTGTGCGACGAGGAACAAATCGAAATTGAGCACTTCGTGGCCATTATGCGAAACCTATACACAAAGGCATGGGATGGCGTGCGATTTTTTCTTGATTGTAGAAAACAACTCATATTTCAAAAATTACAACACCAAATGTGATGAAAAAAATTGCAGGTGAAAGCCTGATCTTCCTGCTTTTTGAAAATACCAAACAATAGCAGGCTGTGATTAATCTTAAACTATAAAAAAATGTTTTCCACTTGTACCATTTTATTTGACACAGACTGTATATTGCATTTCATTGGGGTGTTTGGATTACTACAAAGTCCACAAACTCTTCAAGTAGGTCTATTTGAATTGAAACACATTGAAGTGACATTAATTGAAATTGAATAGGCCTTTGTTTATCTGTAGTGAACATGAAATATGTGATTCCCACCATTTTAACTGACTTCAAATACATGTATTCCATTGTGAAAGCCTTCAGCTGTACTGGTGATTGTCACTGGTCAAAGCTTTTAGACACAGGGTACTAATTGATGTTTACCTTTTTTCATACCAACCCTTTTCAGTTATTGCTATAATTATGGAAAAGTCCACCTTTATTCCAAGTTGGTTTATGAAATACAATAAAGTTTGACAGAGTTAGGACTTTTCTTCTTAAAACAAAAAGAAGAAAAAAAAAAACATTTTCCGGAATGGGCAGAAACTTTAGTACTTTCCTTTTACCATTTATTAATTATGATAGACAATACAATTCTCACATGTGTCTTAAGATATATTGGACTGTATGTGAACTGATCTGGATTCTTGCCCAATTTTTTTGTTTTCTTTAATTTTATATAATTTTTATTATTCATTTTCAATTATCTATATCGGCTTATGGGGGGGGGGTTATAGGCAAATTGTTACACTTCTATTTGGCTCATTTCTGAAGAAATGAAAGGAAATAACCCACCAAAACCATATATTAGTACAGAGGTTATATATCAAGGAATCCTATGGACTACAAAAAAACAATCACCAAAATGCCTAATTAGCATAATTTATGCAAATTGGCCCTTTTTTGCAAAACAGAACATCTCAAGAATCAAATGTCTGTTACTCGTTACACTTTGCATACTTATTGGTGAAATATATCTCTGGTGAATGCATGGATTAGAATTTTAAATGAATTTTTAGTTTTGTGGTAATAATGTCATGCATATATAATTAGCTAAAAAACAATTAAATACAAAAAAAAAAAGAATTTTTTTTGAAATTCAAATCCATACATTCCCCAGACATATGTTTTGAGAACGTCTGTGCAAAAAAAAAAAAAAAAAATGGAGTTATTTTTGTGTAAGGTATTCAGTAGATCTTGTTTTGGGCAAAAAGGGCTAATTTGCATAAATTGCAGAAAACAAGTGACAAGTAATGATAATACCAATAACTATAATGTTATTGGTATTATCATCACTTGTCGCTTGCCATTCCTACTTTTCAAGTTTGGGTATGCATCTCCTTCTCTTCATTTCCCCTTCCTTTTGTTCCTTTTCATGTTTTGCACCCTTAAAGTGCCCCCGGGGGCACCTGCCCCCCCCCCTCAGATACGCCACTGATTGTCCTGCATGCCTTATTTTGGATACAAAAGAGAAATTTGGGGGTAATGCTTCGTTTTTGATTGACATAGAGTCCAATGTTATACAGGCTGGCCCGTATGACACATCAATAGTGTCCCGTACGACACACTATATTATTCATGATATATTGACAGAATTATTCAAGAATAGTGCTTTCTAACATGATCACTGCCCTTTAGTTTCATAGGATCGTCATTATTATCAGACAAATTAATTGATTTAAGAAGTAATCAAGACAAAAATTAAGAAAGTAAAAAATTCTTTCCTATGTTATTGTGACTGGTAATCCATTATCTACTTTCTTTTATGGTGGCTGCTCTGTGGGATTCCATACCCTGTCATTGCCTTTCCAATGGATTTTATGCTATTTGCAACCAGTCGGTCGACAAAACTTGTTGTGATAGATAATAATAGGTTGTGCCTCTACGTGCATCCACTTGCTGTAGTCCCATATATAGCCCTCTATGCTTTATGGCTTTCCCTAATTATCCCCTCCCGAGGTACCAACCCCACTCCCAGGCCCGAGAGCGCGGCCGCCCAGTTTATTCACCTTCGGTTGATAATCATTATGAACCTATTCAAATCAGTAGAAATGATAAGAATGCAAGTGTGACTGAGAATAATTGGGCCAGTCTAATTGATGATTCGTTTGACGATTTTTATGATCATGAAGGTAGTAGTAGAAGTATTGATGTCAATGATGAGTATGACTGTGATTCTGATGAGCCCTTCGGGGACCCAAATCAGTCTAGCTTCCAGGCTAGGCGGGCTAGGGTAGTACCTAGACATAGCACTCCTTACAATTCTACAAATACTAGTAAGTCTAATTACAGTGATGAGTATGGTAATGATGAGCCCTTCAGGGACCCCCAATCAACACGGTCACAGATCTAGTCTTCAGGCTAGAATAGCGCATAGGTATAGTGCTAGGTCTAATTCTATCAATAGGCCTAGTACATGTATCAGTGTTAATTATATCGCTAGTAGTACTACGAATTCATGTTCTGATGAGCCTAGATTTAGTTCTACTGTTCCTAGAATTCGTCAAACTCCCACAGATCGTAATTGCCCGTTATGTTCCGCTTTTAACCGACCTAATAAACATCACATCGGTAATTGTTCATTTCTCCCGGACCATGAACAAGATATAATGGATAGGGCGTACCACACAGCTAACATTCTAGGCTACTCTGATTCAATGTACCCTTTCAATGATTATCAGGATGATTATGATTATCTAGGTTCTGAGTGTGATTTGTCTGGGATTAGTGAGTGTGATCAAGTCCATGGCAGTACTCCTATTACAGATAAAGAGTGGTTCCCCCAATAGATGGAGGAAATCGTAGCAGTACCGTGGTTGTGTTGGGAACTTGTCAGTGTCAGACGAGTATGCTGATGGAGATCCTTGCTGCAATCAGGTAAGCTCATTGGAGTTAAATGAGTCCTACCTCCCAGTCAATCAGTTGCCAAAGAATCCAGTGGCCAGCTCCTCTAGGGTGCCTAATAAGGCTCAACTGTCTCCACATATTGATGTGTTTTATGCAAACAGTGTGTTCGAATAGATCTCGTAAGTGGTTCCTCACACAACCTTATTCGTCATTCTCTTGTTCAGAGTCTTGGAGGTGACGTTTCTGCTACTTCACACTCCTTGCGTTCTAGCCATGGTTTGTCATCACAAACCGTTGTCGGGGAAACATGCCTCATATTTACTAGAGATGGTAGTGAGTTTTTATTAGAAGCACTTGTAATTGATTCGCTGGAGGTTGAGGTACAGGCAGGCATCCGTTTCTAGAATTACATGATTTACCATACGTCCTGCCAAGCGCTGCGTCGTTATCGGTGATGGACCTTCTTACACTTACCATCTGATCCTACGCCGCCCCTCATTGATCAAATGTCCCAAACTGCACTCCTACATGTACTATCACTAACAATGCAGTAATAGCCCCTCACACTAATTCAATGTTCTCAATAATAACCCTCCTTGTGAGTTTGATCCAACATATCCCAGGTGTGAACAACTGGAAGGCTCGCTTCACCAGACTACTGGACTCTACACCATCATCCTGTTCAGCAGAATATAGTCCCGCCTTGTAGTCCTGAGATATGTAACTACACTCATGATGTCCCATCCAGTGCCTTACCTCCAGCCAATTGCTCAGACCAGCCAGCATATCGGTCATCATCAGATGTCGACCAGTGGTTCGTAGACTCCCCACCCACCGCTCAGCCCACCAGAGATGGTAACAACCGCTGCTTCAAGGACATTGCTACCCCTCCCAACATTCGGTTGCGACCACCATCCCCTCATCATCAAGGTCGAGGACTCTCCTAGTCGACCTCCGGACACTCCCAATGGTCCTCGTACTATCAGTTCCTCCCCCACTGCTCAGCTCACCAAGGACGACCAAAGCACACAGTGTCGATGACATCGCTACCATCTTTGAAAGTATTGGTGGTGGGACCACTACCCCACCCCACTAAGATCGAAAGATACAGCTGCCCACCCGAAGCTCCCATCGGCTCTTTCGCATCTCGGTTTCGCACCGTGACCTTGACGCTCCTTGTCCCTTGACCCCGTTTTGTGACTCAAATATGGACTCAGTTTTCTGCCCCATCACTGGTTTGTGGACTCTTATTACCCACATCATTCCTTTTTGATTATGTTTTAATAATTCTTTAAGTGTATTATTATAATACCTAATACGATGCCGCCTTTCTCTCCACAGGTCATCGTCGTTATGCTGGTATATTTTAATTGTTCCAAATCTTTAATGTGATTTGTATACCCGATAATAGTATAGCTAATAGTATGTAAGATGATTTTATTTTGTATCATCACTATGCAGAGCAACTGTGATGTGTTTTATGTAAACGGTAGTACTCAATATTATACACAGTTTGGACTGTTGGTTTGCTCCGATATAATGTACTTGCTAAAGGGTTAAATTTAGTTTATAATGATTCAGTTTCATGTTTGTATCTGAAAATTATTTATTTTCCTTTGAATGTGTTCATATTTTGTATATTTCTCATATCATTTATCCTGTGATCACATTATTTTTTATAGCAAATCTAACAGATTTTGTGCCTTTTCGTTTGAGATAGGAAGTGAAAAGTAGATCACATGTATTGTTGTAAATGATTTGATAGTATGTAGCAATATTGTACCTTGCTTTTTCTAGCCTAAAAAATATTAGATGAAAGTTATCTTTGGCCTTAACAGATGTGTATGATAGTTGGTGAATAAATTTGTTTTAGTTTCACAATCTTTGTAGCTTATTGCTAAAAATATATGATTGCATTTATTATAATCATACCTCTTGACTGTTACCCCTTTTCGGAAACATGTTTAATGGTTGAACTACGTCTACGATTATTATAGCCAGTTTATTCTGTACAGTCTATTCTTATAAGCCAAGTCTATTAAGTACAGTCTTTAGTCTTATTAAGCAAGTTTATTCTGTACAGTCTATTCTTATTCAGCCGATTCTATTCTCTACAACTTATACTTAGTAAGCCAAGTTTATATTTTGTTATGATATTAGTAAATAATTGTTGCGTTACTAGTTCTAACTTATCTCTGGCGTTTTCTGCTATTGTTGACCAGTTTTATTGGTTTTGATTGACCAGAATAAGTTTAGTCTTTTATTGCTCATGTATAGAAAGTGATAGAAGAAGAAAAGTGATTGCGCCATGTAAGTTATATTGTGTTGTGCTGCCCCCTGTGGGTCAGCTCGCCCCTTTCGGCCAGGCAATACTTGAATCATGTAAGCACTTAATAAAGTTATTCTTTCTTTCCTGATGTTATTGTGACTGGTAATCCATTATCTACTTCTTTTATTGGCGCAGAGATATCCCGTCACGACACATTTTTGCATGCTTCCCGTTACGCCACAATGTTCTTGAAAACTCATAATTTGTTTTATTTAATTTGTCAATGGCTTATTTGAGCAAAATGTTTTATTTATATCATTCTGGTAACTGAAGATCAAATTTAGTTCAGTTTTGATTTAAACTTCCTGTGCAACTTACAGACTTTGAAACACAAACTTTAAGGCTTCCAAAAAAGTCACTTTTTTTGCGTCCCGTACGACACATTTACTATTTTCAATCTCTGGTTTACAGCGCATTTGTACTTCAAGTCAAATCAAGTCTTGGTTCTTTTTACCATTCTGGTAGCACTGAGAATGACCACTCAGTTACTGGAACACTTTTTGCTTTTTATTGTCGAAAAGCTGTCAATAGTTTCTCTAACATGCTAAATGTCCCGTACGACACGTATGGAATCGCCCATTGAATTAATTTAGGCTTAAACTTCAAAATTTATATTCTCTTTTTAAAAGAGGGCACTTTAATGTTTAAAATTATTTTTTCCCACCTCGCTAATGTTAAGAAAATCTGTTGAGAGGAGTTGGTTATTTCTACGATTAACCCCTTCTGCTAGTATGACTAGCGACCCCCACTATTACGGACTGGCGACCCCGTCTACTATCAATGACTAGTGAAAACTCTTCTCCTATTTTGACTGGCGACCCCCATCTATTATTTATAACTAGCACCCTTTCTCCTTTTATGACTGGCGACCCCTTCTCCTATTAATGACTAGCGACCGCATTATACTATTATGACTAGCGGACCCCTTCTCCTATTATATGACTGGTGACCCCAGCTTACATATTAATGGACTATAGCGGACCCTTTCTCCTATTTATGACTGGCGACCTCCATCTTTTAATGACTGGCTACCCTTATGAATAGTGAACCATTTTTCACTGTTATGAATGAACGATCCTCTTACTGATATGACTAGTGACCCTCATCTTTAATTATGAATAGCGCCTCTTCCTTTGATTTATGGAATAACGACCGTGATAGTTTATTATGACAAGCGATCCTTATGACTGTTGACCCTTATGAATATATCAGTCCGTATTGAATTAGGCCGGTATTATGACTAGCGGTCCTTATGACTTAAGCGGTGGACCCCATAGACACATTGCTGATACACTTTGCTACCCTATGACTTAATTAGAACACCTTCGATGAACACAGGCATTGTGTTTTTGAATTATCCCCGTTGTGTAATACTTCCGGGCAAAAGAAATTGGCCATGTCTCTCGTCTAAATTAACCACGGTAGGAGGGGCACTTTAAGGCTACTTGTCGGGCCTTTGCACAGGAAAAAATGCTGTCATTGCTGTTTGGTTATCTCTGGTTCTAATAATTCCATTGCAAAGAATTAGTCATGTTCTCTTTTTCAACTAATTTAATTAGTTATGGAATTTAGCGCCCTTAGGTTACTGTCCTGGGCCCTTTACAGGATAAAATTGCTGTCATTGCTGTTTGGTTATCTGTTGGTGTCTAATACTTCCATTGCAAAAGGAATTTAGCCATGTATCTCTTTCAACTAATTTAAACGTAGGGTGGCGGCCCTTTGGGCTACTGTCTGGGCCCCTACGGAAAAATTGCTGAAATGCTGTTTTGGTTATCTCTGGTCAATACTCCATTGCAAAAAGAATTAGCCAATATGCTCTTTTCAAGCTAATTTTAATTAGTTATGGATTTAGGGCCCTTTATGGGCTACTGTCTAGGCCCTGTACAAGGATAAAAATGGCTTGTCATTTGCTGTTTTGCCGTTATCTGTGGTGTGTAATAATTCCATGCAAAAGGAATTAGCCATGTTCTCTTTTCAAACAATTATTAACGTATGGGTGGGCCCTTTGGGCTACTGTCTGGGCCCCTTACAGGATTAAAATTCTGGCATGCCGATTTTAATTAGGTACCCTCACGGAACGATATCCACCAATTTTTGTGTCCATGTCCTCTCAACGAATTTAATGCATTTTTGAGCCCCTTTTTAGTCCCCTCAAGGCTTTCTGTACAGATGTGGCCTGCGTAGCAAATCCACTTTATGCACTCTTGGCTATGTCCTGACAGATAGACACATTCAAACATTGTGTCTCTTCTCAACTAAATAAATTCTTCTGGGCTTCCCGGGCATAATATCTGGTA
>CALNVZ010003434.1:5961882-5984395 GCA_940671915.1 Paracentrotus lividus | reverse complement strand
ACGTGCATACAGGCGAACTCGCACCTCTCCGTTATATTCTCTCTGGTTTTGTCAACTGTGGCTACTGAGCTTCGAAATCTCGTATAATCTCGTTCCGAGAATTATGAAGTAAAATAGAAAGATTAAACGAGAACTTACCGTTTGAAGTTTGATCTTTATCTTTAATTATAATCCGAAGTTGCTCGGTGGCCAATCTGACAAACCCTCGATCGTTATCCTATCACCTTTCATCATAAAAAGAAATTGGGCATAAAGAGATACCAGTTGCCCACCACATAATTCGTTTTTGATAACGTGTGTTTTAGTGCTGCTTTTTACATTCCGTTGCAAATAAAATAATACAATATCAAGATTTATTAAACATTTACAAATGACCAGTCAAAATTGTGACCAATTTGCAGAACCGTCTATCGTCTTATGAAAATAGTTTGACTATTAAAAGATGACTATTCGTTAACAAATAATTATAAAAAATTGATTTATGTTTAAGTGCTGCTTTTTGAAATCCGTTAAAATTAAAATAAAAATATATATAGGTTTTTTTAAATAATTTTCACGCAAATTAAAAAAGCTCGGTCCCACGCGTTGTGTAAATTGTAGTGTTTGATGAGGATAAAATGTGACCCAAGAAGACAAGCCCGGAGGGGGTAAAATCAACTTTTTGAATAGCTACAATAGGCATATGGCCGAAGACAGCGTGCAGTGGGCAGTACCATGAGCCATTTGACCTCCCTGCGAAAATGTCGCAATAGCCATCAGTCCCTCTGTCACAGAACTCACATGCACGGAAGAATCACGCGGTGAGGATAAACACGTTTTTAACGTGGCCATTGCCTCACTCTGCAATCCATGTATGTCGTGTGCGAGAGACAAGCCACACAACAATTCCAAGGTAGTAAATTAGTACATTGAAGCTCTTTGTGTGTACACACACCACACGTGCATTTTAATAGGTAAAATCGAAATCATCACCACACGCGCAAAAAAGGGACTTTAAAACTACAATAGGCATTTAAAACCATCGCAAAGTCATGTTTACAACTATCATTGCAAAAAGAGTCATCGTGTATCAATGTTCCTGTTTAATATTTTAAAAAGGTAAAAAATTACGTGAATTCAGCGATCCTACATAGATCTACATTGCACTGACAGTGAATGGCTGAGCGAGTGCAGTGAGCGAGTGGGCTGAGCTGGGTGTACGCACGATGTGAGCTGAGCGACTAGTCCAGGCTAGGCCCCATAGGAAAAGATTCGAGCCTTGCTTTTTGATATATACAATGTTTTTTGATGGTTCTTTGTCAATTGGAGGGTGCTCATTCCAAATCCGATGGGTGCCAGACGTGAAACCTTAGGCATTTTTAACAAACTGCGAAAATTCAAAATGGCCGCCAACATGGCCGCCAAAATATGAAAATGGTATTTCTCGGGTTGTTTCGGTGGATTCTTGTCAATTCGAGGGTGCTGATTCCAAATCCGATGAGTGTCAACCGCGAAACCTTGCGGATTTTACGCAAATCGCTAAAATTCAAAATGGCTGCCAAAATGGCCGCCAAAAACAGGAAATCATTATTCCAAGGGTTTTTCTGGGGTTGTTTTGGTGGTTTCTTATTAATTAGAGGGTGCTGATTCCAAATTCAATGAGTGCCAGCCGCGAAACTCAACAGACTTTATGCAAATCGCTAAAATTCCAAATGGCTGCCAAAATGGCCGCCAAATTGAAAATTGGTGTTCTATGCGTATATTTCAGGGTATTTTTGTGGTTTCTTGCCAAATCGAATGCGCTGATTCCAAATTCGATGAATACCAGCTACAAAAAATATAGGATTTATGTAAACCGCTTAAATCGTCTTCCTAAAAATGAAAATGTGTATTATTTCAGAGGTTGTTTTGGTTTGTTCTTGTCAATTTGAGGATGCTGATTCCAAATCCGATGAGTGCCAACCGTGAAACCCCAATAAAATTCAAAACGGCCGCCAAATGAAATGGAAACGCGCATTTTATTGTATTGTTATCCAAGTTTTTTTTATATATTTCTTTAAAATGAGAACGCTGATTCAAAATATGATGAGTTAGAGGCACGAAACCCTAAGCATTTTGCGTAAATCGTCAATATTCGCTGCCATCAGCCACATTAAAAAAATTTCTTCATGTATATCCGAGGTTATTTTTATAGCTTCTTGTCAAGTTCATGGCTCTGATTCCAATTGGATGGGTACCTTTCAGGGAAACCTTGAATTTTTTAACCCAATAACATAAGCGGGTGAAAACGGCCGACAGTCATGAAAAACGCTTATTGATTCCAAATGAAAGCAAATTCGCGAAAATGCCTATTTCATCGCTATTTCTTACGTTAATATCTAACGGTTCTTGTCATTACCATTTTAACTGATAGCAAAAGGAGTCATATGATTTAGCCTTGGATTTTTTTTCGTATTGTATATCGCATGTTTTGTAAGACATCCAAAAGTATATTCATGTCTCACTGCACTATTACAGACATAACACAATTTTTGTTAAAATTTAAAGACTGGGTTTGTGAGTTATCCTGACATAAAAAAAAAATTTCTTAGATTTTTTTCCCCCCGACAGAATAGTAGCTGTAAATGAAATACTTGGTTTTCCTTATTAACCCTTTCATGGTTTATTGAACAACAGGAGACACTTTACATGAAACTAAATTATCGAAAACGACTAAATAAAAAACAATTGTTCTGATTAGATGCACGATATAGGAGTACATTCTTTACATGTCAGGGGCGGATCCAGGGGCGGAGGGTGCGGGCACCCCGTAAGATCGGAAGAATATTATGAAAATGCATTCCTTTTGTACACGAACGTTTGTTTATTTTGTCAGCGCTCCACGGGAGATTTGACATTATCCTACCCCTATAGGTAATGGTGACTTTCTTAAAGGCCGAAGGCCTAAAAAGAAAAATAACAACTGAGGGAATGATTTTGATAAGGAAAAGAATAATTTTTTAGAGCATTTTCGTGTGGTGGTGGGGGGCCTCAATCGATCAATACTGGTAGCACAGTTAGATTGTGACCCTATGACAGTAAACGGTCAAAAGAGTCTCAAACTTTATAATTGGCAATGTATGGCAATAAAATAGATTTTACATGACTTGGTTGCCATTTCTTTCTCTCTTTATTTTCTTTCGTTTATGTCCTGTGTATTTTTGTTGCTGAACTTGCTGGTACTTATCGGATTGGAATCAGCGCCTTTAAATTGGCAAGAAACAAAAAAAAACCTTGAGCCATACCCATAGCATAGACTACGCATTTTCCATTGGGCGGCCATTTTGGCAGCCATTTGGAATTTAGCGATTTACATAAAATCTGTTGGGTTTCACGGTTGGCACTCATCGAATTTGGAACCAGCACCCTCGAATTGATAAGAAAACACCAAAAACAATCCCAGAAATACCCTTGGAAATACTGATTTCAGTTTTGGCAGCCATTTTGATTTTTAGCTATATGCGTCAAAATCCGCGAGGTTTCACGGCTGGCACTCATCGGATTTGGAATCAGCACCCTCGAATTGACAAGAAACCACTAAAACAACCTCAGAAATACCATTTTCATATTTTGGCGGCCATTTTGGCGGCCATTTTGATTTTTAGCTATTTGCGTCAAATCCGCGAGGTTTCACGGCTGGCACCCATCGGATTTGGAATCAGCACCCTTAATTGACAAAGAACCATCAAAAAACATTGTATATATTAAAAAACAAGGTTACATGGTCTCTAGCCTAGACTAGACGACATGCTGCAACGAGGTAAGGCGGGAGAGATTTAAGTTGACGGAAGTTAGAAGCGTTCGGAACTCGCAATTAAAAAGTGAGTTAATTAACGTACCGAACGCACTCCTTATTTTAGAGCAAAGTTGAAGGGGTTGAACGTCCATTGTTCTCCAAAACAATGAGGATTGACCCGAACGCACTAGCGAACGTGCCATTTATCGATCGGTGAGTGCGTGCAAACGAAAACGAACGTAGAGATTATCTTTATCCTACTTTTTGATTTCCTGTCGGCAAAAGATAGAATTGAACGATGCAATGTGGCATGCAAAAAGTGGAAGCATGGAAAGTTATCCTTTTCTGAAACTTTTACTTCCAACTTACAACGCATATTTTGCCTTATCTTTGTTTTCTTTTTCGCTGTTAAGTTTATTTTTTTCCGAACCTTTTAATGACTCTCTGTTCCGGTAAATGTAATAATTCTTTTTTATTTTTTATTTTTATAAGTTTCTACAAATCTTCGTTAATCCTTTCAATTCATGATGTTATTTTTAAACAAAAAATAAATCATGAAGTTATCTTAAACTTCCGCATTTGTACTACAAGGAGTAATCATCGGTTGTTTTGTTTCTTCGTCGGAGACGTCTCTAATACTTTTTAAATGTGCGATTCCGTCGCGGAGACGTCTCCGCGAAGTGCGATACCACCCTAAAACAGGCTATAGCTGGAAATCGTTCTCTTCTGTCCTGTTTGTTGATACATTAAATTGTTATTCTATAGTCACGATCGGCCTATTTTTCACATTATTCGTTATTTCTGGCGGAAGCAAGTTTTTCGAGTTTTGTGATCCCTATTACACCTTTGTGGGAAAATTCGTTAACTCCTTTGATTGCAACTTATTTGTTATGAGATCGTTAACATTGGGCGAAGACAATACTCTAATATAAAAAAACCTATTGATCGGTAGTGGCTATTATGCTAGGAGTCCACTGGGCCGGCGCCACTTCGCGCCAAAGCAATTTCTCCTTTTTGCTGTGGCGCCTAATGTCGCCAATAAGGTGCCTGGTGGCGTGTAGTGGCGCAAAGTGCCCCCAACTGGCTCGCAGTGGCGTGTAACGGCGCCAAATATTGAATCTGGCGCGAACGAAAATTTCAAAATGTTTAAAATTTTCGTCGCGCCAAAATCAGTGCGAAGTGTCGACCAAGTGGCGCCTAATGGAATCAACTGGAATGTAATGGCGCGCGCCAAGTTACACCAACGGAATTTTGCGCGGATAGTGCGCGCCAAATGTACAGTGGCGCGAGCCAAACGGCACCCGATCGGTGCAAGACGGCACCGATTAGTGACTACTTCGCGCCAAATACCACTTGGTTTCCGCCATTCGCGCCAACTTGCCGCTATAAAAGCAGGATGCATCACAGGACATTCAATATTCGACTCGACAACACCTCTACTAATATTTTTTAAAAGAAGATGCCCTCCAACATCCCAAAGCAACAAAGGCAGTGGCAAGGGAGAAGGGCAAACCTGAGCAAGTAAGAAGCTCAAATTGAGCTCAGGGTGAGACCCCTTGCAAGCAGCAAACATGACGACGAGGTCCTGAATGATGAAGCCCTTCGCGTGTGGCGCTGACTCAAGCTGATGGAGGCTCTGTTCCAAGAGATTGCTCTCAGCACCCCCCCCCAAAGTACTATACATGATGTCTACACCATCTTATCCTGCCATGCAACCGCTCCCGAACTGTTGAAGTAGTACTTGAGCGTATCCCTCTGGCGTTTGGCAAGCTCAGTGTCTCTGTTTCCCCTGATGGGCCTGTTCAAATCCTCAGTGATGGCGGTAGTTCTCCAAGCTCCAGGGATGAGGTTGTGCTGGGCATCCTCCTGGTCCACCATGCGGACGTCCAGTGCCCGATAGCGCTTCCTGATGAGATTGTGCAGTATGACGGCAGCTTCAACGACAGCGGCGACTGTGTATGGTTCCTGAATTCCAAAGGCATTTTCAACAACACGCCTCGCCTGGAGAGCCTGTAATTGAAGATCTTCTGCTGTTGTCAAGGTTACGAACGGCCATAGAGCTTCATCATGTACGTCCCATGGCGAAGGCATCGTTTCCCACAAAGAAGTACGGCATAGGGTGGTCGTCATCATCATGGCGAAGAGGAGCTGGATCTGGGATGCCTAAAGTGCCAGCATCTACGCACTCCTTCAGTTCACTGTTGTAGATCTGGGCATCAACCTAATGACCAACCCCACCAACATCTATCCACAGGAACTGGTACATTGAATCTACAGAGCCATCAGGACAAACTGAGAAGAACTGCTTGTAGTTGAAGTTTGGGGCTTCTGGAGGCGGATGTGTTTTCCATCAAAGGCTCCCAGACAGTGAGGAAGATTTTTCTGGCTTCAAAATCACCTGCAACCGCAAGCCAACCTAGGGTTGTGGGGAGAGAGATGATTCTGCAGCATACTCATCCTATCGCTCTGGCTACATCAGGGACAAACTTCTGGATGGTTCCTTCCCACTCGGAAATTGTAACCCAGCTCTGCATAGGTGGCCCAATGGCGAGATGGCGCAGGGAGACGCACAACTTGAGACCAGGGGGAATGGCCTTCCTGAAGTGGGTGTCCTTCTTCTGCAAGTGGGGTGTAAGCCTGTTAAACAGGTCATCAAACATCTCTGGGGAAAACCTGGTGTACTTCTTTAACTTCCTCTTGTCATTCTCCCTCAGCTCATTCATCAGAGTGTGGTACTCTCCACGTTCGGCCCTCAGCTGTGGGTGGAGCATGGGTCTAAACCACCAAATTGTGCTTCCTTTTCTTCTTAAGGGCCTGTCCAACAGAAGGCGATCGTTGTGGCGACAACCTATGCATGTTAGAAACCTGCCAGAATCGTGTCAGAATCGTAGGTGACCGAAGATGATATACGTATCTACGACTCTGTCTACGATAGGCTACGACAACGACTTGCTTCCACGCAAACAATAGACTAACAATAGCTTGTATCCGATAATACAATAGCCTCGACCTTCGCGCATCTCGCAGCTCGACTTCTCTTGTCGCAGCTTAAAATCAACCAAAATACGAACTTGAGCACTGTGGCGATCCTTGCGACTGACACAGGCGATCGAGTGTTTTCTACCTGATGGCGGCATGTCGCCTTTAGGTTCGTGATTGTCCCTCAGTCGCGCATTACAATTTGGGTCGTGAGTGATTTTTGAAAATTTCAAAAATTTGCGCGACTCTACAGTATCTGAATGGAGGCCGAACCTGATTTGGTGATTGTAGTTGGCGACAAAGGTCGTAGCGGCTTAAATTTCACTTGCTGTTTGGTTCAGCGAAGCGTGAACGTACGCTGTAGTGCGGCAACCTACGACTGGCCGTTGTTCTGCTCTGCTAAACATGTTCTATCAGGCGACAATCTACGATAGCACATTGTCGCGACAAGAGAAGACAGTCTACGGGCATTGACGTCAACCCAACTGACGCGCGGCTATTGTTTAACTTGTTGAAAAACCAGCGGCGAACAGAATATTGCTACGTATTTGTTGGCGACAGACGCGATAATTCACGATCTTATAGGCGATTAGACCTGCGCATGGTGGCGATGGGTACTAAAAAGTAGTTCGTAGGTTGTCGCCACAACGATCGCCTTCTGTGGGACAGGCCCTTTAGGAGGCTCTTCTTCTTCAGGATTGGCCGCCATAAGTTGATAGGCAGATGCCATCTCAGCATCTCTCATCATCTCTGATGGAGCAGCATCATCACTTTAACATTATCAAAAACCTCGGACATATCAAAATTGTAAATATTTAGTAGAAGTGTTGTTCATGCAGCAGCTGAGGAGGGTCTGAGAAGTGAGTCGATGGCCGATATTATGTAGTCAGCAAGAAGCGCGAAGTGGAGGCAAGTTTAAACCATTTAGGCGACCTTTGGCACAAACTGATCACCAAGTGGCGCAAAGTAGCCGTCTATCGCACAAATGGCGCCAACAGGTGAAATTTGGAAATCAAATGGCCGTGTAATGGCGCGAACTTGCGCAAACTGCGCAACATTTTGGAGCAAGACAGGTGGCATTGGCGCAATCAGGTGGCATTTGGCGCACGCCATAATGACGCCCATTTTATTCCACTTGGCGACACACATGCCGATCGGACATTAATTCGGCGCCCCTACGCGCCAGTCACATAACATTTGGTGCGAAGTGGTGCGAAGGCGCCGGCCCAGTGGACTCCTAGCATTAGGTTGGATTCACGTAGAAGTGTACGATATGACCTCGTAACATTCGGGTTTATTCATGTGTGCGCCCCGCAACCTCTTGCCCTGATCACAGTGGATTTAGAGTATTGTTTTAGCTCGAAAACTAACGACCATAACACTCGGGTTCATTTGTGTTCGCCCTGTTATTATAGAACTTGATAAGCACCTTGCCCTCATCCATTGATTTTCAAAGGCTTAAAATAAAAACAGTATACAGGTTGATGTTCAAATTGAAAGTATGAAGAAAAACGAAATCCCTGTTGGCTACTTGTTTATACTGACTAACACCATTGTGCTTGAGTTTCTAAGGGGTGATATCTCTCTAAACGGTGATATGTGAGGGTGCTATCTCACTTCGTGGAGAAGTCTCCACGACAGAAATAAAAATCCGTCTCCGCGACGGTTAAAACGTATTAGAGACGTCTCAGAGACGTCTCCGCGACAATTTATGAAAAAAGTCTGAAGTAGTCCCAAATCCGTCTCTGAAAATCAGGAGACGAGATGTCTCGGAGATGGATTTGGGACTACTTCAGATTTGCTTTTATATAAATTGTCGCGGAGACGTCTCCAGATTTTCGGAGACGGATATGGGACTACCTCAGACTTTTTTCATAAACTGTCGCAGAGACGTATCGGAGACGTCTCAGAGACGTCTCTAATACTTTTATCCGTCGCAGAGATACCACCCTGATCTCACTGCTCTGACTACTTTGAGACGGCTTTAATATTTGTCGATAAGTTTCAATAACGTCTCAAAGTAGTCCCGTATCCGTCTCCGTGAATTGAGATACCATATATATCTGCTAACACCTTAATGCTAACAAAGCGTAAAGTTAGAACTCGTGCATTGCAAGATTGGCATGAAAGAAAAGAATAATCCAGGTCTTTGAACACCTCTTGAAGGGTGGTGTATAAGCTTTTTTGTTTTCAACAGAGAGAATGCTAGTACATGCAGGTCAGATCTGCCAATACAATCTCTGCAGACAGGCGGGTCAAACAAGAATTCGTTCAGGAAATTCTGTCACAAGCCTCAGGAGGACTACATGTAGAGGTTCTTTACACGAGCAATGTTGGATCAGGCACATATAGATATATTGCTTTATGTTTGGTTTGGTTGTTTTTTTTAGTATAGCCAGTGGTTATATAGACTGGTTGCGAGGACACCAGTGTATGATATGAAACCGTCAAAAGCGCCGTTTTAGAGTGTATTAAAAAAAAAAAGAAAAAAAAAAGCGTCAGTGAGAACATGGCCTGGTTAACAAGTTACCAGCGCAAATGTGAACTCATTTCCAGGATAATGAGATATTATTTACTTCTGTGTTTAACAGAAGTGGACGTGTTGTAAATTTCCAGCTTTCAGCCGGATTTTGCTTAAGGTTTGTAACCTACGCAACACTTTGGGTTTTGTCAACTGTGGCTACTGAAAAAATATTTCAGGAGTATTTATGAAATTTAAATCACTGTAAAATGCAACTCATTACCATTATAATGATATGTCTCTCAGCTCATCAATATCACGCATCGCTGAACCCATTGTTCTGAAAAAGTCTTACAAAATTGTGAGTGTTCACTTTCGTGCTCCTTGAGATGCGTTATTCAAAATAGTAAGAGAAAACCCAACTTTGATCATCAATGAGCGTGAAAGTGAAGCACTCACAATTTTGCAAGACTTTTTCAGAACAATGAGGTTCAGCGATGCGTAATATTGGTGAGCTGAGAGACATATCATTAGAATGGTAATGAGTTGCACTTTACAGTGATAGTGATGTAAGTTTCATAAATACTCCTGAAATATTTTTCGAAATATTAATGATCAAACTCGGGTTTCTTTTATTCGACACATCCGGTGCTACTTAAATCAAACTTGGAGGAAAAGATTTCCTGATGTGTGATGAAAAAATGCTTATATCTTTGTGATTATTGGACCATATCAAATAAATTTCATATATTGCAGGAAATGAATGTTAGTTTACGGTGTTGAGTATAATTAATATAATATTGTAATTTAAATATTATACCCATCTAAAGTTCCATTAGCATTTTTTGTGGGACACACTGTATATGATGTTTCCATGTAAAAAAAATGTCGAAATAAATGCCAAGAAATTTCATTTTATCAACTCGTTGTAAGGTACCTTCCCAAAACATACAGCCGCGGCCCGCTGCGTGAACGCTGCACAACGGGCTTATAGTGGGGTATGTTATGTTATTCCGTAGGACTAAACTGCCAAATTTAATTTTCTGATTGTTTTGGCTTCTAAAGGGTCCCACCAAATCAAAAATGGAGGGGGTCAAATTTTCAGACCCCGCCTTCACTTCGTATTGGGCCTTTTAGGGGCGCCATTTTGGCCCAATGTGTAAATTTTGTGTTTATCCTACCTTATTCGCAAATTTTTCTCCAATTTGAGTGGCAAGTAGTAACAAATGTCAGAGGAATTCATAATAAATAGTACTGCATCAATGAATATTTACTTCCTTTACCGTTTAAGGGTCTCAAATTGCACAAGAACTGGGAAAATAAAGGCGGATGCATAAAATTCAGAAAAATATGGCGTTTTTATTTCCTTTTGGGCTAGAATGTCAAAATTAATGAGTAAAAATGTTATTAAACATTGGAATAAATGAGAAATAAATGTCACATACCATTTAAATGGCTATTCAAGCCTATTATAGACTTTTCAAGGTGAAAATATACCCCAATTTAGTATTTTAACAGATGTATATGTTACTTCGACAACAGATGGCGACAATCCATTTTTATAATTTTCCAAGCATGCTTTTAAATTTCAACTTCAGATCACTATAAATGCAAGTATGATCCAAAATCAAGAGAAATTTAGAAATGTAATACTTTTACAAAGGAGTTTACTAAAACAGTGCGTTTTGAATTTTTTTTTTTTACAAATGGATTTACCGCCCACTGACCGCCCTTTTTATTTATTCTTTTTTTTTTTTTGTATTACAACTTGATTTGCACTAATCGTCTGCTTAAAATAAAAACAAATGGCGCTGTGATATTTTTGTTCACACTTTACCATAACACAACCTTAGTCAATTCAGGGGCCGCGGAGGCGGGGACTTCAGCCCCTCACTTTCGTCTGCAAACGTGTACAAAAACGCAAAAATGACCGTACATTTGTGATTTTTAGCCTGCTCAGCCCCCCCCCCCCACCTTGTGGCTCAGCCCCTCCATTCTAAAAAACGCTCCGCGGCCCCTGTAATTTAAAGATTTATTGGGATACAACTTGTACAATTTCGGAGTTATATATTTTTTTTGAATTAAATAAATCCAATGGAAAAGGAAAAACACACGCATAATTTTGTAGTTCCCATGAATAACAGGGAAAGTTTATAAGACCACCAATGAATATTATCTGTTTGTAACTATAAAATCCTTTTTGTCGGGCTGCCATCTCGATATCAGTAAGAATACTGATGGCAAATTTGCCTTTAGATTTATGCTTTTATGAATAGTAATGGCTTTGTAATTTTATTGATGTTAAACAAAGTGAATGAAAGCGCGAAGCGCGAACTGATTTTTTTTAAAGCTGAAAATTTGAGTTGATTTTGCATATATATACCCTATTTAAAATCCACGACCGCGGAGCGCGAGCCCAAAATTATGAGCTCAAAATTGGAGTTAATTGTGCATTACAGACCCTATTAAGTATCGCGAGCGCGAAGCGCGAGCCGAAAAATTGGCGTTTTAAAAGACATATGACATGGAGTAACAAGGGGCACATTTTAGAATCAAAGGTGCCCCTTTTTATTACAAAAATGACATTTTATTAGCTAAGAAAAGGGGCACTTTTAAGGTGGATGAAAAAGTGGGTTCACAGTGCCCTCCTGCCCCCCCCGGTTTCGCTGCCTCTGAAGGGAGCCTTTCCGTGGTTGACCGATGAAGATAATCATATTCTTCATGGGCAATGTGAGCTTCATGTCTTGTATTGGACTAGACGTAGTCACTCTATTATGGGGTCTTGAACTGTAATGACACTGGATACAATTACCTAGAGTATACAAGTCCTAAGCAAAGAAAAAAAAAAAAAAAAAAAAAGAAAAAAAAAAGAAGAAGAAATTCACCAGAGAGTGGAAGACAGAAGAATATAAATAGAGATGGATAATGTTTTATCTGATAATGCCCAATGTGGGGTTAGTTAGGGATTCTGTTCTTTCTGTAATAAGAAAAATTTTAATGTTTAGATATAATTTTGTATCGATTATATTATAACTTCATAAAATAACAAATCAAACAAACAATTCCCTGTTTTAAAGATATAATTGTGAGCTCTCTCCTTTTGCGCAATATCTAAGGTGCATGCCAAATTTCATCGTAAAATCATGCCCGGGTCAAATAAAGCTAGTTCAGTATTTAACAAAATGTTTGTTCTGATGCTGATATTGCTATAAATATACAATGGGAAAGGAGCATGCCTTTGAAGTTTTAATAAATATGAACAGATCTGTTAATATTTGGTGTGTTGAGGGAGATACGGTAGTTGAGAGCGCGTTGCGCGAAAGAAAAATTTAGATAGAAAGAATAGAACTGAAAACTTAAATATTTCTTGTAAGAAACGTGTTATTATGGAATGGTGAAAAAATAGGAAACAAAGACACATGCCCCCCCCTAGATACATCGCTGATTGAATGAATCGTTACATCATATTTTCAAACACAAAGAGACAGGTACAAACATAAGAAAAACATGCACTACCGTATCTCCCAATATATTTTTGTGCAAAAGGCCTACTGGTACCATGGATCAGGCATGGTTGCTTTGAATCACTTTTCCGGCTGCTAAAAGATAATCTATGTCTTATATAAAAACTCAATGTTTGTGATATTGAAACCGAATTATATACCAATGACTTCCCCATACCCTCGATAATTTGAGAAACCATTGATTTTATATATATGGTAACTTGTTGTCGTTTTTGTTTTTTTGCTTTTTGTTGTTGTGTAGTTTCTGTTTTTGTTTGTTCTTCTCCCCCCCCCCCATTTTTAAAGGTTTTATTTCCTCAACATCTGCATGCTAACAATGTATACATTCTCAATACATATGAAGGAAAGAGTGATCCATAGTCAATACATGAACAACGTATTATAATAAGGACATTCTGAAAAAAAAAGAAATGACTATATATTACAACTTGTATAGATATTGGCGGGTGCGACGGGGGGGGGGAGGGGGGGAGGGGGGGAGGGGGGGGAGGGGGGGGGGGCTCAGAGTAATAAATGAAAGATGCACGATAATTGTCTTAAGAATGTGAAATATCAACTTTCTATTATTTGTAATCCACTCATGCATTTAGAGTGTCCAAAGATTATATTTGAGAGAATTTTTAAATTTATTTTCACAAACGTGTTTGTCGCCATCTGGTGTCGAAAGTACGATTTCTAGGGATAATCCATATACATATTTTATATTTAACAAGCTAGAAATTGTTATATTGATGATGTAAGATATATGTGCTTCAACTATACAACTTGAACTACAAAGTATCTTTTCAATTCGAAAGTTTAGCTCAAACAAATGAAATTGAATCGTTTTAACCATATTCATTTTTTTAAAGATATTTTTTTAGATATTTCTTCACAAAATGACGCCCATAGAGTAAAAAATATAAAATTTTTGTGATGAAAATGTCAATAAGAATGAACTAGTATGACATTTCTGTAACTTTAGATTAAAAATTGTATTCAAAATTTGATTTGACGAGGAATACAAGGCATTTTATTATTGGGCCAATATGTCGCCCCCTGAAGAGCCCCAGTAAATGATGGAGGGTGTGAAAAATTTGACCCCATAAATTTCTATAAACTTGGACCCAAATGAACCTAAAAATGCAAAAATATCAATTTTGGCGTTAAAATCGCACGAGAGATTTTAAGTGACATACCATAGGGTAGATGTAGGGAATAGCGGACAGTAGGGAATTCGGACGGTCACCACATGTCCAGCCCTAGCTGCCAACATAAGATCAACTAAGTTGAAAATACCGGCATCTATTGGTCAGGTGGTTTGCTTGGGAAGGTTGAATGCTGTATTCGACAACAACAAGTGAGAAATCTCCGAGAAAACTACCAAAATCTGTCAAGGTAGGAAAATTGCAGCCTGAAAATGGCCTGATGTAAAAGTTGACATTTTAGAGATGTGATGGTATAAAATAGAATTGGGCATGACTCTATTTCATGCATTATGGACATGGTGTGGAGGGTGGGCCAAAACGTGTATGGGTGGTTTGGCACGTACAAAGCCTGTGTATTGGAGGTGGCAGTGTGTTAAAAGTGCTCGTCAGTCATCTTTTTTGGTGTAGGGAATACCGGACACCCACATTGACGGTTGTTTGTTTTACTTCTGGGTTGAGTTGCTAGATGTAGATCAAATAGTATTGCATATATAATGTATTATATTTATTTATTAAACTGTTTGACAATTTTGGAAATGTCTATTTCTCTTTATTATTATTGTGATAATGTATTCTTACGTGAGATATAAAAGTTATTCTGAGTGTTTGAAATTTTAGTAAATGCATATAATCTTCTAAAAATGAATAATGTTATAAAGAATCAATACAAACAGATTAAGTTGATAGTTTACATCAAAATCAGTTGCTTCCAGATAGATCTTTATACCAAAGAAAAGTAAAAACTATACTGTTCACGGTATTCCTACACTGTAGGGAAGCCGAAATTTACGCTGAACGTCATAAATTTGCATATAACTTCAACAGAATATTTGATACCTCAATTTTTTGGAAAATAAAAGTTGAATGATGTTGTCTAAGCAATGAGAATCTTTTTTTTTGTGATTTTATTGTTTTCAATGTCTAATTAAGCAAAGTGCTTAGTGGCCGGTATTCCCTACCTCTACCGCTACCGCATATTAGCAGGATATACTTCCCTATTTTTCTTCCATTTACGTAATTGGAGGGTTTAGTACGTCCGGTATGAAGCGCCGCAGTGCGGCGTTCAAGCAGCGGGCCGCGTCTGTATTTTTTGGGACGTACCTAACATTAAATGTGTTGAATAACATTACATCATAAAAATCTACAATTATTCTATTATGGAATTCTATGTAGCGTTACATTTTATGAATTATATATTAGATAATTTTATTGACTTTAAACCAGCCACATACATTATAAATTTTGCATTTAACGGAATCTATAGAGATTCAGTCCGCGTTTGCCATGAAATTTTGCCTGTATCGTCGCCATATTAAACAAAGAAAAAAATCATTGACTGATTTATGAAAGATCATTGATATACAATATAAATAACAATGGACCGAGTAGACTACCCTGGGGAATTCCAAGGTTATTGTCTTAAGGTCGGATATACAATATTTATATCTATTACATTGAAACGATAATTGGAGATAACCGATGAACCAATCATGCGCAATTACCTTGCTTACATAGCGATTTATAAAAAAGTGAATAAAAACTATAAGCAAAGTTATTGTTTTTAAATGGCGCCTACCATTTTCCTTGGTAGGTTTGTGATACCTTATCCAAATATTTTCTTCTAAACCATTGTATTTAAATAAACATAATGGAATATCTTTTGAAGAAAGTTGAAACTTGTCTTGTAAACGGATGCTCTAATAGCGTAGAAAGAAACAGACAGAACAGTTAGAGGCCTATAGTTTGTGATTGTGTTTTTATTGCCAGTTCTTAAAATTAGTGTCATTAGTCTTCTTTGATAAATAATTTTTTTTCTCTCAATTTCCTTTCTTTGAAACAATACTCTTCTTTTTTTTCTTACCATCCTTCAACAGCTAATGAATAGATGTTTGGGTCAGGATTAACCTATTCTAATAGGATGTTATGTGTAAGGAATCAAAGGCTTTACTTAAGTCGAGAAATCGTTTTTCTCTTTTCTCTCTGTTGCACTGGCCAACTTTATTAACGAAGTCCAAAAGAGCTTGTTTATAGTGGAATGCCCCGCCTCGGAATAACATATTGAATTTGTGCATTAATATATTGCACTTGGATAAATCTAAAATCTGGAATATATACATTTTTCAACATCTTTCGAAAAGATAGGTAAAACTGAGGTCTGTAGTTAGACATTTTTCACTGGTCCGTTTTAAAAATTGGAATTACTCTTGCTATTGTTAATTTATCCGAAAACTCCATGTACAAGACATATATTAAATATTGCACTGAGGTGTTTAGTAATGACAAGAATAACCCTTTTTTATTAGCCCCACTTTATTTCTACTCCATCATAACCAACACTTGATGTTGACTTTAATTATTAAACTATTTGTGGACATTTCAAGCCTATGCATAATGAAATTCAAACGAAACCACATTAATATTGCTACCAGAGTATAATTGTATCTTTTCTGATGTTAAGATTGAAAAGTATTATTATTATTTTTTTAAAATTTATTTATATTTTCTCAAGACCGGTTTGATGTTTTATTCAAAAAGGCTAAATCCAAAATATTCATAAAAATGTGAAAACTATGCTAATTATTCAAAATTTTGCACTGATGTGGAGAACTGGTAGGCACTACATGTGCCGAATAAGATTCTGACTGTATATAGGTAAAGTGGGTAAATAACAAATCCTAAATACCAGCAGTTGGATTTAAACAAAAAAGCAATTATAGAATTTCTTTCTTTTCTCCAGAAAGAGACCGGGATTTTTCGACGTTTTAATACAAAAAAGCAGCAATCTAATTTATTACATAAAAATATGAAAACTATGCTAATTAATTTCAAATAATTTTGCACTGTGCTAGGACTGGTAGCCACAATATGTGGCTACTGGGTTGCTAGGTTAAAGTGGTTAAAAAAAAACAAATCCTAAATGACCAAATTGATTTAGCGCCCTTTTTGAAATAAAACCAATCTGGAATTTAGCTCCTTTGGATTTAATAGAACATATTTGTAACATTTTTTTTTTTTCAATCTTAAAAAAAAGAAAAAATAAGAAAGTTTCTGACTGCTGCATTTGGATTTCATGGCCCAAGATGCACTTTATTTATCATTACGTCAACCCTCGTTTGCCAGCCGATCTAGTTGAGACATGAACTCAGGTCCTATTCCCCCTATCAAAAAACTCGTTTGAATCCAAGGATTTTATTCTTAAAAAAAAAAAAAGGAACAGAAAGAAATTATCGATTTGCTGTATAGATTTCCATGCCAAGATGCAACTTATTCATACATTAAGTAACCCCTCGTTTGCAAGCCGATCTGAGTTCCAGACTGAACTCAGGGTCCTATACCCCCTGCATGGCCAGGTAAATCCATATCTACTTTTTCAACTTTGCTTGCTAGCCTGAAAGTTGAACAGAGTTAATAATAAAAAAACAGCTGTGATATTACGGTAAGAGTAAGAGTAAGCTCTGCCTGTTGGCCCATGGAAATGAAATGATTGTATTTGATTATTTTTCATTTTTCAAAGGCATATATAATTTAGATCAACGTTAATTTGTTTTCAATATTTTCGAACGAAGAACTCTACCTCGAATAAAGGAAAGTACGAGAATAAAAAAACTAATAGAAAATGTATCGATATACAATCTGATCGTTTTATAACAATATTAGCCGTGTGGCCCCCCGCTGTGACCTTGGAGGTGACCACTATTTGGCCGAGGTCAAGGAACAGATGTTTAAAGATTGATATCTTGTTTGTGGTGTTTGTCCACGCAGGTCTCCTCTCACGCCTGATCACACTTGAAAAAGAGAACTAATGGAGTTGCAGATGGGGGGGTCTATTGTCCTCAAATGGACTGGTTCGTCATGTCTAATAAAAATCCCATTTTGGTCCAAAAGCGATTTAGCGCTTTTGGAATAAAGCTAATAAATATATTCTTAATTACTAAAGTATTTTTTTCATTTAAGTAAGGCCGTGATAGGGCTAATCTGTTATTAGGCCTACCCACCATCTTGCCAATCCCTAAGATAACTATAACAAGATATCAATAGGCCCTATAGTAACAGAAAAGATAATAATTTGACTTTTTACTATTTGAATCGCCCTGCTGCCATCACTAGTCACTGAGGATCTCGGAGGGTCTGACAAATCAGGAAGATCTCCTGGAAAAATTTAGAAACAAATCTTATAGTTGGCTCATGCGCAGAGTAATCGTACTTGATACATGTATATAGGGTTGCAACTACCAGACGGTTTTCGCTTTAAGAAATATGGGATACTCATGTATTCTAATACTCGGCTCTCATAACTTGTTTGTTTCATCAAAAGCCCCCGGCGCCACATATGTGCCCTCAATTAGACGTGTGATTTATTTTATTTTCATTATTTTTCATTCTACTTTCAGATTAAGACGAATGTGCTGCTGATTCAAGTTATGTGTTTAATCGGAAGTGCACAATCGTATTGGAATCCCGTTCTTTTCTACTTGCGACGTGTCTGGACAAACCGCTGTTTTTTTTTTTTTTTTTTACCAATTTTGATTGTTTTTTTTTATAATTTTATTCAGACGATTTAAAACAAAAATTACATGTTTTGTGTTGGCAAACCATGTTTTGGAAACAACACAGGTTTTGCCTCCGATAATGCGCCCAATAGAGTGAGATACATAATACACGGTTAAAACAGATACATGTCATAACATATCGAAGCATGAACATAGCTTATACTGGAGTGATTCAGAATAAAAGATTTAAATGAAAATGTCCAATAAAAAGAAACCATTAATGAATCCAAGTTATCATACACATTCTTGAAAGATAAATTCGCCCTCCATTCTGTACTATATTTTATGTCTGGTAACGCTTGGAGAACAGAAGAGTGGAGATAAATTGAAATTAATGGGTGACATTAAAAGCAAACTTTATCCTGATGAAATATCATAACTTTTTTAACGAAATGCCTGAGTCAAATAACTTGGCAAAAGTTTTGTTAGCAGTTATGGACTAGATCTGTGTAAATTAGATTGATTCCTTTAATAATCATGAATGAGTAACAACATAAAGAATATTGTCACTGACAGACCTAAAAAGGCCTTTTAAAAATTTTAAACTGAAAATGATTAATTTTGTCTTTGGCGTGTGCTCACTCATGCTTAACTTTACAAATCTTATTTTTTTAAATACAAAATGTAGTCGGATATGTATAAAGAACCCTGCAAGTTATTAAGCGCGATACATCTTTGTTAAAAAACTATGCTATTTAATTAGGATGGAGTTGTTTTGTTGCTTTGATTTTACTCCCACTTTGCACAATTCGAAATTTACACGTTCCGCAAAAAAATGTGCCGTCTTCATCAAGTGGTAAAGATAGAACCACAAAATTGTACCTAAATATGCGGGAACAGTTACTCTTGAATATGGTAAGTAATTTGGTGTTATAAATTTGTTTTGTTGTTTGTTTTTTTTCAATTTAGCAGGCTTTCCAAGTGTTCAGCTCTTTCTGATTTATTCACTAGTGTAATTAATATCAACAGAAACAATTTAATTGCACATCAATTCTCTTAAAAAATCCAGACCGAGGTGTCTTAACGCAGAGATGTTTTAACCATTTTAGCGATTGATTATTTACTTTTTTTGTGGGGAGTTGATTCCACCTATTTAATTGTTTGGGAACAAGAGGATTTCCATGTTATAGTTTGTCTGGGATATGGAACGTGCATCTTTGTTTTTTGTTTCTGTACTTTTTATATGTTTGTCTTCTAATTCTTGGATAAATTGTTGTTTGTTTCAGTTATGTACATGTATATGATTTATTTTTTACTTTTACTTTATTCAAATTCAATTTAATGTTCAAGCATGATTATGATTAATTGTTTTATACTAAGTATGCCCTTTTTTTTAGTCTTTAGTTAAAGATCTAGTTATTTTGAAATATTATGTAACTTAATACGTACATATTTTTATTGTATTATGAGTTTTTTTTTTTTGTTTTTTTTTTTTTTCCTGAAGATACTTAAAAATCAATGATTTTTTTTATCTAGGGTAATGTTAAACATTTGAATGCGGTCTTAAAAGTTCAACGGTTCTATCCATCATTTTAATGGATGATTTTATTACTGTTTACTTGAAAGCCTTGAAAGTGACCGCCTCTCTCTCCATAAACCCTTTGAAAAGAAAAAATCAAAAAGCTAAGAATATCATAACTTTGCTATTTTTCATGCCTATTTTATGAAATTTCCAATGTAAGTGCTTCTAAAATTGGGGCTCGATTTTTCTAATTAACAACTCCAGCCTGGCCGGAGTCTTCCTTTAACATAAAATGGGAAGTTACAATTTGTTTGCCAAAGTACTTTTTTTGGAGAGGGGGGCGCTACTAGATAGTGACGTTGCTTGAAAGTTCAGCGACGTGTTCTTGATTTATTTCTGGCCGTGAGTAAATGTGTATTCCACATATTTTTTTATTCTTTATTTTTTTTTAATTTTTTAACGTTTTTTGTCGACTACTAGACTAAGATTTGTAAGTAATGATGTTGATGGTGAATGGTGGTTGTCTTATTTAGAAGTACATGTACTTGCTTATTACATCTTTAATCATTTAAGTTTAACGATGATTACATGATTTTGTTATAGCAACTTTTAATGTAACTTTGAGATTATTGAGATTATGTCTAAAGTAGTGACTTATGGGTCTGTTTATTAAGTTTGTAAATATTGGCGCTATAATCATACTTGGTGATGTTTAGACTAGAAAGTTTTAAAGTTTCCCCTTTTTAGTGCTATGTTCTGATATTTTTCTTGATTTAATGACTACAGTTGTCTTTTTTCGCAACTTTATCATGCTTTGTATTGATGGCAATACCCCTCTTTTTTTTTGAGGGGGGAAAGTTGTTGCGATCTTCGCTCAATAGTGTTTGTTTGGTAGTATTGTTCTTTCGTCTTGAAGTCTAACTACAACCATGTTTGGTTCGAGGAGAAAACCGAACACTGGTGTCAGCGTGGGTTCTAAACTTGCACACGCCCACGAAATGAATCTTGAGGCTAGGAGTCATATGCGTGCAGATCTACAAAATTCGCCAATACCGGAGATTATTCTTGGGCAGCATATTTGCAATGATATTGTGATATTGCGCATATTGTTTTCGCCTTTTTGATATGATAGAATCAAATAAAGTCTGCCCTCGTTAGAAAAAGTTCGTTATAACATTATTGTAAGATCATTAGTAAGATTGCAGAAACAGCTTGACTGGATTGGTGTAATATACATTGTTTATAGCATAAAATTGTAGTTCATGTTGTTTGTTCACAAAGGGAAATGGAGTGGAATTTTGTTGGGGAAAATTGTTAAAGGGTGGATTATGTTTTTTGTCTCCTTTTTATGTTCCGTTGTGTTTTATTTGTTTGTGTCTTTTGATAAAAAAAGTGGAGTCTTAGATTTTTTTTTCTGATAAGTATGTGAATATTTTTTTAAAGCTAGGGTCATCTATGTTTTCTTGGTCCGGGTTTAAGTTTACTTGTTCTGTCACGTCATTTTAATGATGGATGGTATTACTGGTTTTACTTTGAAAGCCTTGAAGTGCCACACTCTCCCTCCATAAACCTCTCTTCGAAAAGAAAAATCAAAAGCTAAGAATATCATAACTTTGTTCTATTTGTTATCACTATTTTAATGAAAATTTTCAATGTAAATGCTTCTAAAAATTGGGGGCTCGATTTTTCTAATTAAACAAACTCCAGCCTGGCCGAGTCCTCCTTTACATAAAATGGGGTTATAATTTGTTTGCAAGTACTTTTTTTGGAGAGGGCCTACTCGATAGTACGTTGCTTGAAAGTTCAGCGTACGTGTTCTTGGCTTTATTTCTGGCGCGTGAGTAATGTTGTATTCCACATATTTTTATTTTTATTATTTTTATTTTTTTTTTTTTTAAAAACATTTTGTCGAACTACTAGAGCTAAGAATTTTGTAGTAATGGATGTTGATGGTGAATGTGGTTGTCTTAATGTACTTAGAAGTCATGTACTTGCTTATTACATCCTTTAATATTTAAGTTTACGATGATTACATGATTTTTCTATTAGTAGGGATGGCCAAACAAAAGCAAAAAGCCACTAGAACCGGTTTCCACTTCACTGTTATGGATGTAGTCCACCCATGCATTTACAATGCAAACAATGACCATGCACTCCTGCTCAATAAATACCAGGCAGAGAACAGCAAAATTTTCAATAAAAAAACAGATTTCGAAATTGTATTTGGCCATGTGGTAATATAAAATCATTTTTATTGCCTAATTGTCAGTTTCTTCCTTAGAAAATACCTCAGCAGAAGATCCAACTTCTCCTGTTGGAAAAATTGATATAGTAAAATTAACAGCGTGTTCAAAGTGATGCTTCTGTGTGATGTGTGTTATGACTGGAATTTCTCATGATTGGAATAGATTCAGATAAGGAGAAGTAGATTATTTTATAAATTTCACTAATTGAACAAACAAAAATGTATTGGGTGGGGGGAAAAACAAAGAAATGTTTTACCACTGGCCATTTAAGTTTTTAAAATTACTCTACCCTGTCTAACACTCAGCTCTGAGCCACACCACCATGGAAAATAGGCCATTGGTTTGGGTGT
>CALNVZ010003434.1:5885643-5949004 GCA_940671915.1 Paracentrotus lividus | reverse complement strand
GGGGGGGGGGTGGAAGTTACACCGGTCACTTGTTACATTTTCAGTGTGCTAAGTTCGAACAAGAGAGTTCGTGCTAACTGGCATCTATATACAGCCTGCACATAGCTGTGATGAAGTACCAGTCGTGAGGTTTTTCCGACGTTTTATTAAAAAATAAATCAACAAAAACCTTTTTTTACAGTTCCAAGTGAATTTTTGACAAAAATTATAATTTGTAATAGTTTTTACACCTGAAGGCACATGAGGATAGTCTGGTATTGTAAATATAGTACATGTGTGTCACTAATATACCCCTGAGCTATGCCCTGTAATTCTGCCTAATGGCTGTGCTACAGTTGATTTCATGTGTAAAATCACCCATGTAAAATCACCCATGGGGTAGGTTGTTACAACAACCTACCCCATGTTGATGTAACAACCTACCCAAATTACATTACGCCTGTAAAGTAATTTTGTTTCAATTTTCAGGTGTTAATATTTTGATATTTCTATTATTACTTTAGTCAATTCTAGAGCTCTACTTGATTTACTGTTAACAATACCAAGATACTGGAAAGTTGAAAGAAAAGTATGGTATAAGAGATTTACACATTGTAACAAATTACCCCGTATGCTTACATATAGTAACAATTTACCCCGTATGCTTACATTATTTAGTAACAATTTTTACCGCCGTATGGTTGTAAACAACTTACCCCCGTATATCGGGGTAGGGTTGTTACAAAAAAAAAAAAAAAATGTCTTCCATTAATTAAGTGTAGTTAATTAGTGTTTTACATGTTTTCAAGGTTGTTTAGTGTGCCTCAGGTTTTAGACAACATAATGAGGCTAAATACAGACCCAAAATGGAGTGGTGTGAGTACTTTCATTAGAATTATCTGGCCAAAATTTGAAATTTTGTAACGTCCTATAGGCAAACATTCAATTCTACTCTATGTAAAATGTAAAGTTAACGTATACCAATGTGCGGCATTAAATCGTAATTAAACAAGGCACGCGCGTCCATTAATCTAAGAGGCCAGACGCAACGAGAGTGACGTTTGGAAATACGGTCTTGAGAATCCAGAAGTTACTAGCAGCTGCTGCAATAATAAATTAGCTCACAAAAACTGCTTAAGAAGACTTCCTGCAGCTGGAATGGTATGTCCGTTCGGGTTCAAGCAATCTACTCGTACGTGGGAGATGAAAGAAATTGATAAACTTTTATCATGTTGTTAGTTAATAGATTCTCCAGACCAGATGGAGGAAATACACATTTGGGCAAGCTTTAACATTATTGTGATGAAGTTGTAATCAGATATCTTTTTCACATAGATTGATGTTTCCAAAACGATTATTGATATAAGTAGTGATTCTGTCACCCTCTTGCGAAGACGCCGTCCACATGAATATGCTTGTGATATATGCGGAAATTCTATTGTGATAATGTTCAAAGTGACAGGACTTTTTCTTAACCAATCGAAATGAATGTACATCTTTGGAAAGCTGAGAATTCAGCTTTAAAAATTGCTGATCATTGAGCTGTAATATAATTATGCGTTATCCAGGAGATGATTATGTGGCGTATGAGCTATTTTGAGAGCAAAAATTGGCCATATTGTACAGGAATTTGATCTGACTAGGATTTCGAATTGACACAAGTGACAGGACTTTTTTCCCTTTTGCAATAAGTTATTCCTATTTTTGAAAAAAATCAGACTCTTAGCGTATTTATTTTCAAGTTGATCATTTCTTTGAAAAGGTAGTTGCTCGCCATAATCAAGAAAACAAAGTGAAAAAACTGTGCAAAATACAAAATGTCTATGGCAGGCGTTCGCTTTGCGTAGATTGATAGCGCCTCTTCCTCTTAAGTTTACAACTAGAATTGATATGTACATAAATAAAGCTCCGATTTCTATTATTTTGTTCTTCTTTTAAAGAACAAACCGTATGATAAGGCCTTATTAATGAGAATTAGGATCTCACAGCAATATATATATATTTCATGTTTATATACTCATTGGTTAGAAAACGTATTGTTATTTAGACAAGACAGAGCAAAGACATAACACACAGTGTGTTAGTAAGTTCATCTCGCTTTTAACATGTTTACGAAGTACCAAACAGGCAGCACAACTGTTTCTCGCTTGATCTGTTTTATTTTCATTATTATATCATTATGTTTTTGGTTTTAAATAAATCAACTTGCTGTAACCTTGTTTTTCACAGTTTGCCAAATGTGCGGGGGACCTGTTTACAAAATTCCAAATACATTTGATCACTTTAACTCAAGCAACGTTACTCGAAATTCATGAAAAGCCCCGATGGTGGTACAAATAACATTGCACTCAAGGCATGACATCCAAATAAAGCCTTATTGCTTTATTTATGCCGTGATACAGAAGGAGTTTACTTTGAGCAGTTGTTGATGATCAATAAACATTTTTGTGGCTCGGTTGACGCATTGTTAATGCGGCGGTCCAAACTCGCCGTAGCCGTTCGAGGTGCAACTCCCTACGATGGATTTCGTAGAAAATTCGTGCAGCGGAGGTACCTTGCAAGTACAATGCATGTACGACGTGCAGGAGGTTTTTACAATACCCTTACTACAGAAACACAGGAATCGCAGAAGTTGACCAGGACCTGTGCGTGCATTATACATGCAACGCAGGATACGTTGATGGCACATACCCCGTAGCCTACGACGAGTTGTGACCGCCGCATAACAAGCCTATCCTTGCGTAAAATGCGTGGCAGTCATTCCCGTATCAAGGCAAGTCGATCCAGTGAACAAAAGGTTGCGAGGAGACCAGTGGAAAAATGGGCAAACTGAAATATCAATTTAAAGGGTGAAATCAGCCATAAACATTGATAAAATGTAAAATTTTTGTTGGCAGCCAGGGATACTACCCCCAACTGGAAAACATTTGGGTTTCCCGTTTGGGATAATGCCTTGCGTGGGGATGACCTTTCGACGCGATGCGAAAAGTGCTACGCAAGGTGGGAAGACCTTTGGAAAAGGGAAAAAACTAAAATATTAGTTGAAAAGGTGAAAGTAGCACTAAACATTGACAAAAGTAACTTAACGATAGTGGTCTTTCAAACACCAGGGGGGTGTTTCACAAAGAGTTAAGTAGACTTAAAGTCGTACTTAACTTCAACGCGCATCTTGTTTTATAACGCGCAATTTAATTGATAGATTTCACAATGGCGCGCATCCCCTGAGCATGCTCTGACCAATAAGGTGATGCGTAATAAAACTCACAAAAATAACGAGTTAAGTGCGATTTTTAAGTCTACTTAACTCTTTGTGAAACACCCCCCTGGTACTTGTACTGTAGTCACTCTGAGCGGAGAAAACAAACTACTCGAATTGTCATTTTGTGCACCATCCTTCTTATGCGGCGGTCATAACTCGTCGTAGGCTACGGGCCACGTGCCATCAACGTAGCCTGCGTTGCATGTACAATGAACGCACAGGTCGTTGGTCAATTTCTGCGATTCCTCCGTTTCTGTAGTAAGGGCAGAGAGTAATGCGGCGGTCACAACTCGTCGTAGGCTACGTGGCACGTGCCATCAACGTAGCCTGCGTTGCATTTGTAATGCACGCACAGGTCCTGGGTCAACTTCTGCGATTCCTGCGTTTCTGTATTAAGGGTATTGTAAAAACTTCCTGCATGTCGTACATGCATTGTACCTGCGAGGTACCTCCGCTGCAAGAATTTTCTACGAAATCCATCGTAGAGAGTTGCACGTCGATGGTACGGCGAGTTGTGACCGCCGCATTAGGGTATTGGAAAACTTCCTGCACGTCATACATGCAACGTGCCGCCGAGGTACCTGCGCTGCACGTCGAAGGTACGGCGAGTTGTGACCGCCGCATAAATGACAAAGGACAAGAACATGAAGAATAAGAGATACAATGTAAGGGGCAAGCAATAAAGCGTTAGGATGGGGCGTAAGGCATGCAATGGGTGGGGGAAACCAATAAAGGTTTAGGGTAGGGAATAAGGCATGCGATGGGAGGTGGCAAGCTATAAAGGGTTAGGGTGGGGCATAAGACTTTCGATGGGAGAGGGTAAGCAATAAAGGGTGACGTGCCGACGTCACCCTTTCGTAGAAAATTCTTTCCGTGGAGGTACCTTACGTGCCGACGTAAATACCATTCATATGCACGTTATGCGGCGGTCACAACTCGCCGTACCATCGACGTGCAACTCCCTACGATGGATTTCATAGAAATTCTTTCCGTGGAGGCACCTCGCAGGTACAATGCATGTACGACGTGCAGGAAGCCTTTACAATACCCTTACTACAGAAACGCAGGAATCGCAGAAGTTGACCCAGGACCTGTGCGTGCATTGTACATGCAACGTAGGCTACGTGATGGTACGTGCTCCGTAGCCTACGACGAGTTGGTACCGCCGCATTACACTTCGATGTGTGTGAATATCGCATTACTATTTTAAGGGCCTGTCCCACTGGAGGCGATCGTTGTTGCGACAACTGGCGATCTTGCTGTTGTGAGTGTAGCAAGTTGTTGTTGTAGCCTGGTGTACATAATTTATAGTCGTATTTAGGTTTATTATCGCCTTTAAAGCCGAACTCCTTGAAATTATCAGGTTGTCGCACACAACGATCGCCGCCTGTGGGACTGGCCCTTTAAATGAATGTAATATACAACATGTACAAGGTGGAAATATTGGTGCCTGGGCCAAAGAAACGAGCAGTCCCCTCTTTGTAAAGTTTGTACATGCTCTCTTTTGTATTGGCTTCGGTTTTAGATGTCTAATTTCAATTCATCTACAGTGCATTTCTATTTGGGTTCAAAATTGATTTTGACATTTACACAATGGAAATTTCTATCTCCCCCGAAATGTATTGTAGCAGCTCTCCCAAACATTAATCCTAATAAAATGAATTGTACTAACCAAAAACATTTGAAGAAAGCGCGCGACCAACACAAATTGAAAAATCAAGATCCAGAGCCCAATCCATTTCACGAGGCACCCCACTAAGAACCAACACTAGCCTGGCTACAGACGAAAAATAATATTCATAAAACACCTGAGACCAATCAAAATTTAAAATGTCAGGTATAAAGATGATAGATCTATTATGCTACAGCACAAATGTGAAACCAAAAAGAAAGGAAAATAAAAAATACAATGTCGAAATTGTTTCTACTGGTATATAGGTACACAACAATAACAACATTGTACCATGGATTCATATTTTGACAATATGAAACAAATATTTTGTGGAATATAAACACACAAAAACGGCATGAACGGTGTATATGGTACGTGTATCTTGCAATAAGAACTTTCTTAAAATGTAGTGACTCATATACCATCGACGTCAGTTAAAATTTAAGGAGAACAGAGATCAGTACATGCGGTTAAGACGACCTAACTAATATACAGCTGACTCACCAAATCTGAGGGATATGTTTGATAGCTAAGATATTACACAAAATGTGCCCATATCAAAAAGAAGAAGGAGAAAATAATATATATATATTTAAAAATGAAACATGGCCCTTAAGTTCTCAAGTTTTGTAGCCAATCACAAGTTGTTATAGACCAACAAATCTAACATATATCAGATATGTTTTCTAATGCCTATCAAATTTGATTAAATTATTTTTGATATAATACATTTCATGCCGATAATACAAGGAGAGAGAGGGAGAGAGAGAGAGAGGGGGGGGTGGGAGCAGCAGAGGGAAGAGTGACAGAGAGGAGAATAAGTGTATGAAAGTTACATTTAACTGGGATGAGATATAATCATAATATACCAGTCAAAGTTATGTAATCTAGAGAGGGCGCTCTCAATGACAATAGTCCACTCGAGATAGGGCGAGATTCCACCTTACTAATTCATTGGCGACACTTTACATTTTTTGTTCATTAGGTTCACATGAGGGTCACCTACGATTACGTTTACGATTCTGGTAGGTTCTGGAGGCGCAGGTTGTCGCGTCAGTGACCGCTCCTTGTGGATAGGACTATTACTTGTAATCATAGTACTTTTTGTAAAATTCCTGAAATTTCCTAAAAAACCTAATATAACATTTTGACTTTATTACTCCATGTTAATTTGATTATAACAATGTTTCTTTTTTGTTTCTTTTTAAAATGTTACTTTAAGTATAATATTTCATTTGATCTAGGAGCTAGCCTCAATAAGCCTTTGCTTTTGCTGGCTCCTCCACTCTACAGTCTGTGTAAAAAAAAAATGGTACAGTCGGGGAAAAAATCATTTAGGTGTGAAATCTTTTCATATAATGTGTGTTTGTGGTACCAAATTAAAACAAAAGATTTTTCTTGCTGATGCGCTTTGTCCTGTATAATTTGCTTTTGTAAAACAAAAGTTATGCTAAGTTTTGTGCGACGAGGAACAATCGAAATTACGCACTTCTATTGTTCTGGAGCGCTGAATTCACGGTCATTATGCGAAATCGTACACAAAGGCATGGGACGGCGTGCGAAAAATGGATTTTCCTTGATTGTAGAAAAATTAGTCATATCTCAAAAAATACTGCACCAAATGTGATGAAAAAATTGCAGAAGAAAGAGTGATATTCCTGCTTTAGACATAATAAACAATACCACGTTGATATTAACCTTCACACTATAAAAAAATGTTTTCCAACTGTACCATTTTATTTGACACAGACTGTATATTTAATTTATTGTATTCCTTAGTAGTATTTCTTGTATATATTTAGTTATCAATATGTTTTTAATTTATGTTCTCATGTATATATGTATTTATATATATCTTTATGGATCACGTGTATAATGTTTATACCGTGTGTCGTTTTATGAGTGGAATAAACTTGAACTTGAAGTGGTGTTATGCATTAAAAATTATAATTTTCCTAAATCCGGGCTTAAATAGTCTTCCCGTCTCAATCACCTGTTACGAACATGACGAATGAAATCCATCGTACATCATTAGCCGTTGCAATATCTGAGAAGCCAAAAGAACCAGCTGTAAGTTCATCATTGACAACTTTGATTTTGTATAGTGTGGAATATTAGTAAGTCCTACACCGACCAGTGCCATGGCTTTTCTTGATTGTAGAAAATAAATCAAAATCCACTTCACCAGAAAAAATTAGAATGCAGAATTAGGTAGGACTTTCTGCTTTTAGGAAATACCAAATACTTATCAGGTTGTATTTATATTGTGAGCATCAACATGTGTTTTCTGCTTCCTCCATTTTATTTCAAACACACTGTATTGCAAAAACTGCTCTGACCTTGTATTTAATAGTGTGCGTGGAACTTGTTTACAAAATCCTTAACTATATTAACGATTTTTAGCTCAAAGAAGTTTCCTCGAAGTTCATGATAGCGAAATCTGTTTATGAATAAGCATTTCTCCTCAGGCATGACATTGGAATCATGCCTTATTGATTCCATTATGCCATGATACAACAAAAAATATTTGACCTTGAGCAGTTGCTGTTGTTCAGGATTAGTAAAGGCTCAGTTGCCACATTGTCTTCCTATCCCTGTGCTATCTCACTTAGCGGAGACGTCTCCGCGACAGTATAGAAATTTCGTCTCCGCGACGGATAAATAGTATTAGAGACGTTTCCGAGACGTCTCGGAGACGGATTTTTTTTTTCATAAGTTGTCGCGAAGAAGTCTCGGAGACGTCTCTAATACTATTTATTTTGATTTGATTTGATTTGATTTGATTTATTTATTTACCAATGATGACATTTCATGACATACATATAATTAAAATATTACAAATGGTAAATGGGACCAGAAAATAGCACATGTGCTAGTCGAGCCTGGCCCCTCTTCATTATTTACATACAAAGTATAATGTTGTTAATAAACATAAGACTATACAGTTACAGATACCAACTATTGATACAAAGTTTATGAAGTGTAAATTACAGTAAATTACACATAGAGAAGCAAATTGTTATTGATTTATTATATTATGCATTTTTAAAGAGTCCCTGAAGGAGATTCTGGATGGCTTTAGCTTGATATCAGCTGGTACTTTATTCCAGAATGTACTGCCTAAGAAGGATAGAGAAAATTGGCCTTGAGAAGTCTTAAGTTTTGGTAGATGTACCTGTCCATCTGCTTTTTGTCTCGTAGAATATCTGTGCTGTATAACATTACAATAATCAATTAAAGAGTGTGGTAAGTTACCATTACGCAGATCAAAAATAAACATACAAACAGATAAATGGTGCATATCAAATATATTGAGGATTTTTAAGTTTTTAAATAGTAGCCCAGTATGTGCTTGCCAGTGGCTGAATGTGATGGCTCTAACTGCCATTTTTTGGGTGTAAAATATACAATTCAAGTTACTCTTGTATGTGCTTCCCCACACCTCAATTCCATACGTTAAATGGGGCTCTATGAATGCCTTATACAGTAATACTAATGTATATTTGGGTACATAATGTTTCAGCCTAAATAGAATGCCCACTCTCCTACGAATACATGAGTTAACTGCTCGAATGTGATTACGCCAAGTTAGATGTTTATCAATTGCTATACCGACAAAAGTTGCTTCATCAACAGATGTCTCCGCGAAGTGAGATAGCACCATTAAGCACATGACATTTCTTTATCCAGGCGATAAAAGGTGGAGAGGAGGCCCTAAATAGGGTAACTTTGTAATCAGAGAAGATGAACATTTTAATTGACTTTTTTCTTTTTTTCCCCCCCTTTAATCCTCTGTCGAGGTATTAATTTACATAACACATAATAACATACAATAAATGAACAACGTTTCACACACAAACACACACAAATAAAAAATTCTTTAAAATATTTATTTTTTAGTGTTGCAAAATCAATAACTTATAGGTTCCTACTTTGCACAAGCGCACAAAGTCAGAAAAGGAGCTTCGGTCAAAAGCCGCGAGCATGCACTCTCCCGTGGGAGTCAGACAAAGGACTCGCGCTTCACCAAATCCCGAAGGAGAAAGCGTAGGCCTACCAAAATAAAAGAAAAAATCTGAGCTCATAGTAGAGAATAGGCGTCTTTTCACAAATTACTAACAATTATTTGGTTTCGTTGGCATCGAAAAACTTACACCTGTTTCTCATCTTAAAGTATGCCTTGGCATTTGATTTAAAATCAACCGATAGTGTGTTTGCATTTATAAACTTTTATTTAAGATCATGTCAAATGTAATTTTTATAAATGGTATATTCAGGAGGATTTAAAATGAAAATTGGTAAATCAAATCTAGATTCTACCAGATTGTATCCGAAATCTAAAATCTGTTCATTTTTATTCACCTCCAAAATACAAAAATTGAAAAAAGAATCTATTTATGATTTTCCAAAATAATTTCACTGGTTTACAATGTAACATGAAATGCAAAGTTGTTTCGATTACATTACAACGTGAATAAGTTTGAATTCGTGTTCGTTCCTTAGACGTGCGTTGTTTTACCAATCAGTGTACAACCAAACTATTTTTCATTTGCCCCCCCCCCCCAAAAAAAAAAAACAAACAACAACATAAGAAAAAAAAAGAAAATAAATAATTAAATAAAAAATAAAAAATAAATAAAAAAATAATAATAAATAAAAAATTTAAAAATTTAAAAATGAAGAAAAAAAATGACAGATTTGATACTCCATTTGTGGTTAATGTCATAAAAAAAAATCAACTTAACTGTAGCTTCTGGTGCTTTCAGTTTTTAAACAATCGCATATAAATAATGAATTCTGATCGGTAAAACAATGCATAATGAATGCTAATATTGAAGATGCAGAGGCTCAAAACTTGAAAAATTTAATTAGACAGTTGCCCTTTAATGCTAGATATGGTAAATTTTGAAGAGTAAATATGAATTTCAATAATAAACTTTTCTATTGTAGGTTGCTCTAGCAGGGTCCAATAGCTTGCCATCGTAGATTTGAGGTAACAGAACCCATTTTTTTTTTTTAATGGTGCCAGAAGCATTTCTTTTTTTTAACGGTATACCCTGATTAAAACAACCCCTCAAACTGGGTATTGCCTCTTTTTAATTAGTGAATTACCTACACAGCCTCATTTGTGTGTCCTTCGCAAAAGTAGGCATTGCTCTTAAAGCATTTTATCCGGACCTTTCGGTGTCATAATGATAGTTGAAGATAAAAGCTTTCTATACATATTAACCCTTTCCCTGATAATCAAACATATTTAATTTGGTAGCCATTTGAAAAGGGTACTGTTTTTATTGAAACGCACTGTATTTTTCAAAGTGGTGTTAAGTTAAACACAAGTTTTTTAAAAAAAATAGATAAATAAATAAATAAAAATGAAAGCTTTGTCAAAAGAATGTTCCTGAAAATGCTGATACTCGCATACCAAATAATTGTGTGCAAATCTTTAGCAAATTTAGCAAAGTTGCCTATTATCTGTGAAGAAAAAAAGGATAAAATACTTTCGTACTAAAAAGTAGGTAAAGCAGAAGACAAAATTGTTTTCGCAGCACCTGAAAACTACAAGTAAACTACAATAAACTCCACTTGTCATGCTTGTACTCACACTATATATGTGCTTTGCGTCACGATATGAATTGAATACACGGTGTAATGAATATAATGAAAAGAGTAATCCTATATCAACAGGGGAAAATGAAATGCTTATCCCAAGCCCATAAACAACTACAATTTTGATTGGTTTAGAGTGAGACATAATACCTGCAACATAGATCGCTAATGATTGGTTATTATCAATTCGCAAATTGCTATTGACTCTTCATGGTACACAGCAAATGAAAGGCATGATAATATATTTGGTTAAACATTCTCATTTTTAACGGCTCATTCATTCACTTGACCGATTGACTACCATCAGGAATAAATATAGTGGGATTTGGCTCTAAGGAATACTCATTATTTTCCCCAGTGAATTTTGTAAATAGTTCCAGTGCTGTCTTTGTAAAACGTTTGGAAATACAAGGTTATCAGGAAGGTGGAAATATTCATGCTTTCGAGACACCATGGCATTCGATCCGAGATACGTGAGTATAATCATTGCCAGTTTTGGTCATTATGTATATTCATTATAATTTATGAAAATGTGTTTGAATATTATAATAATAATAAATGGGACTTTACTATATAGTACTCATTACATTGTTTGCTCCTTAATCATTGGATCAATATACACCGTTGACCATTAAGTTTGGATATTATTTTGAGTGCTCCAGCAACATCATTTTGCTCCGGCTATAATTTATTGAAATTGTTTGTCCCCGCTTCTAATTATTGGGACCCTGGCTATATCTTGGACGTTCCCCCAACTATTCCCGTGGAAAGAAAAATCAAATAACTTTGTCAGCCCCCACAATGCCCATTTTGCAATTTGTTATCATTTTGGGGCCCCTTTTTGTTTACCCGGCTGACCAAAGCCCTCTCAATCCTACCCCAACGAAACGCGTCTGAAGTGTATGGTTGTTATTGTTCTTTACGCTAAATTAAGTTAAAGAATTTCGTCGCTTGTCTAGGAGAAGGGTAAAAGTTTATTTCGATTGGGGTTAAAAATTTATTTTATTCATTTTTACAACATGGACATTTCTATCATCCAAAAAAAATGTATTGTAGAATTTCCGGCCAAAAAAATATAGGTTTTCCCGGCCAATTTTATACATTTGTCATCCGTTTTTATTTAATGTATTCAAATTCGTGTGTTGATGCGACAGACTGACTTAAGTCAAACAATTTCGTGTTCATGCTCTCAGATTCGTTTTTAGGCACACAAAGTAATGGTTGCAACGTTCAAATTCGAATATAGGCATTTAATTTCATTATTTTTGCATTCAAATTAGTGCAAATTTGAGAAATGTCGACAGGATGAAAACGAATTTGAATAGTTATTGCCGAATGTATAAGCTTATTATGTGAAGTAGAATGCGCAAATACGAAATAGATCACATCAATCGTTAATTTTAATGATTGAATACAATGTTGACTTGCAACATTTCGATGCAGCAGCGTTTTTTCCGAAAATGAATGCCTCTAATATGCTATTGATAGACAAAAGAATGAAATTGGCCGGGAAAACCTATATCATAATGAACAATAGACTATAGTTACCATTTACAACCTTGTCAATAAGGCTAAAACAAAATTCGGGGGAAATTATTTTAATCAAGTGTTTATGGTTGTTTTTTTTATTTCCTTTGTTTTTAACGGAAAGTAAGGATAAAATATTTTAAATTTTCACCGATCTCATTTTTTACTTCAACCCCTCCCCTAGACAAGAGACAATAGTTTATATTCTTAAAGCTTAATTTAACGTAAAGAACAATATTAACCCTACACTTTAGATGCGTTCCGCGGGATTAAGATTAAGGGGGCCTTGGTCACTCGGGTAAACAAAAAACGGGCCCCAAAATGACAACAAAAAAAAAAAAATGGCCAAAATGGGCATTGTTGGGACTGACAACCTTTTTTTTTATATTTCTAATTCACCGGGAATGGTTGGGGGAACAACCAAGATATAGCCAGGGTCCCAAAAAGTGAACGCGGGGAACATTAATTTCATGAAATTAAATCCGGAGCAAACAAAATGTTGGTGGAGCACGGAAAAAAGGCCATAAGTTTACATACACCTAGGAAATTCAATGAAAATTGTTTATTTCCAAGCATCAGAAAATTTAATGTATCTTCAGAAATATAAGTAGGACCATGAAAAACTTGGGGGCATTTCATCAAAGGACTTGACATTTTATCCGACAAATTTGCTCTCAGCCAATCAGATGCCAGCATTTTAGTAGCTTATAACAGTTTGTCGGATAAAACGTCCGACAAGTTCTTTGATAAAATGCTCCCGTTGGTACCAAATAAAATAGCTTACCAAGCTCTTTCCCGTGATTAGGATGCTGATAGGACTAAAGCATATTTTAAGTGGAATTTTCTTTGTAGAAAAGAAGCAATATTTGTGCCAAATTTATTCTATTGTTAGTATTATGTTCCCAAAAATCGTTTCATAGCAACATATAAATGTCAAATATATCATTGGTATTACATTTTCTACCATGTTATATCACCACAAAACAAAAAAGTGCAACCTGAAATGCTTGTATAGAGAAATAATGAGCACAAATAATTGTAAAAGTTTGTCTGAAATATGACTATTTTTGGTAGAAAATGACACAAAAATTTTCGTAAGCTCCTGATGACATGCCAGTGTGCTAAAAGAGCATGATGTACTCATTAGATTGACACCAAAGTTGGTATTTCTTTTTTCAATAATTGAATAAATTGGTGCAAAATCATGTTTTTGCACTTTTTGCATATTTCTGAATAATTTCTAAATTCCAAGGTGACTTGTTGTGATAAGCGTGAAGCATATTGGTTGCATAATGTATTTGTTTATACTTTAATATCATTTTGACTGAAATACTGGACATAAAATGCTTTAAAATGATCCAAAACATAGCTGGCATCAGGTGTACCCAAACTTTTAGAGGGCAGTGTATATGAAACCATTACCACAACAAAACACATTAATACAGAATGGGGGGGGGGTGGCAAGGCAAAATAAAATAAAATCACTAACTTAGAGTTTGAGGTGGAAAAGTTTACATCTACAGTTTGGGCCCGATATATTTTATGCTATTACGTGAACAAGTTGTACTTAAAATGTGTAATGAAAAGATTATCAGCTGGTCTCGTTTGACGACCAGTGAGGGATTTATTATGTACAAAACATTTATTCAAAAAGTCTGGGAGGAGATTATTTCAATAAGAATACACGAATAAAGCAATTTGTTGTTTATTTAATTGCTCTAGAGTAAGTATCTTAAATTTAGCGAAAATTGGTGCTGTACATATTTGCAAAGGGATTTTTTCGATTAAAATCAACGATGTGCACGTTTTTGACAAAGATTTGATTATAAATTCACTTGGCAATAACACACATTTCCTATAGACCTCAGCCCGAATATATTCTGGCTCAGTCTTCAACTGGTTAAATGAATTTACAATCAAATCTTTGTCAAAAACTTGAACATCGTTGATTTCAAGTGATAAGGAATTTAATTTACACTTTACTCGACTCATAGGATTAATAATGATTAATAATTTTCCAAGTAGCTTTGGTGTTGTTATAAGATTTCTTAAACATGTGAAAATGTTCTCTTTTATGTTTGCGTATCTAACTTGTAACTAAATCTCAAAATCTTGAATCAAACCAAGGTTGATATTTTTTATATATTTTATGTTTAATCTTTTGAAAAGGAAAACATTCATTATATGTGTTTGTTACATTTTTTTTTATAAAGGCGTTACATTTTCCATTTACATCTGATACTTGAAGAACTATCTTCTAGTCATCCGTTTCCAAGTTTGTTTAAGATTTATAGATATTTGCCTCATTTATAACACGTTTCTGGTTTAAATCGTTGCTCATTGATTCACTAGGATCATGATAAAATTTAGTGAATGAAAAAAATAGGTTAGTGATTACTCACATCACTTAAGATAATACCAGTACTAATGTTATTTTCAGGTCTATTTGTAAACATATTGTCAATAAGGGTTACAGAATTTTCTGTTATCCTTGTGGGTTTTAAAATTAAAGGTGTAAAAGAATATGTAAGAAGAAAATCAATAAATTTGTCAACATCGTTACAGAGTGCAGCATTTAATAAATCAACATCAAAATTACCAATCAAATGACACTCCTTTTTTTTAGATGAAATCTTATGGAGAGACAATTTAATAGAGTCTGGAAAATCTATAATAGGTTGGGAAGGAGGCCTGTAAACTGCGGCAAGAATTGAACTTTTTTCTTTATGGTATACCTCAATAAAAATTGACTAACTAGAATTATTAAAAACAGTAAGATCATATCGAATATGAAATTTTACATCGTCACTGATGAAAAAGCCAACACCACCACCACGATTATTCTTCCGCCCAATTCCAACAAAAGTGTACTTCTACAATTAAAATGTATAATTGACAATATATTATGATTGCTGAAATTGTAATGGCAAGAACTGACATGATCGTTCAATTTAGACGGCATAAAATAGGTATCATTAATGAAATCATTTGTTGTTGTCCCAATAGTATTCTGATTATGTAAACTTTCCTCACAAAATGGACATTCATGATTAATTAGATTTGGGAATTGCTTCATACAATAAAAACATGACATAGATTTAGATATTTTATGATAACACAAATATCAAAAGAAAAGTAAAGGGTAATATAGCATAATACAATAAAACAAGATACCCGAAAGGTTCCAAAGTAGTAATAAAAAGCAAAGGGTTGCAATATCACCATTTAGATGTAAATATAATTATACTGAAAAAAATAAATAGTACACAGTTCAAGCGGATTGAAATTACACCTCGTAAAGAAAACAAACCCCATTCAACCCATTTCTGAACACTATTGTCTTTCCCAATATTTAATATACAATGTACAATAATTTTCACTTAAACCGATAGCGAACTGAGCAACACTCTCATTGACCATGTGTTGTAAATAGTTAGTCTTAAAGTATACCTTCTCACATAACTATTAACAAAGAGGTGTATAAATTAACTTATAATTTAATTTGTATTGAGAAACTAAAATGTTTGAGGGGAAAAAACATGTGTTTTGCTATTTGGCAACATAATTATAAAGGTGTGAATTCATTGAGAATTGAAAAAGTTTTTTTTTTCATTCAAATGAGCCTGAATTATAAGACTACACACTCAAAAAAATGAACATCTCGTCCAGTAAATTAAACTTAAATTTCCCGTTTTATATTACCTAAAACTACGTGCTTGTTGTCCATATTCATAATTCTTTTGTGTCAGTCACTCAAAATGATGTGAAGTAAGTTTTACTTATTTATTTTAGTCATATTAACACAAGAATTTAGGATTTTTTAGTTGTGGCAAAAAGGCGAAATTTAAGTAAAGTTTATTTGCTTCACATTAGTTGACATTACTTAATTACGCAAATTTGTTGAGTGTACTTAATATTTAAAGTATATACTAAGTAAATATTTGAAAGATTATTACAAATATCAACAAGTAATTATCACTGAACATATTTGAGTCTTATGAACGTGTATGGAGTAAAAAAAACTTCGGGAGGAATTAAGTTGATAAAAACGTTCAAACCAGTAAACAGTAAGTGAAGATAACTTAGATCATACTAATCTATATTACTTAAATGTAAGTTTTTAAGTTGTGGTAATGTAAGTAAAGTTTATATGCTTCACATTAGTTGACATTACTTAGTTACGCATATTTGTTGGGTGTACGTAATATTTGAAGTATATGCTAAGTAAATATTTGAAAATTATTACAAATATCAACAAGTAATTATCACTGAACATTTTTTAGTCTTTTGAACGTGTATGGATTAAAAAAAAAAAAACTTCGGGAGGAATTAAGCTGATAATAACGTTCAAACCAGTAAACAGTAAGTGAAGATAACTTGGATTATACTAATTTATATTACTTTAATGTAAGTTTTAAAGTTGTGGTAATGTAAGTAAAGTTTATATGCTTCACATTAGTTGACATTACTTAGTTACGCAAATTTGTTGAGTGTATTTAATATTTGAAGTATATTGCTAATAAATATTTGAAAAATTATTACAAATATCAACAAGTGATTGTCACTGAACATATTGAGTCTTATCAACGTTTATGGAGTAAAAAAACTTCGGTGGAATTAAGTTGGTAATAACGCTTCAAACACAGTAAACAGTAAGTGAAGATAACTTGGATCATACTAATTTATTTATTACTTTAATGTAAGTTTTTGTTGTTCTAACTCAATATTTCGATATGAAAATGCTTTCTCGCAACTTTTTTTGTTATGTGATTGTGCTAAAATTTTGGCGACAAAAAAAAATCGTAAAACGAAAAGTCGAAAAATAAAGATGAACAGAGAAATACATAAGAAATAAAATAAAAAGTACATAGAAATTAATTTTGATACCTTATTTTTTCTTTTGTACAATTGTTAGGAATGCTATAAAAGAATATCTACACCAAAATTAGCATTCTAGGAGCTTTAATTAGTGATTTAGAGCCAAAAATATGATTTTATGCATAATTAGCATGATCAGTTATTCCAAATAAAAAAAAAAAAAGGATTTTTTTTTTTTTTTCGTACACGTTCAGTTTTACGCGATACTCGACGCGTGTGCCAAATTTCGCGTCGATCGCCGCGATCCCGGCTGAGATCAGAGGGGGAAGCGGCAAAATAAGCCCCCCCCCCCCGGCCCCCCGATAACTGCTCACCAAATATCCCGGGAGTTGACGCAAGTTGAAACACGTCTACGACTCGGACTGTAACAAATTATTCAAGTTGCACCAACACCTCATCTCGTAATTTAGCCAATAAAAATTAAGAAATAGATCTACTTAATTATATCCACGACTGTTACGAGTTAGAAATACTTTGGTTATGCGCGTTACTGAATAATTTTTAAGTCGAATACAAATTCATCCGAACTGCGCATGCGCTCGTCGCTTACCTCCCGACCATGCCAACGAAATGGCATCATTTGACTCTGGAGTTGGTTGGGTCGTCGTTTTCTTGTCAATACGAAAGTAAGAATTTCATTATTTCGTAATTTTTTAATTATTTTTTTTCATGAAGTCCAAGAACAATAAGTTTCAAGTATTGACTGAATTATTTTATGCATTATTCTTTGCAGATCATGAAGTACACGCTGAGAGTTAATGTTTCGCAAGATGATTACAGACAAGTGGTGTTGCATGAAAGTGAGTGAAGATGTTGATTACTTTGACTGCTGCTATTGTCTAAAAAAAACTAAATCAAATATCAGTTTAGATTGCATACAGAAAGACTTTGAAACGGTTCGTCAACTACAGAGTAAAAGATATCAGACAAGTCAACTGTAGATAATCCAATTTGTCAGTTTGAATGACGATTCTCGACTCCATAGACGAGTCCATACTGGATGGGTTCTTGATTGAAGTTTAAAGACTGGTATACACTGCATGGTCATAAGTTACATCAGATGCCGATACCATATCGGTATACAAGTTCAACAACATGGAGAAAAAAATTCCGTGGCCTATATAAGGGATTTTTAATTCCCAAATTCAGCTACAACACAGAACTTATTAAGCTACATCACGATAAAATGAATTCAAGAAAAATGGTACTCATTTACAGCTGCACATATAAGCAGGATATCTTTGTCAGTACAAAAAAAAAAATCTTCTTGACGAATGGTAAGCAGCCTTCGCCTAAAGTCCAAAGACTAAAAATTGAAACTGTATTGATGTCTGATACAGGAGTGTCTATTGTTCTGATGCCTGAGACGACGAACTACTTGTGTTGTGCGATCTGTTAAATCCGGACCGAATAGATTTTTTAAGTACACAGTTATTGTTTGCAAAAAGTGATTGACTCATGGTGGCAAATAACTTTGCAAAAACTGTTTTAAAACAAAAACATTTTTCCAGTAATGAAACTTGTGATTTGTGTGCGATTGCCCATTTCAGCTGTCTTTTCAAAGGTGTAAAAATTAATGCCCATATCAAACCAGAAGTGTGTATGCAGTTATTTAGGGGAAACCCAGTATATTTTTAGAGTTTATTGAGTTCATCGATGTTCTAATGTTTGCAAGCCACTCATGTTTTTCTGGCAGGTGATATAATGGTGAAACCTATTGTTAGTATTTTAGTGGAATAAAACTGTCAAAACAAAATAATTGAAAGTCTGAAATCGTAACCACAGGTAGAGCATGAAGCAGCATTTTCTTTGTGCATGTATCAAATTATTTTCTCTACTTCTGTGATAAATTTATAGAACTCTATACTTTGCAACTTTACAGGGAACAGGACTTTTTAACATTCTTTTGGGGGGGTGCAGCTAATTGGAAGGCTTTTTAGATTTTCCCCATTGATTATTCGTGTACCGTTTGTTGGTCAATTTAAAAAAAATTATTATTATTATCATTATTTTACTTTAAAAAAAAAACAAATTCTGCTTATCCCCTTAAGATCTAATAGTGCATTTTTTACTCTTCATTAATCATCATTTCTATATTCTTTAAACATACTACATTTATTTTTGTTATAGTATTGAGCATTTCAGAATTTTTAGACCATTTAGACCCTTTTCTAGCTCTACGTGCAAATTTTAATTACTTGTTCCAACAGGAAACATTGAAAATTTTCATGGCATTTTGGGGAACCAAAAAAAAATAGACCCATGCAGGAAAGATGTCTATGTGTCAATCATTTGCTTTTGGTCAAACTTTATGCTACATGGTGTATTGACCATGATGAGTAAAACTCCAACAAAACACGGAAATATTTTTCCTGTTAATGATGGAATAAAACAATCTTTTTGGGGGGCATGAAATTGCCACAAGGAAATATTTCTGATTTCAGATGTAAGATTGACATAAAAACATCTTTCCTTTATGGATCCTGTCTTTTTTGTTCACCATTATGCCATGGGGTGTTTCGAAGTTTCCTGTTGGTAAAAGTCATTTGCAAGCCATTTGAAAATACATGTAGTTGAAAAATATTGGACAGAATTGTGTGATTGGTCAGTGACAAATTCTTTGGCGGAATGATGGTATTATTTGCCTTTAATCTCCTTTAGTCTCGTGTAGTTTGGGCACGACTGCATCAGGAGATCTTGCTGTCTCTAAAACTTATCAATGATATACCACGTCCATGACGTCTACGTTTTATCAAAAAATCTTGGCAATGAAGACACTTTAAAAAAGATAAATTAAGCCTTTAAACATAAATGCTGGTGTATTCATCAAATTCGGCTATGTTGTAATACATATGACTGGGGGATGTACATGTTCAAAGTGTAGCAATGGAGTCGGATGTACTTACATGCATAGAAATATTAAATTTTTGATTGTTTTCATCTGTTTTTCACGCTTCAATCATGTTAATCTAGTTATCTTTTGATGTTATATGTTTATGCTTTGTTTATTCTACTTAATAAAGTACAGTTCTTTGGTTAAATTGCATTTACATTGTTATTTATTAATGTGTGTACATACTAAGAAGAAAACTTTGTCAGCTGAAGTAACATCCAATGAGTACATGCAACTTATAACACTGCTTTAACATTGAACTTTAAAAAATGCGTAACATTTACTCAAAGTTCTTTATCCGATTTTACTAATGACAGATTTAAAACTTGCATTTATCGAGTGATGATAACAATGCACATGTCTATTTATGTAGTTTTTACTCTTAAGATAAAGTATTCATAACTGAAATAAATACTTTAATTGCTACAAACGGGACATAAACATGACAGTAAATATACTCATGTTGTTAAAGTTACAAATACTCACAAATTTATAAAATTAAGTACATGGAACAGAAAAGATTTGCACTGTGAACACTTAAAAAATATGAAACTTCAGACAGTTGAATAGTATATGAAACCCAAATTTTCTGAGTAACAATAACTTTTAAAAAATGATTACATTTCAAAATAAGTTAAATTTTAAAGTAGATTGAACATATATTTACAAATTGCTGTGACTTAAAATTAGAAAATATATAATTTGTTTTTATTCTCTTCAATTAAGTTGCATGTACACAGCTTTATCACTGTTGATAACTTAAAAATTTTAAGGAATTTATCTTGCTTAAAAATTATTAAGTAAATTCGGCAAAAACATGAATCAAATTTAAGTATACGTAACAAAAATTTACTAAATTTTATAACTTGAAAATAGATGCCATTATCTTTCACTCATTAAAATTAAGTTCCTTAAACAAATTTCTTTCACATTGTAAAAACTCAAAAGTTGAGAAAAGTTATATTCATCAAGAGAATTAAATAACTGGAGCCAGTTATTTTGAGTTGTAGAAACAAACATTCAGACAGTATTTGAAACTCAAAATGCCACATATTAAAGAAAACTTAATAAAATTAAGGCAACCGTCTTGCCTTAATTTTATTAAGTAAATTTTACAAAAAGTATCAAAATATTTTTTTGAGTGCACTATCAGGATGTTGCATTATGGATTAGGAATCAGGGCAGAATCGAGTAGTTGAGAACTTGAGGTGGTGCTATACGAGGCTGTTAGTTCGTACTTGCTTTAAAATCTCAAAATTGAAAATTGAATTCCTTTTGATTTCATAAAATTATTTATCGCATGCTGCTAGTTTCAAATGCAAAGACAAAAACAATCAAACAAAACAAACGATTTACTGACACCTTCTGCATGAGAGAGAAAGAGAGAGAGATAGAAAGAGGGAGGGAATGAGAGCAATAAACATAATTTATAACTCCCAAAAACTATTAAAAAAACGCTATTCAAAAACAAAACGAGACAAGACAACTCCTCGAAAATATTAAATGTTAAATGAACATAATTTAGGTTTTTCCGGTCAATTTCATTGTTTTGTCGATCAATTGCATATTAGAGGCATTCACATAATAATCATATACATTCGGTAATAACTATTCAATTCCGTATACTAAAATTCGCACTAATTTGAATGCACAAAGAATGAAATTAAATGACTCTATCCGAATTTGAACTTTGCAACCATTACTTTGTGTGCCTAAAAGCGAATTTGAGAGCATGAACACGAAATTGTTTGACTAAAGTCAGTCCGTCGCATCAAACACACGAATTTGAATACACATTAAATTAAAACGGATGACAAATGTATGAAATTGACCGGGAAAACCTATACTATGCCCATTTTCACTGGTTTTTATTTTAATATCAAAGTAAAAAAAAAAAAAAACACCAGCTAGTTAAAAAATCAAATGAAGGAAAACAAATAATGGAATCGCCTAAATTGATTACTTTAATTGGAAACTCAGAATAAAACTACAACCACCCCCCCCCCAAAAAAAAAGAAAACACAACAACAACAAAAAATGAGGAGGAGAAATCAAAAGTTTGTTGTTGTTTCGTTTTGTTTTTGTTCTAAAAATTGCAATTGCCAGGCCCCCCACCCCTCCAGTAACGGTTTTTGGACCAAATTGGTATGGACTAAGTGGATATTGGATCAACTGTCAATTGCACTACGTGGGTATTGGACCAACTAGCTACTAGACGAAGTGTCTATTGGACGAAATGGCTACAGGACAAAGTGATATTGGACCGAACGGCATTAGACAACATGGTCATTGGGTGTGAGTTGGAGTGGATCACGTTCTGCGAACACTTTACGTTTATGTGATTGTGTTAATACGTTTTTTTTTTTTCACGGTATAACTTAAAAATCACTTGCAGTAAATCACGTAATGCTCACTGTAATATCACTAGAATAATAACGTGATTATCAATGCCGAATTTATCTAGTTTTGAATCGTTTATACTCCTGAAACTAATTGCACTACAAGTCATTCACGAACAGGACAATGACATGGTATGACCGGTTAAAGTAACTTCATTATTACTTTTGAATTGTGTATGGACCTATAAAACCATTATTGAACTTGCTAAAATACCGATTTATCACTCACAACACTTTTAAGACTGAAATTTCATTACATGGGTAAGTGGCTATTGGGTCATGAGCACGTCTCTGACAGAAGTAAGCTAAACCTCGCTACTTACACACGCGTTTATAACTTTTTTTTTCTAGTAAAGCACCCAGAACGCGCACTAGCAGTAAAATACGATTACACGTGTTAATTACGTTCAAATTGACTTCGAACAGCGCCAAACTAAATATTCATTTCAAATGTACATGGAGAAAAAATGAGTCTTTAGTGCCTTGTTACTGGGTGTAAACCCCTAATAAAAGTTTCGCAAGTCGAATTTGGGCAATGATAACTTGTCAGGTACTCTTTAGTTATTCCTAGTGTTTATACCTTTGGAAAAGTAGTTTATTCCCTTTTTTATTAACTTCTTTTTGTAATGATTGCGACATGCTTCAATGCACATAATATCAGAATATGCAGGAATTAAAAAGTTAAATGTTGCAAAATGCCTTTGTATTGATCAACATTGAAGTTACACAACACGACTTTTGAACCTCGGTAAGTTTCGGGGTGCACTTTGATCATTCTTTGTTATACCATTGAAAAGTTCATTTATTCCTCTTTCTTTTGATACATAATTTGTCCTGGTAATGCCATTGCCTGGGTGCACAGAACCCCTGAATACAAGGCAAAGCGAAATATAATGTTCAGTTTAGAATTCTGTGTCACATTTTAAGTGTGTTTTAATCATTATTGATTTTATGCCATAGAACAGTTTTTTTTTTTTTTTTTTTTTTTTTTTTTTTTTTTTTTTAATTGATACCCTATTTGCTATGCTAACATCACGTTTGAATGAAAATAACTCATGAATGTAATGCAAAATAGAAATGAAAAAGTGAAAAGTTGCAAAATACTTTGTAATGCTCACATTGAGTAACTTGCATCAAACAACCAAAGTCACAATAGGCATTAACTTCGCAATATTTGGATGCTGACTTTTCCTAAAATTCAGGTGTTCTGTACATGCAAGCACAACACGATCGTTACAATTTGGGTATCATTGACCAGGGAAATAAATAAACTTGACAATTGTTTAACATTCAATGAAAAAAGAAAACATTCCAAAAGTTGTCAGGGCCTAAAGTCGAATTGAGGAACTTCAATGTGATCAATAAATGTGCATTTTGCATCATTTCTTTCTTTCTTTTTTTTTTTTTTTTATATTTCTGCATATTCCGATATTCTGTGCATTGAAGCAAAAAGGGAAATAAATTAAATTCCAATGGTATAAACATCAGGAATGACTAAAGCGTCCCTTAAAAAGTTGTGGCCCAAAGTCGAGTTGCGGAACTTTTTTTGAGAGGTTTATATACATGTACATACATGTATATACATGAACATATATATTGTTCACAATGTGGCGCTCCCCCCCCCCTCAGTTAAAGATCATAATGGCGCCCTAAGTTTAATGTAAATTTGGCGCCCTTTCTCCTTTTTTTCTACCTCTTTCCGACGCCCCATTGTGCGCCTATCCGGGGGACCGGGCCCCGTGGGCCCCCAGAATACGCGCATGGTTGCCTTACGTTATCCCTCTGTGAATCTTTATTTTATTTATAATTCAGTAAGTAAATTGTGAACGCACAACCCTACGTGCAGCCTCTAGCCTGTCATGAGATATATACAATTAAATATTGGACCGACTCCACCTTAAAGCCAGAGGGCCAGTCCCCAGCCCGACCAATCAACCATCGCGGCTCAGACCAGTGATCTTGCTGGCTGTATCTGGCTAGTCATCTGACAAAGTGGCGATTCTATGTAGGAAACAAGTAAAGAAGCTAAATGCCTATTAAAAACACCTGTAGAATAACAACTGCATGGTGATGCTGCTCGTCATCCACCCATAAAGTTATACATCGTTATGGATATTGTATGTAATTAAGAAATTAATGGTGTCTAAGTAGATTACATATTATGGACACACTATCAATTTAATAAGGGTGTCTGTTACAGTTTGGTACACGATAGTCCCTTGTGCTTTCCGTTTCTCGCCAAGAGCAGTCGGGACACTGTTTGAAATGTGTATGACGTACGCCTATTCACCAATCCCCAGTTCATTCTAGAAATTGTGACATTTTCATAATAAGCTCATAAAAGTTAAATCTATATATATCAACAAAGTTCATGTCCTGACTAAAAGTCTATGAGACTTCCTACATGAGGAAACTTTGGCATAAATCTCTTTTTACCGTACCTCTCTCCTTCCTCCTCCTCCTCTCTCTCTGTCTATTCATATAGGTTGACCGTAATAGTCCCAATGGCAGGACTGTGTATTCGCGTGATATCTCGAAGTCTCAACACGACCCTGTATCATCGGAGATGTTCTTTGGATATGTTCACGACGGTTCTTTCACGTACAACCCCAAATTTGGAGATCGGTTCAGCAACGATACAAGTAACGACAGTACTTACCGCAGAGGGCGATATTTCGTAAATTCTCCTGAAAAAATCAAGTATATGCAATACAGACGGATGGTGATTTTTAGAGTGCTTATAGCTATTCTCGTCATTGTGTTGTTGCTTGTGGTTGCTGCTATTCCTCTGACATTGTTACGTGAGTACAAAATAATTTTCAGTATATTGCAACTTTATCACAAACACCTGGATTATGCACTGCAATTATCATGTTCAATTGTTTCAGGCAAACTATTTCAACCTAAATAAAGACCCAGTGATATTACACACACACACATACACACACACGAATATACATATACAGTGATGGCCAAAATTATTAGAAAACCCGAAGCTACACAAAGTCTATAGGAATCTCAATGCCCTTGTACATTTGCCGAAGTAAGTTTATGATAACTTTTTGGTGCCGACAGCTTTCATGACTTTATAGCATAAAGTCTTATGTATCTTGTGTTACCAAATGATATAGTGTCGACCATCAGATAATGCGCAGCTCTAAAAATGCTTGCGCTATGCGCTTTTAGTTTTACCGTTGACCTGTGTATTAAACATGTAGTATAAATGCAAAAACGTGAAATATCAGTTACATATGCCGATAGCTCAAAAAGTGTTTAAGCTAGACGTGTAAACTTTGTAGTCTCATTCTTACATGCCCCGAACACATGCTAAGTTTCAGAAAATTTTATGGGGAGGGGGTAGATTGGCCCATCCCCTGGTCGTGAGATGATCAAAATGGCCCTACCAATTTAAGGTTAAGATTATTTTTCATGAAAGTGAAGAAATCTACTTATAAATGCACATATTTTAAAGGAAATTTCATGAGCAATTCAAATATGGAGAAAGATTAAGGGTCATTGGAAAGGGGTTCTTAAATAGGGGCTCTGAATTTAAAATTTGGGGCTCTTCAAAAATAATTTAAAAATCCCCTCATAAGATGTTATTACTTCACTCTGCGTTGTAATGTATGCCATTTTTGACATCCTCAGGAAATTTCCTTTCAGAATATATATACTTTTGTAGGGGGAGGCCTAAACTATTTAAAGTTGTGACAATTTGATCCAGAAAGGGGCAAGATTTTTTTAGATATTTCAATTGGTGGCGTAACATAAAAAATGGCGACACAGCACTCAAAGCTTCACAAAAGCAGGCTCTTTATCAACAGCAAGCATCATGGGACATCTCATCGCCAACCTGGTTCACCCACTCACTTTGACCATCGACCAGAGAGTCTGTCTCAACGCAACTCGTATAAATCATCTAGAAACCCAGAAGCATCGACACACTCTGACCAGCCTCCCAGGGAGCAAGCCAGTGCAATGCAGTATAGCAAACATGCCACCTGTCAGCAGGAAGCCTACCGACGGGGTACCAGCATCCCTACGAGATCCAGCAAAACTTATCAGCCATGCAACCCAAACTCATTGATAGATACTCACCACCCGAAGATCGATAGAGATGTCTACAGCATTCCCACAAACAACAGGTTCGAAAGGTTGTTTATCGATGAAAGGGACAATAATAATGAACCTGAAGTGATTGTCCTATCGCCGAAACACTCAGGAATCTGGAGCCATGGACAGGGCAAAGTCAATCCAACTAATGCTACGAGCTCCACTCTAGACAATTCAACAAATACACATCCTCAGCAACCCCGACACCAACCAAACACTGTCAAGCTACGTAAGGAAGTCAGGAGGATTGGCTCACCAAACGGTGACCTCGAGGATGCAGCCCATGTCAGGATCGATCCTTCTAGACAATCTAGCACTTTCCAATATACGAAGGAACGAGAGGTGATTCATGATGATGATCCTCTCAGGATCCATGATACAGGGAGACGCCTCCACCTTCAACCCAGCAGAGCTGAGAGTCCAAAGGGGGCTTATGAACATCGCCCAGGGAGAAGTAACTTATCCAAACCAGTATACCAAGGACTCCATCCTAGAGAGCCCGTTTCTCAGACGACAACTAGCTCTGACACAATCAACAGCCAAGAACGGGAGCAGCAACTAAAGGACACAGGACTTGACATGAACAGCCAACCAAGGCCGAATTCGCTTTTTCGGCATGGCCGTGCAGCAGCCAACACATATTTTTGGAAGATAGAGACAGTGTATTACCTGACAGCTTCTCTACTAAATCTCCCGACACTGAACTCACTACAACCAGACATTGCGATCGAAGAGGCAATAAATGAACAGCATCTCCGAATACTACAGATATCACAATCAAGCCTACAGTTACTGCCTCCCCAGAGGTGGTAAAGCTCTGCACTCTCAACACCAGAGGATGCAGGTCAAACAAAACTTTTATCCACTTCCTGCTACAACAAACACAGATTCTCCTCTTGCAAGAACACTGGATACATGAAGGGGAACTTGAATACCTCAACACCCTTGATCAAGGTTTTAATGTCTTCTCAAAAGCGCAAGATCCAATACTGTCATTTCCAGCAGGCAGAGGCAAAGGTGGGGTGGCAACCTTCATCGACAAAGCACTCTCATGTTCTTCGAAACTGATTCATACACATTCCTCCAGGTTGCTTTGTGTACAGCTGCATTCTGCGAAATGGGATATCCTGGTATTCAACTGCTACATGCCATGTGATGTATCACCGGATGCCCTTGCAGAGTATCAAGCCATACTTCAAGATATTGCAAACATCATCCGACTGAACCAGTCAAGCATGCTCGTAATCGGCGGGGATTTTAATGTAGATCTCTTTAACAAAGCAAGAAGAAAAAGGACAAGGAACTTCCTCGATACCTTCATGGCAGAAAATGAGCTCTCCTGCCTCTCTACACTGCTGGGGGATCACAAGGCGTATACCTTTCAAAGTGATGATGGATCTAAAAAGTCTCACATAGACACCTTTCTCACCCACACCAAGTTCGGCAATGACTTCTCCAATCTGAAGATTCTATATGACAAGGCCAGTAACATGTCAGATCACTTCCCAGTCATGATGACCTAGGACCTTCCCACTTCAAGTGCTAGCCCGGAGAGGAGCGACTACATAGGACCAAGTCTAAGTCTCTATCGACCGAAAATCCATTGGAGTGTGGTGTCCAAACATGAGATCCAGATGTCATACACGGAACCCCTGGAGAAGGCGTCAGAATCTATCCTTGCTTCAATATCTGATGCAAAAGTCGACAAGTCTCTCATAGATGCGGTCACAGAAAGTCTGCAGTCTTCCATGGTTCAGAGTGCAATGAGCTTGCCCCGTTCACTAGGCAGAGGAAAGGGTAAGACTGAATGGAACCCAGCAGTGAAAGAATGTTATACAAGATACATTACCCATCGGAAAAGACTGCGAGCCATGGGTGAGGGCAAGAGTAGCCCAGAAGGGTTGATGACTGCCAAGCTTAAAAAAGCATTTCGCTCCAAGCTGCGTCAATCGAGAGCTGCGTGTAGAAATGGTCTTCTAACAAAGATCGAGGAGGCCAACGAACACAGTGACAAGTTGTTCTACACCCTAGTCAAAGGCAAGCGATCAAACCCAGGTGTTCAACAGCTTAACCTTGGGGATGACAACTACTCGGGCGCCAACATCATCCAAGGCTGGACGAGGCACTTCCAAGATTTGTCTACACCTTCCGAATACATCGTGGAAGTTGAACGCAAGACAACCAACCTTGATGTCCAAGGAGACCCTGCCTTGGAACACTTTTTCACCTCAAAGGAGCTGGACACTGGCATCTCGTCTTTGAAACTTGGAAAGGCATGTGGACCAGATAACATCTCACCAGAACACTTGCTGTTCACCGGCTGCAGTACCAGAGTACTCATACTCGTCCTTTTGAACTGGATGGTTCGGTGAAAGCACATTCCAGTCAGCCTTAAGGAAGGACTTGTGATCCCAATACACAAAGGTGCAGGCAAGGACCCATCAATACCAGGGAACTACAGGGGCATCACTCTCACACCAGTTCTAGGCAAAGTGCTAGAGCTACTCATCAAGCCCAAACTCGTTCGACACCTGCAAGATCATCATATTCCTGACCCACTGCAGTGTGGATTTCAAGAAGGAAGATCCTGCGTGCTAACAGGAAAAGCTTTGGACATAGTGATAGAACTCTGCAAGATCTCCAAACATCCATTATTCATTGCAATGCTAGATGCCCAGAAAGCATTTGACGGAGTGTGGCAAGAGGGACTCCTCACAAAGATCGAATCATCGCATCTGTCCTCTGGCCTGCTTCATACCATTGCAGAGTTCTACAACAACTGCTCTAGCAAGGTGTTATGGGAACAAACAGTTGGACCACCCTTCCGCGTCCTGCAAGGGGTAAGGCAAGGTGGGGTGCTATCTCCCACACTCTACACTCTCTACGTAGACGACCTCATCAAGCTTCTGAGGGAGCAACAGCTAGGATGCATGTTTAAGAATCTCTACGTAGGCGTCCTTGTTTTTGCTGATGACATTGCCCTCTTGAGTAATGACCCTGCAGAGCTTCAAGAGATGATGAGTGCCACCTACCAATACACTCTTGAATGGAGATACAAGATCAATCCCACAAAGAGCGCCATCATTGCGATGATCACCAACCATCCAACAAGCAACTACATGTACACATGGCATATAGGTGGTGAGCCTATCAACGTGGTCTCTTCACACAAGCACCTAGGCATCAATAGGACCTGTGATCCTCGATATGACCATGCGGCAGATGCCATCACCAGGGGATACAGGGCTTTCTATGCCCCAGTAGGAACGTCTCTGTTCACCACAAGGATCGTGCCACATGTTGCTGCTAAGCTGTGGACAACTTCCTGTGTACCCAGGATGCTCTTTGGGTGCTCTGGCATACCACTGACGCGAGCAATGTTGAACCGCCTCGACAAAGCCCAGATCCATCTATTCAAACGGTTGCTGGGGCTCCCAACATCTGCAGCAGATGAGGCAGTCTACCTGCTCACAGACCTTATACCTATGAGTCTCATGATCCTGCAAGAGAACCTCCTGCTCCTTGGACAGATCCTGAACATCGGCAGAGAGAGAGAGTTGAGAACAGACTGCTCCTCCATGGCATTGGTGCCAATGCCACCTCCATCCAGCAGTGGCGATCGGCTCTGAGACAACTCAATCTTCCATCCTTAGAAGAGCTCTTGGCAGCACCGGTGAGCTACAAGGTATGGAAAAGTATGGTTCAGTCTGCTGTTTTGGAAGCTTCGGAGTCTCGACAGAAGGATGCCCTCACCAGCAAGGCCTCGCTATGTTTATGGACCAGAAGGCCGAAACGCAAGGCTAAAGACCTGTATCCTGGACACTTATCCAATTCAAGCTTAAGGCTAGCTATCATCTTCAGAGCCCAGCTTTTATGCCAGGTGTATCTGACGCAAGCTAGACTATCCAGGATCGGCAAGGCACCTGATGACGGTTGTCGCCTGTGTCACACAGGGCGGGAAGACGTCAAGCACCTTGTTGCAACATGCCCTGCACTGATATCTGTGCGTGAAGACCTGATTCGACACCTCAAAGACAACAACAACACCAAGCACCTTGTTCAGCATTTACAATCAGCCCCTGAGCTGTTTGTAGAGTCAGTCCTGTTTCTCCCCCCGGAATCAATAAACACCAGCACAAAAGCTCAGCTACATACTCTTTGCTCTATTTTATACGCAACCTTCACACATCCCGACTCAAACTCCTAAATAATAACGAATAATCTATCAGCCCCAGTCTATACCGGAACTACAACTCAACGCTACATTTCGGCAGTGCCGACGATCTCCGATCTGAGCGGAGGAAGGATACAAGAGAGAGAGAGAGAAATTTCCGAGTTCCCAACGCATGGCTATGTTATTTAGTTTTTAAAGCATAATGATGACATTCGGAGACATGCCAACCATTTTATAGGTATTTGAATGGTCACCTGAATGAAAATAACTATAAGCATTTAAACATGCCTGGTGTTCTTATAATTTTTGCCACCACTGTATACGAATAAATAAAGACAAATAAATCGAGACGTAGCTATCATTCTTTCCTTTTAATTTGAGCTTTCGGCCATGTAAAGGCCTTCATCAGGTCTACAAAGTGAAATGAAATTTGAAACGATCATAAGTTGTTGTAGAAAATCACAAGTTGACAAAATTAATGAAGAGCTTGCAAGCAAAAGGAACTAAATCCATTTTTGATCAACATTGAGTTATTGATTTCAGGCCATTTTTTTAGGTACGTATCCGTCTTTGAACAAACGGATTTTTCGTACTAATATGTTGTTTGCATCTGTAAGAAAGTGCGTTTAATAATGTCCCTTTTCCATTGACGTGTGTACAAAATTAGGTTAACAAATGCCATTTCCTCTGAAGTTATAAAAGACACCCACATATAAGGCTGTAATTTAGATTGATACTGATAACAAAGAATACTGAACAAATGTTTCTATATTCATAAATTAATGATTCAAAAGATAGAACATCATCATATTTAAATCCTGAATATAAATGAGATGGATAGATATGAAATATTTAACGAAAAATAAATTACCAAATAAATAGAATAGAATGAAATGAAATAATACATAACATTCACATGAATAGAGAGGACATACAGTACCTGTGCTAAAAGACAGTACACAAACAATATTTTTAACAGTGCTTTGTACGTGGTTGCTAGGATACATACACAATTATTCTGGTTAAAATATTCGGTTCAGAATAATGGCCTATAAGTTAGTCTGAAATGATTTGAGTATGTAATCTTACATTATTTTCATTGATGTAGCCAGTTATTTAACCAATGTTTTTGTTTTCATATCATTTCTTTTCACCTTTTTGGAATCAAACCAACAGTACCACGAGAGGGCACAAGTAAGTTTGATATTGTATTTTTATTTTTTTTTTTACATCGGACTTGGGTGTTATGTATATCTATATTGTCAAAATTAGAGGGGGTAATGCTATTTTCATTAATGAACAAAAGCCATTTTGGGGGAAGGAGGGGATGGATAAAATTAAGAAGATAAATGGATTAAAAGAAAAAAGATTTTGACCCTTGCTGTGTGTATCTGCAGTGTGCATGATTCATTGAGTGTGTTTATGCCTGACTATGTATCCAACTCTGGGTTGCCTCTTATGTGGGAGTTTCAATAGCTGTATATATAAACACAACACCTAAAGTAAGTTCTCCTTATTTCAATTATCAATAATTTTGTAACCACGTGGTAGTTGAAAAATATTATTATTTGACCTTGTATAATTTCATTAGCTACTTTGTAAGTGATTTTTTTTTTAAAGGAAGAATCATCATGTCATGCTCCAGTGAGCAATGATTGATGGAAAAATATCATTTTTTGAAGTTCACAAGGAGATTATCACAACTTTGAATAAAAGATTTCGGTATAATATTCAAAAAATTCTATATCATACTTGTCAATTAATGAATTTAGGGTCAAATTTCAACATTGAGTGAGTAGCCTACTGTGTTATGATTACAAAAAAATAATAATATATAAATTAACGGTCTTTGCGTATTTTACGTGGTATATTCGATCAAATATGATGTAATTCCTGTTTTGGAAGTGTTTTTTCGAGAAAAAAAATCCCCTCACTCAGGATAGAATAAGATAAATAGATAAATAGATAAATGGTATTTATTGGTTTCATGTGTCGCAGTTACAAACTGAATTGTACATGAATACATAGTATAAAATACAAATATACATTTCAAGATATTTCACAGTACATTATATATAAAATATTAAAATGTATGTACTTGTCCACTGCATACCATTAATCGCATATAATACAATTTTAAAATTGAAGTAACATAGTCATAATGCCAAGATACAAGGAAAGAAAGAAAGAGAGAGAACAAGATACAATAGATGAAGGAAGAAAAATTCACAGAAAAAAAAAGAGGGAAGAGAGAGAGACAGAAAGAGAGAGAGAGAGAGAGAGGATCGGTGGAAAGAACACATAGAAAAAAAGAGAGAGTATCCTGATCATTAATGACAAATGTTATTGCATTACTATAAAGATGCAACAATACATTTAAGAATAATTGATCAAACAGGTTGGATTAAAATATAATAAAAAGCACTATCAATAAAATGACATCTGTTGAAAGCGTATTGCATATATTTGCAGCATTCAAAGTGACAGAAACAATTGACATTGTGTTACATAGAATTTGAAAAATATGCTCAATTTTTGTTATAAAGACAGATCAAATTGGGTATTGGACTGTTCTGCATACGTTTAGTTTTACATCTAGGCTCTGGAATCTTCGTAGTCTTACTAGTGAGGGCTCCTATGTGGTTTCGTTTGCAAGTCATGTTAATGTTTGGCAACCTCTATATATGTTCTACTTGATCACACGAATCAGAAAATATATGTCGCCAATTTTATAATTGACCTTTTGTGACCCAAAATGAAGGTCAAAGGTCAGGCTTCATTAACATAAACATAATTTTGTTCAAATTGTGTCAAATTTGGTATCAAATTGTAGGTAATGTTATAACTAGCAATTAAGTCAATAATCATTTTTTTCACCCGACCAATCCGTTTTGAGCAATATGCAAATTAGTTCATTTATGCATAATTGAATGCATAATGGAGTCAAGTTGAACGGCGATCAGACACAACATAACCATAGACAATATTAATAAAAACAAATCAAGATTAAAACGTGAATCATACTAGCCTAATATTGTTGCCACATTCTGGTGACCCTTATGACCATGAAAATAGGTCACAGGTCAATTTATATGATGATTAACAACCGGGAAATGGCATTAATTTGGCAAAAACTGAATTTTCTATGAACTTTGATCTTATTTCTAGGACAAATGTGTTAACTAAAAATATGTTGAACTCTATTTTTTGGTTGATGGCATCAGGGAAAACATATTCAAATCAGTTGCCAACAAAGTTAAGCTTATACGACCAACAGGTCAAAGGTCAAAGTTCAAGAAAGACGTTTTGGCCAAAGTTTTTTGTCTTGACCTTAGTCTTATTGGGCCGCGTTACTTGAAATATTTTTTTAAACACTGTAAATGTGTTCTACATGTTCCCATGAACCAGGAAATGTTCGTTTTCATTGACCTATGACCTTTAAATGAGGTGAAAACTCCAAACAATACATAGTTTCTGCTATTTCCAGGTTTTTTAGCGTCATGTTATTCGAACTTTGACCTTAACTTGAGGTCAATGAAAAATAATAGCAACGTTGATATTCTGGTTCATGGCATCGAGGAATCATGTAGGTCTGTTTTTATCAAAATTATTAAGTTAATAAAGCCAAACAGGATTATGATGAAGACAGAAAACTTTGGCCCTTACATATTCCTTAAACTTTCTCTGTGTGTCTTGACATTTGTTTTATTGGCCATATTAGAGCTTAATAATTTTGATAATCATAGGTATATTCTTGTTCTACTTGTTCCCATAAATCAGAATATCAACGTTGCTATTCTCTTTCATTAACATATATGACCTCAAGTTAAGGTCAAAGTTCAAATAACGTGAAGCTAAAAAATCTGGAAATAGTAGAAACTATGTATTTTTTGCACTTTTACTTTATTTAAAGGTCATAGGTCACTGAGAACGAACATTTCCTGGTTCATGGAATCAAGTAGAACACATTAACGGTGTTTAATATCATATTTCAAGTAATACGGCCCAATAAGACTAAGGTCAAGATAAAAAACTTAGGCCAAGACGTCTTTCTTGAACTTTGACCTTTGACCCGTTGGTCGTATAAGCTTAACTTTGTTGGCAACTAACGTAAATATGATTTCCTTGATGCCATCAACCAAAAAATAGAGGTCGTCATATTCTTACTTGACACATTTGACCTAGAAATAAGGTCAAAGTTCATAGAAAATTCGGTTTTTGCCAAATTAATGACATTTCAAGGTTGTTAATCATCATATAAATTGACCTGTGACCTATTTTTAAGGTCATAAGGGTCACCAGAATGTGGCAACAATATTAGGCTAGTATGATTCACGTTTTAATCTTGATTTGTTTTTATTAATATTGTCTATGGATATGTTTTGGCTGATCGCGGTTCAACTTGACGCCATTATGCATTCAATATGCATAAATGAACTAATTTGCATATTGCTCAAAACTGACTGGTCGGTGAAAAAATGATAATTGACTTAATTGCTAGTTGTAACATTACCTACAATTTGATACCAAATTCGACACAATTTGAACAAAATTATGTTTATGTTAATGAAGCATTACCTTTGACCTTCATTTTGGGTCACAAAAGGTCAATTAAAAAATTGGCGACATATATTTTCTGATTCGTGTGATCAAGTAGAACATATATATACAGTGTGTTCCTAAAAAAAGAGGAACGAAGTTCAAAGGTCAGTCATTCCAAAAGTATATGGTTTATTCTTGTGATTTGTTACCAGAATAATAAATAACTCATCAGCTTTAATTTGAGACATTGCTGACGTCTAAATTGTAATGGGTCACAGAGTTAGGGTCCTTTGAAGGTAATAGGTACAAAACCCGTTTTTTCCAAGTTTTTGGTTTTTGGGGTACGAAACAAAATTTTTGTTAGTTTTTGGTTTCATCGTTTTGGGGTATTTTTTCACACAAGGTTTCAATGAAATTCAATCTCATTTTCCAAAGGACCACTGGCAATGAGATGGGTTCACTATTATGGGCCTCTGGAGTCGTGGTGACGTCGTGGTGACGTCTCCTGAGACTTCAGGGCGTCGTGGGTAAATCGAACAAAAGTCTGAAAAATTGTCCATCCTGTTTGATTTCTTTTAATCGCTAGCAAGTTGCGACAAAGTTTCTGAGAAGTCGTGGATACTTTCGTGCATATTTAGGGGACGTCGCGGCAACCCACCGAGACGTCACAGAGACTTGCTTGCGTCTAAAAGAAGTCTACTAAAATATTGAACATGTTTAACATTTGTTTGGTTTTCTCGCGACTTCCTGGAGACTCAGGATCCGTCGCAGTGACCTCTCCGAGACTCCAGAGACTCATAATTAAGAACGCATCTCATTACCAGTGAGAAATCCACTTTAGCAAAGAAGATGACATTTCATTGAAACTTGCTGAAAGAGATCCAATGACACCAATTACTTAAGAAAGGTTTGTTTCATACCCGAAAAACCACAAACTTGGAAAAAACGGGTTTTGTACCTATCGCCTTCAAAAGACCCTAACTCTGTGACCCATTACCCTTTGGACGTCAGCAATGTCTCAAATTAAAGCTGATGAGTTACTTAATATTTTAGTAAACGAATCACAAGAATAAACCATATACTTTTGGAATGACTGACCTTTGAACTTCGGTCCTCTTTTTTTAGGAACAACATTAACATGACTTGCAAACGAAACCTATATTTTCCCCAGTGGATGCCACACTATACGTAATGATCTATTGTGTACTCTTTGTGGAATAAATTGCTTGAATTGGTTAGTATATAACAAGGTTTTCTTAAAGAAGTTAACACACAATTCTTGCCAACGACTTTCCAATGTCATTAATTTTGAACGAGTGAGAGCAGTTGCATAACTCTGGTATTCTTTTCCAAAAATAATTCTTAAAACACAAAAAACAATAAAAAAATACGTCATTTTTAAATTATGAAGATATATGGAATCAATTTTATTCACTACAATTCATCTCAAAAACATATTTTTGGTTAAGCTCTTGTGCATTTATGAATTCACGCTTCAGTGAGCATGTGAGACTGGAAAAACTCTTTTCCATGTATGTACTCAAATTTAATTTCTTACTCTAATTAAAGATAACCATATCTTTCGGCGAGTAACTTTGGTTTTATTTTCACAAAAATACCGATGATTCACGCTTCATTAGGCAAAAGATGCTAGCTAATCATGCAAATGAGAAATAAGTTTAGGGCTTCGTCATGAATTAGTGACTTCTTGCATAATTAATTCGGCCTCAGCTCATAGTTAAAAATCAGTTGAAGCTATGTGCGAATTTTCATTAAATAACTGACTGCCAAATGGACCAAAAAATTTAACACTGAAAATATGCCAAATTTCACTTTTGTTAACCTCTCTACATAAAGTCAATGGGGAGAAAACCAATACTGTCAAAAAGTTGATATTCAAAATATGAAGAATTTACTGTTTTGCAGTGATTAATATGTATTCCATTGTTTTTATCAATTAATTGATGTTTTCATATTTTGCATGTCAGTACTCAAACTCGGCAACTTTGTAAAATTTAAATTTCTCAAGATCACCATATCGGGGAGCTGTTTGCACAAACATAAAGGGTACCTTGCCACTAAGTCCAATGCCATTTCGTCCAATAGCCATGTCGTCTAATGCCAATCGGTCCAATGCCACTTGGTCCAATAGCGATTTAGTCCAATAGCCATTTGGTCCAATAATCATTTGGTCTAAAGGCCATTTGGTCCAATGGCCATTGGGTCCAATATCCATTTGGTCCAAAAGCCATTTGGTTGAATAACCATTTGTTCCAATAGCCATTTGGTCCAATAACGGTTACTGTGGGGACAGGCGCAGATCCAGGAGACACTTGGACCGGCACCCCCCCCCCGTAATAAAAAAGAATAAACAAATAAATAAATAAAAGGGGAAAATACAGAGAAATGACCCGATTAATATGAACCTTATCCCTATGTCCAATACAAATTTAACGCCTTCACCCCCCCCCCCCACTTATCGCATCGCGCCATGCCAGCGTGACAAGAAAAAGAAGTGGTATTTTATGCCTTTGATATTGAATATATTGATATTCATTTAATATTTTCGAGGAGGTATCTTTTTTTCCCTTTTTTTTTAAGCAAATGTTTATTGCTCTCTCTCTTCGGCTCTCTCTCTCTCTCTCTCCCGCTCTTTCTCTCTCTCTTGCACAAGGCATTAGTTAATTGGGACATTGAATTGTTAGTATTTATTTAATAAAAATATGTATTGTAATCCATGGAATTGTAACCGTTAATGTGAGGGTGGGGTGTATGAAAGGCAAGAGCCAAGGGTAGGGCATACGCACCTGTTATTGCCTGCATAGATTATACACATTAGACCAAATGGGTATGGATCAAGTGGCTATAGGACCAAATGGCAATTGGACCAAATGGCAATTGGACCAAATGACTATTGGACCAAATGGCTATTGGACCAAGTGGCTATTGGACCAAGTGGCTATTGGACCAAATGGCTTTTGGACCAAGTGGCTATTGGACCAAGTGGCTATTGGACCAAATGGCTATTGGACGAAATGGCATTGGACGCATAATCCAAATAAAGACATACACAGAAAAAATTACACAATTTGCAATAAATAAATTTAGCTCAGTAATTATTCCTGTTTCATGATGAATGCCGTTGAAAATCTGTTTTATGATAAATTTAATATTTTTACTATCTTTTCAATTATTCAAGGTCGCCTAGTGTGGCATAATTTTTTTTTTCAATTCAATGGTTGGTTGGTTCTCCATAAGTCTCGAAGTTTATGCTAGTACTAGATGTTCGTATGTTACAATTTGGACAAATTGAGTTATTTGTAATTTTCAACATGTTAGTATGTGTACTTTAACTTGTTAAGTATTTATAAATCAATATTTTAATTACAAAGGGTCAAATTGGCACCCCACTGTTTTCACACAAAGCAACTTTAGGTATGAGATTTCCTATGTGCAGTCATCAGAACTAGAAGTACCTATGTGACATGACCAGCCAATGAATACACGCATAGCAAGTCACATGATCTGTTCAATGCACACAGACATGCATACGCAGTGTGTAGTGCCTAGAGACAGCAAAATTAGATCCTTTTGAACAACATGGAGGGTGTAGAAGATATTTAGAGAGCCAAAAATTCTTTTGAAAATTGCCAAAAGTAGCGGGTAAACGAAAAAGAAGAAATCAGAAGATTGGAAACAAAAATCCATCAAAAAATAATATCTTTAAATATTTCTGTAAAGTATTCAGAATGGAAATAACATGAGCTGTACTTATTTGGTATCTGCTAACCCTTACCAAAGATACTGCCTATCAAGCAGTCCTTAAGCCTTCGAAGACATCTGACTGCTTCAACATTTGGCGAAGAAGCATTCATTACCCTTCATCGACGTTCACAAGCCTTTATTAACCATCGAAGACATATGACTGCCTAAATAAGCAGTCTTCAGAAAATAAAGCAGTCATTGGATTTTCCCATAAGAAGTTATAAGCAGTCATTAGCATCATAAGCAGTCAAGAGCAGTCATAGTTCTGAAGGCTTACGTTTTAGGCAGTCGAAGACGAAGCCTAAGCAGTCACATTTCTGACGGCTTGCATTTTAGGCAGTCGAAGCCTAGTGAAGCTAGCGAAGGTTAATGAAGGCCTATTTGGCAGTTACAAAATTGGCGGGAAAATATCATTTGCTGGAAGGATCTTCACGAGAAACTTAGTGCACGATACAATTTTAATTTTAACTGGAATTTATTGCTCTGATGCCTTTTATAACTTATCAACACTGAAAACTCTGTTAGCTGAATACTGTGATTTAGTAAGTATAATCATTACAATGATATAATTTTATTTTTACAGCAGATATTAGGATCATTTTGAGGAGGAAAAAGCTGATATTGATTGACGGAGGTCCCATGTACTGTATTTCATGTCATCATGCAAAAAAAAACATGCATGTATATGTGAACCTATACAGTGGACTTATAAATGTCCAGTGACTTAATGTTTAAGACAAATATGATAGTAACTATGTCTACATTATTATTACTTATTACATGGCTTTATGATATCTTATTTTGATGAGAATTGATAATTTGATCATTGTCTTTTGGTAGTTTTCTTATAACTGTAAGTTTTATTTCAGCATGTATTACTTGCTTTCCAAAACGTTTTTCATTTTATTTTTATTTCATTTCATTTGCTTCCTTTGATTCTAGGTATATGCTTGTATTATTTTTTTTCCTTCTGATTTCTTGAAGTTGAAAAATTAGCAGTTCGTCAACAGGACAAATACACATTTGAATTCCCATCAAATGAAGGTTTAAACCTTGTGAGCAGTCGAAAACAAGCAGTCGGTTGGTGAAGGGCTGTGAAGGCTAATTCTAAATAGGCATTCAGAAATAAGCAGTCAGTCAATGAAGGGCAATTTGACTGAAGGCTTATTCCTACTGAGCAGTCTGAAATATATAGGCAGTCATATTTGAAGGCTTAGCTAATTTGCATATTAACTTGGCTGTGGGAAGGCCTATGGACTGCTTATAAGCCTTCGAAGGCGAAGGAAGGCTTAACACGACTGCCTATTTAGAGCTTCAAAAATAAGCAGTCGAAGCCTTAAATAGAGCTTCATTATAAGCAGTCGAAGCCGTATTTAGAGCTTCATTATAAGCAGTCGAAGCCTTATTTAGAGCTTCATTATAAGCAGTCGAAGCCTTATTTAGAGCTTCATTATAAGCAGTCATAATTAATTTGCATATTAACTTGGCAGTGGGAAGGGCTATGGACTGCCTATAAGCCTTCGAAGGCTTACAGCTAGCCATTGACATGTATGCTGCAAATGAAGTCATGTGACTGCTTGGCCCGACTGCTTGTGACTGCTTAAGTGACTGCTTAGAGAAGGCCTTCCGTTCGGTAAGGGAAGTGAAAATGATTACCATAAATATCTAAATATAATGTTGTTTTCATTATGATGTTGACTTTTCAGTACTAGAAGTTCGTATGTGCATCGTTATAGAGCTAAAAGTTCCTATGTGCAGTTAATTGATTATTGATTATAGAAAATCAATAAGTATTATATTCCTAGATTTGCATCAAAACATTCCTATACATGACACAATGTCAATCTGAAAGTTTGACATCTATAAATGATATGAAATATGATTTGTGGACATATTCAAAACTTTTAACCCTCTGTTTCTCAAAACTGATTTGATGTAACAAAGGAACATCTAGTACTAGCATCTTCATTTACACTACTACTATTGGAAATTGGGGAATGCTGGTGGGGGGGGTTGAATGGTCGGACGTTTTACCCGACAAATTTGCTCTCAGCCAATCAGATCCATGTATTTTAGCCGCTCATAATAGTCGTCAGTGAGAATCAGGGGATATTTGTTTCATGAAATGCTCCCCAGTAATCTGCTTCTTTTTTTCTTTTTTTGCCTCACAAATGAATAGAAGATGAAGGAATAATGATACCGCAACAACAAAATATTTTCTGGACGTTTCCGGGACAACCATTAGGCCAACCAGGCCTTGCCTGAATTAAAGTCTATACAGATTTTAACAGAAGTATGAACCAATTCAATGAATGTGATAAGTTAAAATAATAATACGTTATACTTTGATCTAATCCCAGGTGTACTGCTCCATTTAATGGAGTAATCTGTATGAATGGTGGAATTTGTCAAGATGGGACCTGTACCTGTTCACCTGGCTATTCTGGGTCACGTTGTGAAACGGGTAAGATATATAAATCATAATCATTGACCTTAATACAGTGCGTCCCAAAAAGAACTATACACTTTTGAAATGGCTGCCAAATAAAAGTATATGATTTTAGGTAATGACATTTACATGTATGGAAAGCTCATTATCCCAAATTTCATATGATCAGAAAGTCCGAAAATAAGTCATGCATGAATGAGCAGCGTTTACTTTGTAAAGGGTATGGAAATAGGGTGCGCGGAATTGCCCTAACAATTTGTATGAGGAAAGTCATTTGGAGCTTATGGAATTGAGGATGATATGCAGAATACTGATATTATGATGAGTTGGGGTTTGCTAAGTGAAATTTGTGGAATTGGGGATTACATTTTCATGCATGAGTGAACAGGAATATGTATTTCCTATTACACCATTGTAACTTTCCAAGGTTTATTCAGTGGTGCGTTAGTGGTAGTCAGGATAGGGTGCAGAACAGGTGAGATGCAGGGTAAGATTCTTGATCAGTTTTGATGATCGTTTTCATGATCTTTTGGATTGTCTAACATCAGTGACGTTCTTTTTTTTTCAACAAACATTTTTTAGAGTATTCAATTTACATAATCACACCTGGATGAGAATTTTAGATAACCTTGCAGTAATTGAAATGTGGGGCAGGCACATTATGATTCTTTACTATCCATTGAAGGGATTATTCAAAGTAACTGATGTTTAACCCCCCCCCCCCCAAAAAAAAAAAAAAAAAAAAAAAAGAAAGAAAGAATAACAGCACTGTAGCATTACATTACCACATTACAAAATAAAGAATTAGAGAATTAGAGTAAAGTCTGACATGTTAATTTCACAAACTTGTGTCATATTCCTTTACAAAAGTCCAAATTGCTAAAATGACTGGAAGGTTGGTTGGTTGATCAATAATTGAGTTGATTGATTTATTGGATAACAGGAAGACATGGTGATAGAAATAACTGTATGAAGATTATGTAATGCTTGATTGACTAGTTGAAACATTTGGAGACTGGTACACTGTTGATTAAATGATTGCTAGCTGGGTGTTGATTGTCTAATTTATGTGATTGATTGATTGATAGATTGATAGATTGTCATCAACAATCCCAATTTGGGTAAATATGAGTAGACCGGGATACAAGGAGGTAGTCAGGATATTTGGAGTAGAAACCAAAAACGCACCCATGCAAAAAGAGACAGATAGATAGAGAAAGAGGGAGGGAGACAGGGAGAGAAAGAAAGAAGAGAGAGAGGGAGAGAGGGAGGAAGAGAGAGAGGGATTAAACACACCACTGAAGGACCTCATTAAATATACTTTGGAAAGTTACAATGTAACAATAGGAGATACATATTCCTGTTCACTCATGCATGAAAATGTAATCCCCACTTCCACAAATTTCACTTAGCAAACCCCAACTCATCATAATTGATCAGTAATTCTGCATATCATCCTCAATTCCATAAGCTCCAAATGACTTTCCTCATACAAATTGGTAGGGCAATTCCTGCGCACCCTAATTTCCATACCCTTTACAAAAGTGAACGCTGCTCATTCATGCACGACTTATTTTCGGAGTTTCTGATATCATATGAAATTTGGGATAATGAGCTTTCCATACATGTAAATTTCATTTCCTAAAATCATATATTTTTTATTTGGCAGCCATTTCAAAAGTGTATAGTTCTTTTTGGGACGCACTGTATAGGTCCATTAATATACACTCCTCCGTGTTGGCTGTTAAAGAAAGAGAAGAATATTGCTCACAGAAAATGGGAGATAGGTTAAAACTTATTCCGCCTGGTCTACGGCCATTGCAGAATAATCTTAATAGTTTGGGTCCCTATGGTCTAAACATACGCTTTATGTGTGAGGGGGTATGCCTAATAAGCTGCTCATTATATGTAATAACTTTTGCATCACACAATCACCCTGTTTTTGCTTGTGATTTTTTTTTTTTCAGATCGTTAAGAGAGCTAGGGCATTTACCGAAAGCTCAGTGGAGGATCCAAGCTAGGAGCCTCCGAATATTTTCATATCCTGAGTCCGCGGATGAAACCAAATACTGAATGAAATTTTATTTATTTCTGTTTGGTTTAAGAACCTGTTTTTTTTCTTGCTTCACAAATGAATAGAAGATGAAGAAAATGATAACACCACAACAACAACATATTTTCTCGGTGTTTTCGATACATCAAAGAGGCCATAAGGGCCTAGCCTAATTTACAGTCTAGAAAGATTGCAATAGAAGCATGACAAAATCATTGAATTGGATGGGTAATAGTAATAATAGGCTATATTTTGATTTGATCCCAGGTGGTATTGCTTCATGTAATGGAGTAATCTGTATGAATGGTGGAACTTGTCAAGATGGGACCTGTACCTGTTCACCTGGATATTTTGGTTCACGCTGTGAAACGGGTAAGATTTATTACTAATAATAATGGACCTAATAGCTTTACGCACGAAGCAAATCCTTCTGTATGAAGTATATATTTGATGTTTTGGAGATTTAGATTTTTTATTCTTCAATTTCGATCCCTCTTAAAGTGGAGCAAGAGGGTGATTTTGCGAATTGTCATACAATAATGGTTGGTAACATTAAGAAGAAAGAAATTCGGATTAGGAAGCAGGGGCGGGGGGGGAGGTGACGGGTTACGTGTTGTATAAACCAAATCTCTTTAATGTATACTTTATAAAATATTTCAAGATTTTAGTTTTTATCTTTCAATTCCAATCCCTCTTAAGGAGAACGTTTTGGGTTTCGTTGTGATTTTCGTCAGATCCTAAAGAGCTAGGGAACTGACCGTAGGCTCATTGGAAAATTATGCAACCGAAGCGCTCCATAGTTTTAAAGGCCGAGCAGGACTTTTCCGATTTACAGGTTATAAAGATTTCAATAGAAGTCTCAAAAAGAATAAATGAATTGGATGAGTAAAGTAATATAGATTATTATTTTGATCGGATCCAGGTGTACTGATTCATGTAATGGAGTAACCTGTATGAATGGTGGAACTTGTCAAGGTGGGACCTGTTCCTGTTCACCTGGATATTCTGGTTCACGCTGTGAAACGGGTAAGATATATTAATTGTTATTATGGATCTAATGGGTCCATGATAATACAATCTACCTTGCTGGCTGTTAAAGAAATATAAGATGACCATTAATAAAAATAGAAGGTTGGTCAAAACTTATTCCGCGTTTACGTTTGGTGTATAATCGTGACTCACTTTAAAAAAAAAATAATAAAAATAAAAATAAAGGGGGTAGCGCTGGTGAGGAGAATATTTGGAATAAGCTAGTTAAAGAAAGTTCGCGTGGCGTTAAGTCTGATTTTGCGGAATTATCCTACAATAATGGTCGCTACCATTATGAAGAAAGAAATTAAGATGGGAAAGGGGGGGGGTGAGGGTTTTCGTGTCTTCAAATAACATTGCCATACATTATATACTTTGTAAAATACTGGACATCTAAGTTTTTATCCTTCAATTTCAATCCCTCTTAAAGGAAAGTGATTTTTTTTTTGGTGATAATCTTTAAATAGTGAAGAGCTAGGGCATTTACCGAAAGCTCTGTGGAGGATCCACACAAACGACCCCCCCCCCCTTCGTAATCCCATATTTTCAAATCAAATCTGCTTTGTTTAAAAACTCTCCTTTTCTTACGTCAAAAATTAAAAGAAGATAAAGGAAAAATGACACCTCGACAACAATATTTTCTGCACGATTCCGGGACAGCCATTAGGCCGAGCAGGCCTTGCCCTATTTATACTCTATAAAGATTTTAACAGAAGTTTGAAAAGTTCAATGATTTGGATATAAGTACAAGTACTAATAATTTAGATTTCGATCTGATCCCAGGTGGTACTGATTCATGTAATGGAGTAACCTGTATGAATGGTGGAACTTGTCAAGATGGGACCTGTACCTGTTCACCTGGCTATTCTGGTTCACGCTGTGAAACTGGTAAGATAATTATATTGATTATTATTATGGACCTAATAGGTCAATTATTATACACTCTTCCTTGCTGGCTGTTTAAGAAATAGCCTATATTCCTTTATGAAAACAGAAGGTAGGTTAAAACTGATTACGCGTTTTCGTTTGGTCAACGATCATTGCAGAGTGATCTTAATAGCCTAATGGTCTAAACAGAAGCTTTATGTGTTAGGGGGCTGGCATGATAAGCTCTTTGTATATTATAGCTATATTTTGGCACCTGCATCGAACGTTTACCGTGTTTGTGTTATGTTTTATTTAGCACGGAGTTATACAAATCTTATCCATGAATGTATTATTATTTTTTTACGTTATTAAATGAAAAAGATATATTTTACCATGATTATGCTTCAAAGGGTTCTGCAATAAATTTCCCCCCAAAAAAACACACAAACAAACAAGGAAATACAAAACAAATTTATAAAACAATACAAAAAAAAATAAGAATTTAATTTTAATGCTTTAAAGGAAATTACAATCAAAATTAGCATTCAAGGATCTTTATTTAGTGTGAGAGAGCAAAAAGTCTGATTAATGCTTAAACTAGCATAATTGTGATGCATCACATTAAAATGAGAGACAAGTCGCCAGAAAAGAGTCAAAGATATGGCAAACTAATCCACTTTTTATTACTTTCACTTTATTTATTTTTTGCTCTATTTATTTTTACAGAGCACACAAGAAACATTGAAAATTCAGAAAATTAAACAATTTCCTTGCCCAAAATTAGACATTTATTATCATTTTTCAAATTTCATTGACCCTTTGCTGAATTTGCTCTGCGACCTGTCTCTAATTTTGATGTGATGCACCACAATTAATTACCGAATTAATTATTGCTTTCCGCATTGGGAATTGGTAGCTGACGCTACGGGTGACGTTTTCGTCGATTTTTGGCGCTATCGGGCGGGCGATGGCCGATATCTGGGGGGGGGAGGAGGGGGCGGGATGGAATCAGTACCCAAATCATAGCATAATTTTAGAACATCACTATGAAAATAATCAAATATAACAATATAAAAAGGCTCGTAATTTATTATTAGGAGGGGGCTAATGAATTATGGTCAGTAGTGTAAGTTCATTTTTATCCCTTTTATGGCCCAGGGTGATTGTACGATTTTCACGACCGTCGTAGCCATTACGATTTCAAAGAATATCTGTATAACTTCGCTATAAACAAAATCTTAAAAAACAACGATTGTTATATCGTACGATAAACCCAGGGTGATCGTGCGATAACAGGGAAAACACTGTCGGAGTAAAAACTTTAATACCTTGCGGAAATACTTGCAGAGAGTTTTGACTTGAACGTTTTCCTCTATTAAAATGAATTATTCTGTTCCCATATGTAACAGAATACATTCTTTGTAATTACATTATAGGTCAAACTTTATACACAAGTGTATTACTCCCTTCTCTACCATCGTCTGGATGAATAAAAAATCTTAATCTTCAACAAGATTATGCGGCAGTCGCATGTACACAAACACAAGACAACGCTTTGAAATGTGTGAAAATGCCGAAAACACACACAGAGCTGGATACGCAGACAATACATATTAGCATACGCAAAGAATGTACATTGTTGGCCAAACGTGCTCGCCGAATCAGTAACGCACAGACAGCGCATAGACCGCGTTCGCCATGCGTCGTACATGTGACTGCACCATAAACGTAACGCAACGTGTTGCGTTATCTCGTACTTGCCCGAATGCTTTACTATTACTTCGTCACATCTCTTTTTCTTTTTCTTGCTGAAGATGATTTTATTCAAGTGGAGGCTGTCATCAGACTACCAAATGTATCTTTCACAAATTCTCTCTTGGACTCGACCTCAGCAGAATATATCAACCTGGCAAACGCCATCATGCAAACGTAAGTCTTTGTTATTCCTGAAAGAGGAGAGTGGAGGAGGGACTGCTAATAAAGTTAAATGGCGATTGAATCCGCGCAATTTAATTTCATGAAAATAATTTCCATTCATCAAACTTGATGGTCGATTCTGACAAAAAAAGTACATGGCATTTTCAACCGTGCTTGTTCCAATTCGTATAAACCCATTTGCTTGTGTATTGTTCATGTTTTTATTTAAGTTTTCAATGAAAAATAATTGAAAGACAAAAAGCAAAAAGAAACCTTCTTTTTTCATGATCTAAGTTTTTTAAATAAAACATCAAATAATTGAATTTAAGTTGAATTAGTTGGCACACATCTCACGACACATCATACGGAATTTGAATAATATAGGAAAAATACCAGGAAGCTCAAGATTTTTTTACGAGTAGTAAATATTAATATTACCCAACGAATACAGCTTTTATCAGTGATTCGGAACCATACAAGAAATAAAGATGCTTATATCGCGGTACAGAAGCGCCTAGCCATTTTCCCACGACATGCATTGTCCCAATTACATGGATTTCTTGCTTTATTTGGCAGAAGAACTCAAATGTCAAACTTTTCTTGTGGTCAAAAATATTCAGTTACCTATTTAGAATACAAATCATGCGATGGAACGAAAATAATGACACAGCCACAATCATCCGTTTGAAATATTGGTAAATCTTATTGATCAAATAAAATAAACATATTTTTGAAGGTAAATGTAAAGGTGGCAAAATCCTCAATGTATCAAATAGGGTAAGTGTATTCGTAGGTAACATTCAGAAGTATTTTTTACTTTACCCCTCTGCCACAATGTCATAGCCATCTCATGAATGTCGACAGGGTTAGGGTTAAGATTAGTCTTGAAGATACGAAACTCTCATCTTCTCCATGAACAAAAGTGTAGGACAACACACTACCATCAAACGAGTATCCTTTAATTGCTCGCCTGATAAACAAGAACCCTGAACTTTTAACCTAAGTATTGTGACATATGGCGGACACCAATGGATATGCAACTATTAATTATGTAAACTATAATGAACAAGATGTAATACTGATCGATTTTATTACAATTTAATAATGATAATGATACATGTATGTAGTGTTAATAATACAATAATATGCAATAATAATAATTTGTTATAGTTAAAATAAAATAACTGTAAAACATTGAAACCATAGTATAATAAACATGATAAACTTACCATATGTATATAATTGTGTAATTATTGACCTTTTGAAGGCCGAAAAATTTAAAAACCTCTCCCCACCCCCCCCCCCTCCCCCCCCTCCAAAAAAAAAAAAAAAAAAATCAAAAATCAAAAATCAAAACAACAAAAATTATGTATTTTTTTTATATTTTAATTGAGTGTACTAAAATCTCAAATTCCAATTTTACCCACTCCCCCCCCCCCCTATCATGAAATCCTGAATGTATGTTCATGTAAATTTTATTTGTTAAATTCAGGTCTGTAACGGCAATCTTGAATCAATATAAACCTTATCACTTCCATTCAATATAATATAATGACTTTAACTGGGTCAAAAGGAATAAATAATCAATAATTTTGACTATTTTGCATACACTTTTCGTTGGAATCCATATCAATTCTACTCCACGTGAAATGTAAATCTAACGTATGACATTAAATCTTAACATAAAGGACGCGTCATTATTTGAGGAGGGAAACGCAACATTACATTCATGAGTTAGTGGAAATCACGCAGCTGAAAAAAAACAAAACCCGCGCTAACGGCGGGAAGCGACCGATGACAACTGCATGCAATTATTACTTAGCGCACAAAAAATCCCTAAGAAAACTTCCCTGTCGGTAAAAGGAATTGTCAGTCGATCCGTTCGAGGAAATTAGTCCTGGACATGAAATAAAATAATTGAACTTTTATCATAGTTTTCGTAGGTAGATGCTTCAGACCAGAGTGGGAAAAAGACATTTTGGCAAGCCTATAACACCATTGTGCTAAAGCTTGTAATCAGAATCTTTATTCACATAGAATTGATGTTCCTTATAACGATTATTTGATATAAATAGTGATCTTGTCACATCTTGCGAAGACGCCGTCCACATTCAATATGCATGTGATATGGCGAAATATTGACCCATCGAGTAAAGATTCGTTTGTGATAATGCAAGAGTACAGGACTTTTTTTAACCAATCCGAAGAATGTACCATATTGGAAAGCTGAGAATTCAAGCTTTTAAAAACTCTTGATAATTAAGGTGTAATATAATTATGCGTAATCGAGGAAGATGACTATGCAGCGTAATGAGCTATTTTGAGAGCAAAAAATACTAGGATTCGGAATTGACACAAGTGACAGGACTTTTTTTTCCCCTTGCAATAAGTTATTCCTATTTTTGAAAAATTTCACTCTAGCGTACTTATTCAAGATTGATCATTTCTTTTTGAAAAGATAGTTGCTCGCCTTAATCAAGGAAACAAAGTGAAAAAACTGTGCAAAAACAAAAAGTCTATGGCCGCGTTCGCTTTGTCGTAGTAGTGATAGCGCCCTCTTCCCCTTTAGTTACAACTAGAATTGAATGGACCAAGTATCCATATAGACAAAAAGGATGTCACTCTTTACTCACTCACCATTATTCATATATCTTGATCGTTTATAGTTTGATACACTGAATACAATTGTAATATGTCGTATCTATAACTGTATTTCATTTTTCATATTTTTGCATTAATATAATTTGAATTCAAATTGGGATGTTGAAATGTTCATTATTTGACCCATATGGTGGATATATGGCACGTATGCGCCTAGATAATATTCGATAGGGGCCCATTTACGTAGCCATCGTGTAGTAGTACACAGGTAAATTGTATATGGAGTTCATTTGGGCGATATGGGCTTAGATGAACCCATATGGGGTCCCGTCAGTCAATATAAATATCATAAATTAGCTTTTATTATCACTAGTTGTTATCGTAAAAAACATTGTGAACAATCTAATATGTCTATATCCTTTTACTTATAAATTTGCAGGTGGCATCAGATCTTGGAGTAAACGAGGATCCGGACTTCCTAAGTGCTAGGGTTATAAGTTTTGGGTAAATGATTATCTATATGTTAATAACAAAAATTCGTATATTCGACTTCCTAATGAATACTTCATAAAATAAAAATAAACAACCAAAAAACAATGAGCAAACAAAATTGAATTCCATCGTGATTTAAACTTCAGACCTCCCATGCTTATTTTCTCATTTTCGTGATTTTTCTTTCTTTTTTTGTTCCATTCGTGGCAAGCTACTTTGATTGTTAAAATTCAATTAACTCTTTTAATGCCACTTCCGCCCTGCTAATCTGAAAATGCTAGGGGCTACATCCAAAATATGTTCCCACTTTGTATTGCAAACGTGATACTCAAAACTTCCTCATAATTTTCTTTAAAGAACTTTCGGGAGCAATGTTGTACTTTAAAGCTATATTGGCATCCTATTGTGTCGAAAGTGACACCAAATTATATTTAAAAGATTCATAGGAAAATTAACATAAACTTTGATTGTATGAGGGTATATACTTTTGTTTGTATTTGTGTGTGTGTTGTGTGTGTGTAGTGTGTGTGTGTGTGTGTGTTGTGACGTGTTATATACTGGGGCCTATTGGAATCATAATGACAAACACATGGAGAGCTACATGCAAAGGGACTAATTACTTTTATTGAAAATTGAGTTATTTGATATCAGGCTATGTTCAGGTATGTAACCGTCTTATGAACAAAAGATTTTTTTTAGAGTTCTGATTGCAACTGTAAAAAAATGCATTTTTTTTATTTCCCTTTTCCATAGGCGCATGAAAAAATCTGGTAAAACAAATTCCAGGTTTAATGTAAACTATATTAAAAATGATTGGTTAATTAAAAGCCATATACGCCACCGAATAAAGCAGATTAATGTAGCATGACAGTGCTAGAAAAACACGTAAACGTTATTCCGAATGTGCGCCAGTCGTTTTTTATTTGTATTTATTATTCAATAATAGTTGACATGATCATCAAGAGGCTGTTTGCATCATAGTCCTGATAAAACAATTATAATTACAGAATGCAATACAAGATAAACACAAGACGAAAAAAATAAACAGTAGCCCAACAACGAAAACTGAGAAGATGCTTTTTGACGCAAACGTGATTTATAAACATTGTTTTGAGTTTTATCAGAAGCAATCCTGGCTTTCTGATCATTCATTCTTTGTGTGAGGTCAGCCTTCTAAGTCCTTCATAAGGACAATGGATTTTCGGTCTACTGAAATGCAAGGGCTGCTTCTCCTCAACATGAAACATTTTGAATTTATGACGCTTGTTTTGAAAGCCCAAGTGCTCAGCCATTCCTTCACAACACAGGTATAAGTTTGATAATCTTTGAATAGAAAATGAGTTACTCTTATCATGAAATAAATATCAAGTTTATATAAGCTATAAAAATTTTAAACGATGATGCTGGGTTGACTCTTTTCTGGGACGCCACTGTATATGTCGCCTTTTCAAATGTTTTTCTTAGCAAATATCACAGAGTGCTTAAAATGCTTGGAATCGACTAATGCTGCTCTTTTTTTTTATTTGACAGAACTGGCGTCTGGTTTTTCTTCGACTACGTTACGAACTTCATCTGGACAAGCGAATGCCATAACACGCATAGAAGAAACTATTGAAACAACGTCTCCGAAATTCACAATCAATGGAATGATGTGGACCCAGTTTATTATGGAGTAGTCAAACAGGTATCAACTTCCAGTTGTTTTCCGCGTGCTATTGGTTGGGTTAGTTGTGTCACTGTGTTGTCCACCCATTTTTACATACATTTGTTTTTTTCAAGATTAACTTTATTTTTCCATTCATATGTATATGCGTATGCAAAATTCCTTTTTACTCTAAAATGCATTTTAACCTTTTCACTAAAGTAGAATACAATTGTCAGTTTTTTATTTAGGTTTTTAATTGAAACATAATTATATTAAGCCAATAAGCGAATAAAGCAAAAATATGTGCAAGCAGTTAATGATAGCTTTTTGGCAATTTTCACCATTCGTTTGGCTTAATCCTAAGCATGTGGCGAATTCCAGGATTTTAAAAATACGAGAGCGGCATCCCGAAAATAAAAAAGAATGGGGCGCAGCCGGAAAATTTACATATTTGTAGTCACAAACATCAGTATTTCATTTCATTTTTTTTTCTTGGGGGGGGTGGGTGTACGGTCCCTGCCTGGATCCGCCACTACTAATCCCTGTTGAGGTGGGGGGGGCTACCATAAAGACATTTTCGTTAATATAAACACGTTCCACTCTGTTATTAGGCGCTTGTGATTCACTTTTTAGGAACGGTTCAAATTTTTTTACAAAATCTATAATATGACCCATATGTCATGCATGAGTGAGTAAGAACAATTTGAAGAGATGAAACCAAAAAGTCGTTCGGCGGGCGGTATCTGAAATTTTCTTTAAATGTTTAAACAATCCATTTCCTGCACTTTCATATGACACCACAACCAATAAAAATGCTTCAGAGAGTTAACTTCATTTGAAATTGAGCCTGCATTTCAGTAATTTCATTCAAGACAGCCATTTTCAGCTAGCTTAATTGCACGTATGTTCCTCGCCTATTGGTTGTTTGTTCTTTTGGAGGGGACGACATTTAATGGGCTGAGCTAATTCTATGTTCAACGAAGCTCTCGTTGAATATTTCTTTTCGTGTTTTTCTCATCTTGTCAAAACGAGTTTGACAGCAACATTCTAAAATCCATCGAAATACTTAAAAACCGGTAAAACGGTGAATATACACCTCTACTTTGGATATTGGTGTATCAATTAAACAAATTCAACAAACACCTGGGATATTTTTTTGTTTAGTTTTATGCTTTTTGGAAGCGTCATCAAAATGATCATCAAAATAAAGAAATAGGTAAGCTTTTTGTAAAATAATACATTTTTTAATATCTGGTAATTTTTTAAAAGTTGGAATATGTTGGAAAATGTAACTATAATGTAAAATAAAAGTTTTCTGAACTGATGCTGTTGGTCGCTTTGATGTTCCAGCTTTTTGACTTGGGGAGAAGCAATTGAAATCAGGTAAAAATCTTTACTTTTTTTACAAAAATAAAACCTTATTTTAGTAACATGCATATTTTATCGGCATGTCAATTGTTTATTTTTCATTTTGATTATAAAATCAATCATTGAGATGAAAATTAGGAGTTTGGAAATACAGTGTATGTTTATGTTTCGTAGGATCAGTGCTGCTGAAAAGAGAAAACTGGGTTAATATTGTGGTAACGGGTTTATTGCCCTGTCTTGTCCGCCCAGGAATCTAGTCCCATTCCGGTATTGCGTAATATTTCACACGTACCATGATGACCTTTTGCTTGTTTGTAGGGACTCTTATAATTATTGGAAAAGTGGATATTCCGGTTTACCTATAATAAGGATGCATGGAAAATTCCCAACGCATATGGAAAACTTAAATATTTTTAAAGTTTAAAGCTTAGGTTTATGTTGACTGAAAATAATTGGAAATATGCTGACAACGTGCCTTCTTGAAGACACCACCTTACTGAAGACGGCCACAGGAGCTGGTCGGTCTAGAAATCACAATGATTACCGCAGTTCCGTCGATCGGTTTTTGGTGTGAAATGTTAGGCATACAATGTTGGAATGGGACTGATTCCTGGACGGACAAGACAGGGCAATAAACCCGTCACCACACGCTGAAATTTTCAATTTGGCGACTTTTGTTTCATGAAATATGAACCCAGTTTTCTCTTTTCAGCAGCATTGATCCTACGAAACGTAAACATACACTGTATTTCCAAACTCCTAATTCTCATCTCAATGATTGATTTTATAATCAAAATGAAAAATAAACAATTGACATGCCGATACAATATGCATGTTACTAAAATAAGATTTTATTTTTGTAAAAAAAGGAACGTCAAAGCGGCCAACGGCATCAGTTCAGAAAACTTGTAATTTACATTATAGTAACATTTTCCAACTATTAAAAAATTACCAGTCTGATAAAAAAGTATTATTTTACAAAAGCTAACATATTTCCTATATTTTGATGATCATTTTGATGACGCTTTCAAAAAGCATAAAGCTGAACAAAAAATCTCCCAATTGTTTGTTGAATTGGCTTATTTGATACACCAATATCCAAAGTAGAGGTGTATATGCACCGTTTTGCCGGGTTTTTTTTGTTGTTGAGTATTTCGATGGATTTCAGAATGTTCGTGTCAAACTAGTATTAAAGCATGAGAAAAACACGAAAAGAAGTTAACGGACGCTTCTTTGCCCACATCAACTAGCTCCATCCACTTTATCCACCAAGGTACAAGAATGAACATACGTGATTTTCATTGACAATCATCCATGCGTGATTGTGTTTTGTTATATCTGCCTAGTGCTAGGACAGGCCACGGCCAAACAACTTAGGTGAATGAAATTTTTGAAATACAAGCACTGTTTCCAATGATCATAACTTTCATATTCCATAAGCATTTCTATTGGTTGTGGTGTCATATGAAAGGGCAGGAAATGATCTTTTTAAATATTTTTTTTTAAATATAGATTTAAAGAGAATTTCAAATAACGCCGCCAAACGACCTTTTGGCTTCCTCTCTTCAAAATATTCTTCCTCACTCATGTTTAGCAAATTGGTCATTTAGATTTCATCAAATAAAAGAAGAGACTCTAAGCTTTAAAATGATGGGACATTTATGAATTTGTATTAAGATTAAGCAGGGACCGCGGAGCGTTTTTGAAAGTGGTGGGGGGGGGGGCTGAACAAGCTAAAAATAATAAATATATTGTCATTTGGGCGTTTTTGTTACATGTTTGCTGAAAAAAGTTGGGGGCTGAAGCCCCCCCCCCCATGGCCTCTAGGCCCTGTTAAATTAGGATAAAAACATCGAGCAATCTTGGTTTCGTTTGTTCTTGGACGCATTGTATAAAGCGTGTTTTGCCGAGTGGCTTACGACATTTCATTTCGTCGACAGCGAATGTCGAAGAGTTAAACTTTGTATCCGCAGTCGCCAAAAGGTGTGAAAAGAAACAACAAGTCTTTTGCTTTTCTATAAATGAACTGATGTATAATTATAAAGTTTGAGCTCTATAGCTTTCAAGGGGTCATACCGTCAAGCTAATTGTGAATGTTGTTTATACTTGACAATTAAGTCAAATCAAATCCAATTAAATCAAATAAAAATGTTGCAAAAGAAGTCCTGTTTACACATATTTAGTAATTAATCTGATTCTCATTTGATCTGAATCAAATCAGAATCAAAAATACAACGTTTAATCTATCTCTTAAGTTCATTAGAATACAATTTATTATTCTAATGAATATTATTATTTCACAATGGAAATAACTTGTTTGAAAAATAAATCATATTTTAAGATCGAATGCTAAATGCCAAATAAATTACTATTGACCATAAAATATTATTTGCCAAAGATATAATTAAACAGATTGAATTATTTATTCAGCAGAATGAAAAATGTATTGAAAAACGTAATTAAAAAGATAATACTGCTCGTAGTAATAGGTAATTAGAAGCGCGAACATAATTTAAGAGTGAGGTCACAGAGGACAGAGAACATTTATTTTTCTAACATTGGCAATGAAGCGCAAAAGAATAATTGAAGAAAAGCGTGAAAATAATTTCTTTTGTTTCGCAAGCACTTACCAGGCGCGTATCCAGATTTGGCACCCCGGGGGCCGATGTGATTTGATTTTAGCGCCCCCAGTGGTGGATCCAGAAAGGTACATCCTATTTTTTTTTTCACTTACACCGGGCGAGCGATAAGTGGGGGGAGTCACACGGGGAGGGGGAGGTGTTCGACTCCTTCTTTCTGTTGGTGCTATGAAATCAGAGAAAGAAGGCCGCTGGAATTAAAATTGATTAATTGTAGATATCTGTCTAATTGTGTTTGCTGTGTTATTTTGTATGATCAGGTCAACCATGCGCAGAGGAATTATGTAACAACCGTGGAACGTGTCATGAACTGTTCAATATAAATACCGTCTGCAGATGTACTAATCCTTATCAAGGAGAATCTTGTGAGAACCGTATGTAAAATTAACTTTTAACCCTCAATTTTAGCTTTTGATTTTAATTAGAAAATATTTTGATGATACTTTGGCCGACCCCTAAAATGCCCTTTTGAGTAGCCAAAAGTGGCACACAAGTATCTTGTCACTTTATAGTTATAACCTACTTAATCATTCCCACATGATTTTATTAGATTTAAATTTAGGTAATTTTGTGTCATATAGCACGTTTAATTTCTAATCGTGGTATAAAGATGAATCGAAATTACTACTTTTATCAAAATGATAACCTTCAGTGTACGACTTTGTTCCAAATTTATTCGTTACATTATGTCAATGGAGAAAATCAAAACAAAGAGAAAACAGAAATACTATAAACTTCATCTTACCAAAAGATAGAGCCGTGGCCCTCTGCGTGAACGCCGCAAAATGGGTTGTTGTGGCGGATATACCGCTCCCTTATTATTCTACATACAGTCTGTGTCAAAAAAAAAAAATGGTACCGTCGGGGAAAATTTTTTTATTTAGTTGTAAAATATTTTGAAATAATGTGTGTATGTGGTACTAAAATAAAGCCAAAATATTTTCCTTACTGATGCGCTTTGTTTTGTAAAAACACCAAATGTGATGAAAAAAAAAATGAAGGTGAAAGTCTGATATTCCTGCTTTATGTAAATACCAAACAAAAGCAGGTTGTGAGTAATCTTCATACTATAAAAAAAAAATGTTTTCCACTTGTACCATTTTATTTGACACAGACTGTACAGTTGCATGCAGAATTATTCACTCCCATGATACAATAACTACACATATTCTTATAGAAATGTGCTTTGTTTCTTAATGGAACAAAACTTATCAAACAAATCATATATCAAATTGAAGGTAAGACAATAGGTGCTGTTCACAGATAGGGGTACACTTTTGACTTTTTCCATTTAGGAGCCCCACACCAAAAAAATAAATGAGCTAGAAAAATAACTATCATTGTTGTTAGTTACATACCAATAGGTCCTACCTCCATTAGCTTAACCGGACTCATTCTCTGTTTCTTTCGGATGAAAAATTATGCAAACGTGGCCCAAGAAGGTGTTTTAGATGTCAACCTCAAAAATTGAATTTTCTGTTTAAAGCTGCCGAATTAACACTGTTAAGCCCAGCAGTTTTAGTTGTTTCTTTCTGTTGACAGTTTGAGTTGTCCTTAAATATCATATACATTTCATATTAACAGGAACCTCTAAAGTGAGAATTTTAGGCCAATGAAAATTAGTGACAGGACGTGACATTTTCCGTTCACATTGGAGTGTTATGCATTCACTGAGCTTTCAGAGAAAATTATTAAAGCAATGTTTCATTAGCCATGTCAAAATGTTACAGAGGACATTTATATTTTATGTACCAAAAATCACTGTCCAATCTTCAACATTGATGAAGCTGTGCAGGACTCAATCTTTGTTCACAGTTTTCCGTTCACAATTTTGTCACGTCCTGCAATTTTTGCTTAATGCCTGTACTGATAATGCTCTACAATGAATCCATCTGTTAACATTTATGATGTGCACATTTCATAAGGCTACACAGTCAGGTGTACATTTATAGGAAATATGCTTTAATGCATTGGCAGTGTAAAGTGTAAGTTTTCCGTTCACACGTGTCACGTCCTACCACAGCTGTCACGTCCCTCCCATCTTATGCCTGTATCTACTAGAAAAATGTCAGTTTATCTTTGCATTTGTGATATGTTTGCAGTTACTTCATCAGTAAAAGAATGATATATGTGTTTTGAACTTTTTGGTAATTACTTTTGTAAAATATGCAAATAATTGCATTTGGGGTGACTGACGTGACAAAACTGTTGTGAACGGAAAATTATACACGTTTTTAGAATACTTCACTTTATTTTTTCTGTTTTTCCAGATTGTTGCAAATATTCTTTGTTTCACATATTGGTTTTATGTTTTAGACACATTTTTGAAGAGTGTAATACTCCATTTAATATTTTTGTTTTATACATTACAAATTGTGCCCGCACAGTGCCTGAGAAGCCTGTGGGCACACATGAATTCGAGTAGTACTTGTTGTGTAAATGCTTTTAAAATTTTGTTATTTTTGTTGAATCATCAATTCTAATAAACCATAAACAGTATACAAGTCACCACACTACCAGATGAGTGATAAAAAATTGTCTAGATTGATTGAAATTTACAAAAAAAAATTGCCAGGACGTGACATAACTTTATTCTATGTGAACGGAAAAAAAAGAGAATTTCAGAATGTTCCCAATAAGCAGTGTACATTAAATGCCATATTTGTAGAATACCAGTATACTAATATCAGATACACATGTAAACACATGCAGACACACCATGTAGAAGTTGGAGGAACTTGATAAACTGGCCAGGACAGCCTTTCTCTGAGCTGCCTAAAGCTGATGCTACCCTCGGTTACACTGAACCACCGAAAATCACATATGGTGACTATGTGACTACATCTGTTCCTCCGCCCCGCTCCCATCGCAGTAGGACCTGGTTCAGTTGAACTCCTTTCTTTCTACATGTATACGCAGCTATAAACCTACACAGCCAAATTTGATTATAGTGAAGAAATGCTGCTTGATCCTACTCCACTCTTTTGACTGGCTGACAGACTCTTGAAGGCAAAGGAGTCGAACAGTCCAAGAAACTGGGCAGTTGCAGTGTTAGTTAGAAAATATATTTCAGTTGTGGAAGTTGCAAAGCTTCTTCCCCTACTAGACGTTGTTGGCTGTACCTGCAGTCTGCTCAGATCTTTCTGCAGTGCTCAAGGAACTGGCTTGATGTATGACACGCAGACACACAGACATAACCAATATGTTTCTGTCAGTTCATTAAGTTTATTCAGTTGAACTGTTTGCAGTGAGCCTACCTCCTTGCTTGTTTGCAAGTTGGGCACTTTTATGGTGTTACTCTTTTTATTTACTGTTCTACATTATATGTAATATTTCCTAAACTTCACAAAATATTTTGAATAACATCAACATTTAGTATTTGGCTCATGGTTCACAATCAATTCACATGCAGTTAATGTCTTATACTATTGAAATTGAATATTTTCGGCAAAGAACAGAAGAATGACCATGGCTAACAGGTATAAAAGGCAAAATCATCATACACAAAAAAAATAATAAGTTTAAAATGTGTGATTTCTTTTTCATTTTCAATAATGTTCTGTATGTTTGAATATTTTTGTCTTTGAATTACTAAGAGAAATAATTTAATAAAGAAATACATGCTCTCTGAAAATACTTAGAACAAAAAAAAAAAACCAACAAACAAACAAGTAAAGAACAAAAAATGAAGGGAAAATAAACTGGCAAAGGGCAAAATATGTTATATTTCCGTTCACGTGTAACGTCCTATTTCCGTTCACATGTAACGTCCTGCCAAATACCAAATGTAAAGCCAGACGTTTAAAAGCAACACAAACCTAGAAAAATTGTACACAAAAAAAGACTGTATAAAATACCTTTCAATCTAATCTCATAAAACCAGCCAAATAAGTTCATTTAATTTGTTAAAAAAATACACACTATCAAAGATTGCCGTTCACAATAATATGTCACGTCCTGCCGATAAAAGCACCACATTTCTAAATTTTCCATAGAGTACAAGATTTAAGCTGATATTCATTGTTAGTTATCAATGTGGTAAGGGTAATTTTTAAAGGTATTTTATAGTCTACTCTTCTGGTCTTGTAAGTATAAACAGAACATTTGCACATCAACTTCACATTTTCTACTAAAATTTTGGGATAAATAAGTTGCAAAATTGGTAAATCACAAGGTAGAACGTTCATATTTGAACCTTGCGTCGCAAAAATGATGTGTTTTAAGTACTTGAAGAAGAATTGGCAAAAGTCCATTCCTTCAGTGAAAAAATGCTATTAGAATTGCTACCACTTTTGTTAAAATTGTTGCTCTAACTTCAAGGGAGAAGGCGTAGCATGAGGTATAACAGATGGAATTAAGGTCCAGAACTAAGTTTTCATAAAAATTTACATTCTGAAGTTTCAGGAAAAACAGAAAATACAATATTTCATTGGAAAATTTGACCCCCAGGTTGACAAAAAGCGTACCCTATCTGTGAACAGGACCAATAGCCTTTGAATTTATCAACGTAAGGGGGCCGTCACACTGAGGTCGTTCTATAACGTTCTTGCCCGTTCTTGCCCGTTCTTTAAAAAGTTGCTGAACGGGCTTTGGTCGGGTTGGAACTTATAACTTAGAAAAATAATTTCTTGAATACGATACTAGGCAGTTCATAAATAGTTCTCGTTACGTCAATTTCGTCTTTATCGCGTCCGCAATACGTTGTTATCCAGTTCAGACCGAGTAAACGGCTCGTTCACTCTATACGTCGTAGCACGTCCAAACCGTCACTAAAAGTGCCTATGCGCCAGCATGATAAAAGTTAGGTACCATGTTCGTAGTACGTCCTTCTCGTTCAGAGTAAGTCCTACCCGTTTAAAGAACGTTGTCACTACGTTTAATTTAGAACTTGAAGCCAGTACGATTTTTTTTGAACATGTTAAAAAAAATCGGAATGCCTTTCCGTCTCTCCGTTCGGGCCCGTTCGCCAAGTTTCGTAAACAGATTGTAAACGGTCTGTACTAGATTCTAAAAGGTCTGCACTACGTTCATTCCGTGTGGTAAACAGATTGAGCCCGTTCACCAAGAACTACCTAGACGCAGTGAGAACTAGCTCAGTGTGACGGGAATTATGTCATGCCGTTCTGTTTAAAATTGAAAACGTATGTTCGTAGTACGTCTTCTCGTTCACAGTAAGTCCTACCCGTTTAAGGACGTTGTCACTACGTTTAATTTTAGAACTTGAATAATTAATATACAATGCTCGTTTGTATGACGTCCTAGCACATCTTTAGAACGATTTAAGTACGGCAATTTCGTTTGTAGTACGTCCATCTCGTTTCAGGTACGTTGCCACCCCGTTAAAATTTAGGACGAGATGGGCGCCCGATTTTTTTTGACACTTTTTTGGAAATCCGACCGAGCTAGTCCATGAATGTCGTAAAACAGATCGTAAGAAGTATTTACTACGTCCACTCAGTTTTACACACAGACTATGCCCGTTCGGCAAAATTTGCAAGGACGTAGTAGGAACGAGCTCAGTGTGACGGGGGTATTAGGAATCATGTTCATTCATGCATGGACAGATATGATCAATATAATAAATTAGTTTCATTTTCATACCTGACTGGGATCACTAAAGCATAACTTGCAATGCATCAATGGTTCTGGCTCGATCATTTAGGATTTCAATTAAGTACATAATATGCTTTAATTTGATATATAACTCATAATATTTTAATCGGTATTACTAATTTTAGAAGAAAAAAAATTGACGAATAGACGTCAAGTGAAAAATTTCCCTATTTAATTTTTACAGGGGTTGTACATAAGAAACAAAATCTTAATTTCAATTCCTCTGAAAATGAACAAAATCGACAGAGATATCAAGGAATGTGAAATGAAAGAATATAATTTCATCTATCAAAAATTAAAATTACCAAGTCATGAACACGGCCATTGCAGAGTGATCTTAATAGTTTGGGAGTCTATGGTCTAAACATAGGCTTTATGTGTCAGGGGGTATGCCTAATAAGCTGCTCATTATATGCTCATTATATGTTATAAATTTTGCATCACACAATCACCCTGTTTTTGCTTGTGATTTTCTTCAGATCGTTAAGAGAGCTAGGGCATTTACCGAAAGCTTAGTGGAGGATCCAAGCTAGGAGCCTCCGAATATTTGCATATCGTGGTCCGCGGATGAAACCAAATACTGAATGCAATTTTATCTACTTCTGTTTGGTTTAAAAACCTGTTTTTTTCTTGCTTCACAAATGAATAGAAGATGAAGAAAATAATAACACCACAACAACACAAAAATTTCTTGGTGTTTTTGATACAGCTATGAGGCCGAAAAGGCCTAGCCTAATTTACAGTCTAGAAAGATTGCAACAGAAGTATGAAAAAATCCGATGAATTGGATGATTAAAAGTAATTTTGATCCGATCCCAGGTGGTACTGATTCATGTACTGGAGTAACCTGTATGAATGGTGGAACTTGTCAAGATGGGACCTGTACCTGTTCACCTGGCTATTCTGGTTCACGATGTGAAACGGGTAAGTTATTTTAATTATAATCATTGACCTAACGATACACTCTTCCTTGCTGGCTGTTTTTAGAAATGAAAGAATATCCCAAACTGAAAATGGAAGGTAGGTACTTATTCCGCGTTTACGTTTGGTCTACGATTATCGCTGAGTGATTTTAAGAATGTTGGAGCCTATGGTTTTAACTTAGGCTTTATGTGTGAGGGCACTTGCGTAATGAGCTCATTTTATGTTATTACTATTCCATCACTCAATCACCCTGTTTTTGCTTTGTTCTGGCACACAATTTGGTATAACTCATTCCAGGCTGATTTGAGAAAATCCAGATTAAGAATGTCACTTTATACTTTAATAATGTTTCATATGAAAAATGTATTATTATATTAATATACATTAGCCCTAGTGTCTATTAACATCATTATACGTACAGGGGCGTGCAAAGGATTTACGATCTTGTACAAGCCCACAATGGGTAATGCGCTTTTGAATGCCAAACACGCCTAGATAGCTGGCAATTCAGTTCCATGGTGAAATCGCTACCAACACGGACTGTCACTTTCATGTCCCAGGTGCTAGGGAGTTTACCGTAAGCTCAGTGAAGAATCATGTAGGCGAGGTGCCCCTTTAGTTTGAAATCCTAGGCCCGCCACTGAAACACAAATACAGAATTAGAATACATCTGCATCTACTTTTTTTTATTCTCGTCCTTTTTTTTTTCTTCAAAAATGAATAGAAGACAAAGAAATAATGATAAGGCAACAACAAGATATTTTTTGGACGTTTTCAGGACAGCTATTAGGCCGAGTAGGCCTTGCCTGATTTACAGTATATAAAGATTTCAACAGAAGAATAAAAAAAGTCATTGAATCTGATGGGTAAAAGTAATAATAGATTATATTTTGATCCGATCCCAGGTGGTACTGATTCATGTAATGGAGTAACCTGTATGAATGGTGGAACTTGTC
>CALNVZ010003434.1:5861936-5872124 GCA_940671915.1 Paracentrotus lividus | reverse complement strand
AACGTGTGTATAAACCAAATCTCTTTAATGTATACTTTATAAAATATTTCAAGATTTGAGTTTTTATCCTTCTATTTCAATTCCTCTTAAGGAGAACGTTTTGGTTTTTGTTGTGATTTCGTCAGATCCTAAAGAGCTAGGGAATTTACCTTAGGCTCAGTTGAAAATTATGTAGGCGAGGCTCTCCCATACTTTCAAAGGCCGAGCAGGCCTTGCCTGATTTACAGTTGAAAAAGATTTCAATAGAAGTCTGAAGAAAAAAAAATTGGATAAGTAAAAGTAATAATAGATTATATTTTGATCCGATCCCAGGTGGTACTGATTCATGTAATGGAGTAACCTGTATGAATGGTGGAACTTGTCAAGATGGGACCTGTACCTGTTCACCTGGATATTCTGGTTCACGCTGTGAAACGGGTAAGATATATTGATTACAATGATAGACCTAATGATACACTCTTCCTTGCTGGCTGTTTTTAGAAATGAAAGAATATCCCTAACTGAAAATGGAAGGTAGGTTAAAACTTATTCCGCGTTTACGTTTGGTCTACGATTATCGCTGAGTGATCTTAAGAATGTTTGAGCCTATGGTTTTAACTTAGGTTTTATTTGTGAGGGCACTTGCCTAATGAGCTCATTTTATGTTATTACTATTCCATCACACAATCACCCTGTTTTTGCTTTGTTCTGGCACAAAATTTGTTATAGTTTCACTCCAGGCTGGTTTGAGAAAATCCAGCTTAAGAATGTCACTTTATACTTTAATAATGTTTCATATAATAAATGTATTATATCATACTAATATACATTAATACTAGTGTCTATTAACATCATAATACTTACAGGGGCGTGCGAAGAATCTACGATCTTGTACAAGCCCACCATTTTGCCCACAATGGGTATTTCACTTATGAATGCCAAACACGCTAAGATAGCTGGCAATTCAGTTCCATGGTGAAATCGCTACCAACGCGGACTGTCACTTTCATTTCCCAGGTGCTAGGGAGTTTACCGTAGGCTCAGTGGAGAATCATGTAGGTGAGGTGCCATCTTAGTTTGAAATCCTAGGCCCGCCACTTAAACACAAATACACAATTAGAATATATCTGCATCTTTTTTTTTTTCATTCTCATTTTTTTGCATCACAAATGAATAGAAGATGAAGACATAATGATAAGGCAACAACAACATATTTTCTGGACGTTTTCAGGACAGCAATTAGGCCGAGCAGGCCATGCCCGATTTACAGTATTATGCCGGGAGCCCAGAAGATTTATTTAGTTGAGAAGAGACACAATGTTTGATGGTCTCATCATGTCAGGACATAGCCAAGAGTCAATAAAGTGGATTGCTAGCAGGCCACATCCTGTACAGAAAGCCTTGAGGGACTAAAAAGGGGGCCTCAAAAATGCATTAAATTAGTTGAGAAGAGACATGGACAAAAATTGGTGGATATCGTTCCTGAGGGGGTACCTAATATAAAATCGGCAATGCCAGCAATTTTATCCTGTAAGGGGCCCCAGACAGTAGCCCCAAAGGGCCCCACCCATACGTTTAAATTAGTTGAAAAGAGACATGGCTAATTCCTTTTGCAATGGAAGTATTACACACCACAGATAACCAAAACAGCAATGACAGCCATTTTATCCTGTACAAGGGCCTAGACAGTAGCCCTAAAGGGCCCTAAATCCCATAACTAATTAAATTAGTTGAAAAGAGACATATATGGCTAATTCTTTTTGCAATGGAAGTATTAGACACCAGAGATAACCAAAACAGCAATTTCAGCAATTTTATCCCGTAAGGGGCCCCAGACAGTAGCCCCAAAGGGCCCCACCCATACGTTTAAATTAGTTGAAAAGAGACATGGCTAATTCCTTTTGCAATGGAAGTATTAGACACCACAGATAACCAAAACAGCAATGACAGCAATTTTATCCTGTACAAGGGCCCAGACAGTAACCCTAAAGGGCCCTAAATTCCATAACTAATTAAATTAGTTGAAAAGAGACATGACTAATTCCTTTTGCAATGGAATTATTAGACACCAGAGATAACCAAAACAGCAATGACAGCAATTTTATCCTGTGCAAAGGCCCAGACAGTAGCCTTAAAGTGCCCCTCCTACGTGTAATTTAGACGAGAGACATGGCCAATTTCTTTTGCCCCGGAAGTATTACACAACGGGGATAATTAAAACACCAATGGCCTGTGTTCACGAAGGTGTTCTAAATCAAGTCATAGGGTAGCAAAGTGTATCACAATGTGTCTATGGGGTCCACCCGCTAGTCATAAGGACCGCTAGTCATAATACCGGCTAATCATACGGACTGATATATTCATAAGGGTCAACAGTCATAAGGATCGCTTGTCATAATAAACTATCACGGTCGTTATTCATAATCAAAGAAGAGGGTCGCTATTCATAATTAAAGATGAGGGTCACTAGTCATAGTCAAGTAAGAGGATCGTTATTCATAACAGTGAAAATGGGTCACTATTCATAAGGGTAGCCAGTCATAATAAAAGATGGAGGTCGCCAGTCATAATAGGAGAAAAGGGTCGCTATAGTCATAATAGTAGATGGGGTCACCAGTCATAATAATAGGAGAAGAGGGTCGCTAGTCATAATAGTATATGGCGGTCGCTAGTCATAATAGGAGAAGAGGGTCGCCAGTCATAAAAGGAGAAAAGGGTCGCTAGTTATAATAATAGATGGGGGTCGCCAGTCAAAATAGGAGAAGAGGTTTACTAGTCATGATAGTAGACGGGGGTCGCCAGTCGTAATAGTGGGGGTCGCTAGTCATACTAGCAGAAGGGGTTATCGTAAAATAACAACATCCTCTCAACAGATTTTTCTTTAACATAGCGACCGAGTGGGGAACAAAATAAATTTTGAAACATTAAAAGTGCCCTCTTTTAAAAGAGAAATATAAATTTTGAAGTTTAAGCCAAATTATTCAATGGGCGATTCCATACGTGTCGTACGGGACATTTAGACATGTTAGAGAACATTTGACAGCTTTTCGACAATAAAAAGCAAAAAGTGTTCCAGTAACTGATGGTCATTCTCAAGTGCTACCAGAATGGTAAAAGAACCAAGACTTGATTTGACTTGAATACAAATCCTGTAAACTAGAGATTGAAAATAGTAATGTGTCGTACGGGACGCAGAAAAAGTGACTTTTTTGGAAGCCTTAAGTTTGTGTTCAAAAGTCTGTAAGTTGCACAGGAAATTTAAATCAAAACTGAACTAAATTTGATCTTCAGTTACCAAAGAACAGATATATAAAAACATTTTTGCAAAATAAGCATTGACAAATAAATAAAACAAATTATAGTTTTCAAGAACATTGTGGCGTACGGGACATGCAAAATGTGTCGTACGGGATATCTCTGCGCCAATAAAAGAAAGTAGATAATGGATTACCAGTCACAATAACATAGGAAAGAAAGATAACTTTATTAAGTGCTTACATGATTCAAGTATTGCTGGCCGAAAGGGGCGAGCTGACCCACAGGGGGCAGCAAGCAAAACAATATAACTACATGGCGCAATCACTTTCTTCTTCTATCATCTATTAATCATGAGCAATAAAAGACTACATTATTCTGGTCAATCAAAACCAATAAAACTGGTCAACAATAACAGAAACGCGCAGGATAAGTTAAACCTAGTAACGCAACAATCTTACTATAATATCATAACAATAATATAAACTTGGCTTACAAGTATAAGTTGTAGAGAATAGAATCGGCTGAATAAGAAATAGACTGTACAGAATAAACTTGGCTTAATAAGACTAGACTGTACTTATATAGACTTGGCTAATATAAGAATAGATGTACAGAATAAACTGGCTTAATAATCGTAGACGTAGTTCAACCATTAAAACATGTTCCGAAAAAGGGGTAACAGTCAAGAGGTATGATTATAATAAATGCAATCATATATTTTTAGCAATAAGCTACAAAGATTGTGAAACTAAAACAAATTATTCACAACTATCATACACATCTGTTAAGGCCAAAAGATAACTTTCATCAAATATTTTTTAGGCTAGAAAAAGCAAGTACAAATTGCTACATACTACAAATCATTTACAACAATACATGTGATCTACTTTTACTTCCTATCTCAAACGAAAAGGCACAAAATCTGTTAGATTTGCTATAAAAATAATGTGATCACAGGATAAGATTATGAGAAATTATACACATTCAAAGGAAAAAATAATTTTCAGATACAAACACATGAACTGAATCATTTATAAACTAAATTAACCCTTTAGCAAGTACAATTATACGGAGCAAACCAACAGTCCAAAACTGTGTATAAAATTGAGTACTACCGTTTACATAAAAACACACCACAGTTGCCTGCATAGTGATAGATACAAAAATAAAAATCATCTACATACTATTAGCTATACTATTATCGGGTATACAAATCACATTAAAGATTTGGAACAATTAAAATATACCAGCATAACGACGATGACCTGTGGAGAAAAAGGCGGCATCGTATTAGGCATTAATAATAATACACTTAAAGAATATTAAACATAATCAAAAAGGAATGATGTGGGTAATAGAGTCCACAAACCAGTGATGGGGCAGAAACTGAGTCCATATTTGAGTCAACAAAACGGGTCAAGGGACAAGGAGCGGTCAAGGTCACGGGTACTAGCAATAGTTCATGTTCATGACTATATAAAGACAGTCTCTGGAGAACGGCCTGGATTGAGTCCAATAGCAAAGAACTAGGGTGACCTTGCGACGATACGGGAGGGGTAACGTCTGAAGCACATGACGTCATAAGATTGTCAAGGGACTACTGGCGCTGAATCCTTCGGCAGAATGGACCTAGATGGACCTCTGGAGGATGAACAGGAGAGATCGACCCGGTGGATGACAGTCAGAGTCGGTGAGGGAGAGTGGCGATGCTGTCAGCATATTTTCATTACCACTCTTGACAGGCGAGCGGTTGGTGCGACCGAGATCGAAAGAGCCGATGGGAGCTTGGGGTGGGCAGCCGATATCTTCGATCTTAGTGGGGTGGGGGTAGTGGTCACCACCAATACTTTCAAAGATGGTAGCGATGTCATCGACACTGTTGCTTTGGTCGTCCTTGGTGAGCTGAGCAGTGGGGGAGGAACTGATAGTACGAGGACCATTGGGAGTGTCCGGAGGTCGACTAGGAGAGTCCTCGACCTTGATGATGAGGGGATGGTGGTCGCCACCGATATGTTGGGATGGGGTAGCAATGTCCTTGAAGCAGCGGTTGTTACCATCTCTGGTGGGCTGAGCGGTGGGTGGGGAGTCTACGAACCACTGGTCGACATCTGATGATGACCGATATGCTGGCTGGTCTGAGCAATTGGCTGGAGGTAAGGCACTGGATGGGACATCATGAGTGTAGTTACATATCTCAGGACTACAAGGCGGGACTATATTCTGCTGAACAGGATGATGGTGTAGAGTCCCAGTAGTCTGGTGAAGCGAGCCTTCCAGTTGTTCACACCTGGGATATGTTGGATCAAACTCACAAGGAGGGTTATTATTGAGAACATTGGAATTAGTGTGAGGGGCTATTACTGCATTGTTAGTGATAGTACATGTAGGAGTGCCAGTTTGGGACATTTGATCAATGAGGGGCGGCGTAGGATCATGATGGTAAGTGTAAGAAGGTCCATCACCGATAACGACGCAGCGCTTGGCAGGACGTATGGTAATATCATGTAATTCTAGAAACGGAATGCGCCTGCCTGTACCTCAACCTCCAGCGAATCAATTACAGTGCTTCTAATAAAAAACTCACTACCATCTCTAGTAAAATATGAGGCATGTTTCCCATCTTGATCCACTCTTAACTAGTCACCCTCATATTCCTGTAGTAACATTAGATATTCATGTGGTAACTTTGTGAATGGTAAGCCTCGTGGTAACCTGAAAACAGGAAGTAACAACAAAACCATGACCCAGCCAGTTATCAATCTACCGAAAACATAACTGCGTGTTTAATTCCCACAACCCAATTTCGGTGGCAAGTGAAGATCTTTCCTATGGTATTTTGTGGTAGGTAAAGTTAGGTACCTAAGAGCAGAAAACGAAGGAAATACCCACCAACAACTCCATTTTATTACCACAACAACTCTGTTTATTACAAACACATTACTGTGGTATGAGATCTTTCCTGTGGTAAATTTTTGTTGTGGCTAATATAGGTACTCACAAAACGAATACCACAGACACCCTTTTCAGTTTACACACACGACTGAACAAGAAGAATGACGAATACCAATAAAAACCCCGACATGTTTCCCCTGTGATATTGGTGAGATATCCGGTTGTAATTTGTGATGACAACGAGGTTCCACAGGAAATAACCCTGAACAAAGGTACTACGAGATCTACATTTTCATTACCAACACGAACTCAATATTAACCACACTCATTTTTCCCTGTCTATATATTAGATATTCATAGTGGTCACATCTTGTTGGCTCTTGGGTACCACAGGAATACACCAACACAGCCGTTATCATTACCACACTAACTCTATGTTATATTACACGTTTACACGATTTTCTGTGCGTATAAGGAAACTTCCTGTGGTAACTTATTGTGTGCGTAATACTAATAATAGGTAAACAGTGGAACAGGAAATGACCCAGTAAAGTAGCACACAATTTTCAGTTTGCACATGACTTCCACTTATGTAAATGTATATTCTAGGCACCACATTTCCTGTGATAATGAGATACTTCCGTGTATTTTTGTGTTGGCAATTTAGGTTCCCAAGGAATACCCAACAGGTACCCCCTCATTTTCAATTACCACACGACTCAATATTACCCACACTCATTTCTGTATTATTAAAAGAATCATGTGGTATCTTTGTGTGGTACGGAGCTGGCTGCGGTACCACAGGAAAATCCAACGAGGAGCACAGCCGTTATCATTACCTACAGTAACTCTATGTTACATTTATCCCGACACATGTCTGTGGTATGGATTCTTCCTGTGGTATTAATGTGTGGTAAATAAATACGGTACAACGGATACCAAAGACACCCATTTTCATTTGTCAGCAATTGACTTGCCAACTGGGAAGAGTTGTGTACCGTAATGGCCACACCATCTTTCCTGTGATATGAGATATTCCTGTTGCTAAAATTTATGTGTTGGCAATTTTGGTTCCACAGGATTACCACAGAGTACCCTCCCATATATTCATTATCGAGCTACAACGAACTCAATTACGCCAACATCGTCGTATTATCTGATTGGTTAAATATTCAATGTGTACTTTTGTGTGGGAGCCTAAGATCTGGTACCAAACAGGAATACAACTAGATCTACGCCGTATTATCATTAACCCAAACATAACTCTATGTATATACTTAACATACACCAGATGCTGTTGGTATGAGAATCCTATGGTATTTTGTTGTGGTAATTTGGGTACCGACAGGAATACCACGGTACAAGAATCTAAAGTTATATTACCCCTAGAACCAATTCCAGTGGATAAAGATACTTTTTGTGGTATTTTGTGTGGTAATTTTGGTACCACAGGAATACCACAAGGCACGCAATTTCGTTACACACGACTGTGGTATATAACCACAGACCAATATTCGCTGTGTGTCTATGAGGGTATTCTCGTGTAACTTTGTGTGGTAAACACAAGTTACCCCACAGACATGAAACTACCAACAGGACATTCTTGAAGGGAGGGAACAAACATGAGGGATATTAAGAGAAAGACCATGAGAAAAAGCTACACCTAAGGGGCAGAGCCAACGAGGGAGAGAACAAAAAAGGGGGATGTAAAGGTGTGAAGAAGCCAGCCAATGTTGTATTCATCCAACACTTCTGAAATCGTCTGCCTACAGTGCCTGTCTCCTGACACTCTCCCCAATCGTGCATTCCGACTGCACCCTTGCAAGCCTCAAGGATCGATCATATCGTCCTCGAAGTCCCCTCCCTATACCTGACCTCATTTTCTTCTCTACATCGTAATAGAGACTTCAGCATAGCACCTTCAAAATGTACAGCCAAAGATGCATCATTTGCAATATACACATCCACGAAGGCGATAACTTTCCAGAGTACCTCCACTAGCAAGATCTCAATCAACCCCAAGGGGAAACATCACCTGCACCGCTTCTAATGTTATATAATTAATCTTATTCACTGCAGAGTTTGTAAGATGCAGTATGTAGGTGAAACCAAGACACTCTCAAAAGAACGCTTCTATGGGCACAGATGCTCACTGTCACCACACCGCAACGGCTTGACACCATGGCACCCATGTTGGGAACGAGTCACCATTTCAACCTTCCTAACACTCCATTCCTGACATGTCTTCTCACACGGCAGTTGGCATTGAATTTTTTAAGGGTACCCGTCCTGATTCTGTCCCGTATAATACACAGGGAGAAAGTTCTGATGAGAACGCTTCTTCGCACCATTTCAAAACCTCACGGTCTCACATTCAGAGAGGTAAATGACTCCTCGACAAAACTCTTATCCTAGTTTCTCACATTTCTTCTTGATAACCTGTTTCCCCCCTTCCTTTTTAGCTCAGTTTTAGTTTATTTGCAGGTGTTTGTTTAGTATTGACTAATACAAACCTTTGTTTCTCTTATCAAATTCTTATTCTTCTCTCTCTTGCTCACTTATACAGGTTTGGACTCACACTTCATCTTTCTTTGTTTTTTTTTTGTTTTCATGTCTTCCCCTTGTTCTTTTTACACTCTGATTTAACTCTTATTTATTTATCCCCCCCTTACTCTTCTTGTAAGGTTATAACACAGGTCTACTATAGGTGTTTTCCTGCTTTTTCTTTTCTTCAATCTTTTCCGCCCCTTTAGCCTCTACTCCCTCTGAATTCCCATTCTTGGTTTAACTCTACTTCCCTATCCTTCGTCTAACCAGCCGAATCAATGCTCCTTTGTTCCAGTTTGCTGGTTTGATCACAACCCAGTCTTCTTGCTTTTGATTGCTGGCTCTTTTCAACCGAATAACTCTAGTAACATCCCGTAGCCTTTCTTGTCTCCTATCACTCTTGAAGTCTTGCGTACTATAAGGTTAGCTTTTCTCCTGTTCTTTGCTTGTGGTAATGATCCATACGGTTTGTTCCCCTCTATTTCTGTCCATTATATCTTGTTCATGGTCCGGAGAATGAACAATTACTGATGTGATGTTTATTAGGTCGGTTAAAAGCGAACATAACGGCGCATTACATCTGTGGGAGTTTGACGAATTCTAGGAACAGTAGAACTAAATCTAGGCCTCATCAGAACATGAATAGTAGTACTACTAGCGAATATAATTAACCTGATACATGTACTAGGCCTATTGATAGAATTAGACCTAGCACTATACCTATGCGCTATTCTACCTGAAGACTAATGAGATCTGTGACCGTGTGATTGGGGTCCCTGAAGGTCTCACCATATATACATATCGTAATTAGACTTACTAGTATTGTAGAATTGTAAGGAGTGCTATGTCTAGGAACTACCCTAGCCCGCCTAGCCTGGAAGCTAGATTGATTTGGGTCCCGAAGGGCTCATCAGAATCACAGTCATACTCATCATTGACATCAATACTTTCTACTACTACCTTCATCATAAAATCGTCAAACGAATCATCAATTAGACTGGCCCAATTATTCTCAGTCACACTTGCATCTTATCATTTCTACTGATTTGAATAGGTTCATAATGATTATCAAACGAAGGTGAATAAACTGGGCGGCCGCGCTCTCGGGCCTGGAGTGGGGTTGGTACCTCGGAGGGATAATTAGGGAAAGCCATAAAGCATAGAGGGCTATATATGGGACTACAGCAAGTGGTGCACGTAGAGGCACAACCTATATTATCTATCACAACAAGTTTGTCGACCGAACTGGTTGCAAATAGCATAAAATCATTGGAAAGGCAATGACAGGGTATGGAACCCCACAGAGCAGCCACCACCAAAAAAAAGTGAAATGGATTACCAGTCACAATAACATAGGAAAGAAAGATAACTTTATAAGTGCTTACATGATTCAAGTATTGCTGCCGAAAAGGGCGAGCTGACCCACAGGGGGCAGCACAACACAATATAACTACATGGCGCACTGGCGCTGCTTTAGAATGTCTATTTGGAATTGAGTTGGCCGACAAAGGT
>CALNVZ010003434.1:5849310-5861911 GCA_940671915.1 Paracentrotus lividus | reverse complement strand
TGGTAAGATATATTACTAATAATAATGGATCCCTATAGCTTTATATACGAAAGCAATCTCATAAGTATATATTTGATATTTAGATTTTTTATGCCTTCAATATTCCAATCCCTCTTAAAAGGGAGCAAAGAGGGTGATTTGCGAAGTGTCATACATTAATGGTCGGTACCATTAAGAAGAAAGAATTCGATGGAGGGGGGGGGGAATGGTAAACGTGTGGTATAAACAAAATCTCTTTTAATGTAATACTTTAATAAATATTTTCAAGATTTGAGTTTTATCCTTCTATTCTCAATTCCGTCAAGGAGAACGTTTTGGTTTTTTGTGTGATTTCGTCAGATCCAAAGAGCTGAGGGAAATTTACCTAGGCTCAGTTGAAATTATGTAGGCGAGGCCTCCCATACTTTCCAAAAGGCCCGAGAGGCCTTGCCTGATTTCAGTTGAACAAGATTTCAATAGGAAGTTCTGAAGAAAAAAAATTGGATAAAGTTAAAAGTAATAATAGATTATAATTTTGATCCGATCCAGGTGGTACTGATCAATGTAATGGAGGTAACCTGTATGAATGGGTGGAATTGTCAAGATGGGACGTGTTACCTTTCACACTGGATATTCTGGTTCACCGCTGTGAAAAGCGGTAAGATATATTGATTACAATGATAGACCCTCATGATACACTCTTCGCTTGCTGGCTGTTTTAGAATGAAAGAATTATCCCTAACTGAACAATGGAGGTAGGTTAAAACTATTCGCGTTTACGTTTGTACTACGATTATCGCTGAGTGATCTTAAGGAATGTTTGAGCTATGTTTAAGCTTAGTTTTATTTGTGGGGCACTTGCCGCTATGAGCTGCCATTTTATTATTACTATTCCATCACACAATCAACCCTGTTTTTGCTTTGTTCTGGCACCAAATTTTGTTATAGTTTTCACTCCAAGGCTGGTTTGGAAAATCCAAGCCTTTAAGAAAATGTCACTTTATCTTTAATAATGTTTCTTAATAATGTATAATATCATACTATATACATTAATACTTAGTGGGTCTATTAACTCATAATAATTACAGGGGCGTGCGAATGAATTCTACGATCTTGTACAAGCCTCACCATTTTGCCACAATGGGTATTTCACTTATGAATGCCAAACACGCTAAGATAGCTGGCTAATTCAGTTCCATGGTGAAATCGCTACGCAACGCGACTGCATTTCCATTTCCAGGTGCTAGGGAGTTTACCGGTAGGCTCATGGAGATCATGTAGGTGAGGTGGCCATCCTTAAGTTTTGAAATCCTAGGCCAGCCACTTAAACACAAACAACACATTAGAATATATCTGGCATCTTTTTTTTTTTTCATTCTCAATTTTTTTTGCATCACAAAATGAAAGTAAAGATGAAGACATAATGATAAGGCAACAACAACATATTTTCTGGACGTTTCAGGCGACAGCAATTAGGCCGAGCAGGCCAATGCCCGATTTACAGTATATAAAGATTTCAACAAAAGAATGTAAAAATTATTAAATTTTATGGGAAAAAGTAATTATAGGGTATATTTTGATCCGATCCCAGGTGGTACTGATTCATGTAATGGAGTAATATGTATGAATGGTGGAACTTGTCAAGATGGGACCTGTACCTGTTCACCTGGCTATTCTGGGTCACGTTGTGAAACTGGTAAGATCTATTACTAATAATAATGGACCTATTAGCTTTATATCCGAAGCAAATCCCTATAAAGTATTTATTTGATATTTAGATTTTTTATCCTTCAATTTCAATCCCTCTTAAAGGGGAGCAATAGGGTAAAACTTACAAAAGCGATTTGGTTCAAGTAATTAAAAATAGGAGAAAGAGTGGGAGGAAAAGAAAGTTGGCGTGGCGTTATGTATGATTTTGCGAAGTGTCATACAATAATGGTCGGTACCATTAAGAAGAAAGAAATTCGTATGGAAAGGGGGGGGGGGATCATGTTGCGTATTTTTACTAATTTCTGATATTGTTTTATGTCGTGTCAGTGGTCGGGCCTAGGATTTAAAACTTAGAGTGGGTGCCCTACGGCTTACTCATGATTTGCTCCAAAAAACTCTCGAGACAGCGTAATATTGGGTATAATAAACATCCTAAGGGCAGCCTGTGAAGAATATGAAAGTTAGAGTCTCGAGTATGTTCTGGTTATAGGCCATGCATTACACGCATGGAAGCTAGAATTGGCCAGGCTATCTAAGACTTGTTTTGGCATTAGCAAGGTTATTCCATAACAAATTACGCCATTGTGGCAATGGTCGGTCTTGTTGCAAGATCGTAGATTCTTCGTACGGCCGCCTGTAAGTATTTGGGAATGCCTGTTTTATAGATCACCGACTAGTTGATTAATGTACGTGATTTATTTTTAAAAGAAGATAATTATGTATAAATTATATTACAGGCTTACTCTATACACTAGATAAGCATTATTAAAGTATTAACGTGACATTCTCACCTGGATTGTTTCTGCAAGCTCAGCCTGGAGTGAGTAGCTTATGACAATTTAGTGTCAGCCACACAAGGGCAAATAACCCAGGGTGAATTTAGTGTGACATGTTAGGAATGAGTAAAATTACCATAACAAATGAGCTCAATTAGATAGGATTTTTTTTTTTTTGTCCAACGTTAATCATGATGAATACTAGTAAAGTTAAAAGCCGTCATAAGGTGTCTGCCAACATTGCTTTGAATGTATTCACTCCGGACGTACGTTCTAGGCGTTACGATAATCGTGAGACGCAAGCGTAAATGGGCGGAATAAGTTCTAACATGCCTTCCATTTTGCGAGGTTGGAGATAGTTCTTGTCATTTCTTCAGCCACAGCCAGGCAAGGAAGATGTTGGTGTGGAATCGATTAAGGTCTATTCATTATAATCAATATATCGCAGCGTTTCACAGGCGTAAACCAGCACAATTATTTCCAAAAGAGGTGTACTCAAAATGTGTCAGCTCGTACACGCATGTGTGCCGCTAGTCTTGACAAGTTCGCAGCCATTTTTCATTTTCATATGCAGGTTACTGAGACATTACAAATCCATGTATCCATGAATAATACAAGTTGTCATTACCTACCTGGGATGGGCGGATGGATCAGAAAAATTATAATTATCAATATTAAGTATTACTTATAACGTTTTTAGCTTATCAATTTTTTTTTCTTCAGAATTCCTTGAAATGTTTATAAACTGGTAAATCGGGAGAAAGCCGTGTTTCGCACAAGGCGCTGCTGCGACCTTTGAAAGCTTTGAGAGCGGCCTCGCCTACATATTTTTTATTTTTTAAGCTGAGGCCAGCCGGTCAATTCGCCCTAGGTCGGTGCTTAGGATCTGACGAAAATCAATTATTACAAAAGCCAAAGCGTTGCTCCTTGAGGAATTGAAATTGATGGATTTATGTAAACTTTTCAATTCTTGTTAAAATATATTTATATAAAGTATATATTTGCATTATATATAACGATTTCGAGAATATTATACACCAAAGCGTCAACCCACATTCCATTGTCAACATCCCCCCTCAGCCCCTTCCATCACCATTGCGAATTTTTTCTTCCTTAATGGTAGGCCGCCACCATAGCCGAATTGACACCATTTATTGTATGACAATTCGGCCAAAATCACTCCTCCTTTGTTTCCTTTAAAGAGGGATTGAAATTGAAGGATAAAATATTACAATATCAATATAATTCTATAATGATTAATTGATTTGATCTTTGTGTAGTGGGGGAAAAAAGGATTTTGTTCGTTAATATCAAGTGAAAATAACTATTTTTACTAGGGTATGCCATTATTATTCGAGTAATTAAGAATTATCTTACCGAGTTTCACAACTTGACCCAGAATAGCCAGGCCTTGACACGAGAGTACAGAAGATGTCCGCAGGCATTCTTTGACCTAAGTATTCGATGCAGCATGTGCATCATTTTTTTGTATAAAAGAGGGAAAAATTTAATCACAGTGCTGGTGGCCAAACGTTATTGAGAACACTCTTTCGGCATTACATGAATCAGTACGCTGTGAATGAGTAGCGTCGTTGGCTGATCGCTGGGTTACGACACTTTACGTGACTTGTAAATCTGAGAGATGGAGAAATAGGGGTCAAATATTGGGGATGCCTCAAGCATTTTATGCCTAAAATTTGGACATAATGCTTAAGCCATAACATATTTAATATAGTAATTTTTGTATTACTTATTTAACATAACATTTGGAATGTCCACAAATTAAATAGGGCTATATATATTTCCATATGTATTATTTGTGTCAAACTGTCAAACTAGCATGATTATGTACTTCCTCTAGGGCATCACATTCTTGTGTGATTATGCACATGTATTCAAGTATAGAGTTATAAGTTCATTAATAGTACAAGTAAATATTCATAGCTTTAAACGGACTTGAAGAAAGACACAACGCGTCGCTATAGGTGGCCTTTGCTTCACACTAGGTTCGGTGGGAATGCTTCTTCCTTATTTTTTACGAATTAAGTCTGTAATGTAAAGCAGATGAGGAGCCACTATGTTCTCTGACAAATTTCACCGCCCTAGGCATAATGCTATTCGCTACACGGAGCTGGTCTACATTAAGTATCATGAAGGCAACAGACGTGACAAAGCTGCACTGAGTATTATAACATTATGTCGAATTGCCACTCTAAGGAACGTACCGTTTATAGGAATCTAGAACGAAAATTCACCCAGCCAAAAGGTCTATTGGGATTACACTCAAAGACCAAAAACGTTCTTGCAGCTTATGGTTGATTGAAATATAGAGCGGACTCGAGAGAACATGTGACCCAAATCAGTTGAAAATTTTGATTATCAGCCGCAAAGAGGTAATTCAAGTCTTAAGGCGATAACCTTTCTTAGGTGCCTCATAGTACTATAATATATTTACGACCTTTTCACATAAAAGAATAAATTTGTATGAAACCTTTATAGGTAGAGCTATCCATTATTATGCATTCATAATTCTTTGTGATCATATCACTGTACACCCACCACCCCGTAACAATTCATATCATAGCCTCAGTCTCTCCCTTCCATGAAGGCGCATAATTTCTTCTGCTTCCTTCAATGGTTAACTCATTATAATCAGAGACCAATTAGTAATGTAATAAATTTAGCGCGACACGTTCGAGACATCACCTCTATTCGGTCTACGGACCCTGTTAGAAAATCTTGGTATATGCGGAGGCGATTAAGGAACAGTTGAAGGGATACAACAACTTCATAAAATATCAAAAATATTAGCTCACTGTTTTCAGTTCCACCAGTACTCTCTCGACATGATAGACCTATTATTAAACATGTACAATTGTAGTAGAATGCGAAACGTAAAAATGCCCAATTACAATATGGCCGATAGTGTATAGGGAATTGGCTTGCGCTATATAAGCTATTTTAGGTTCGCATTATTATTCAGTAATTCAAAAGTGGTCATAACTATGTGCAGTTACCTTCTCTTACTCATTGCATTCCTTCAGTTTCGACAACTGACCCAGAATAGCCAGGTGAAACTCAGGATAATACGGGTCCGCCATCCTTGAGCAAGTTCCACGCATTCATTAAGCAGCGTTACTGCCATTAATGACATTCAGTAGCATCCTGAAGGAATGCCATGGCATCAAAAATAGGTAATGTCTATTATTTCAGAGAAACTTTTTTAGCTTTTTTATCGATTGGAGGGGGTGGAAAATTTTTTGTGCCTATTGCATTTTTTCAGACTTGCTATTGAATCTTTATCCCTCCTGTAAATGCGGTGGCAGGTGCGTGAGATAAAAACCTGCTCGGAAAAAAGAGCAGAAACTTGTTGAAACTTTGAGAGAGGGGCTAAAGGCGACTGACGCCTACAAAATATTATTAACACTAAGAGGGGCTGCCAATTAAGGTTAAGATTTTTTTTTCGCTCACGCAGGGTACAAAAGTTGCACGACTAAAGAAAACGTCTTTATTAAAGCGTTACAATCATTGGCATCGAAAATTAACAAGTCACTAATTAAAGGCGACAAAAATGACTCGTTCTCGCTTAGTCATGGAAGATTGCAGTGATATCGATTGATCAGAGATAAAAACTTAAATATGATCTTTGTGGAAAAAATTATATAATAATTATAAGTTAAGGGTCAATAGAAAGGGAGACTTAATAGGAGGCTCTAAAATTAAAAATTTGGGAGTCTTTCAAAATTAATTAAAAATTTCCACCTTCAAAAAGATTTTGGTATACATTAACAACAGACGTAAGCATGGCTGCTAACTGCCCCCTCCACCCTCCCTTTCCATACGAATTTTTTGCTTCTTAGGGTATCGCGGCGCGTGGCTCACGCGCATTTATTGTATGGTACACTCGGCAAATCATACACAAACCTGCCGGCCGCGTTTTATGATGCCATTTTTTTTTTTTTGACCAACTATATATCTTATAATGCCTCCCCACAGACCTTCTCGCTATTAAAAAATTATTAATTAGCTGTACTTTTTGTGAAGCCTTAAATCGCTTGTTGTGAAGTTTATACCCCACTACTTGATCCGAAACGAGGGCATTTTTAAGACTGTCTTATTTTTCAAAGGGCGTATTGGCTTCTTGGCTAACATAGAGCTACTTGGGCCCGCTTTAAGAGGGATTGAAATTGAAGGATAAAGAAACTCGAAAATAATATTTCCAAAATAACGCAATTAACTTGGTCTTAATGTAGTGTGATTTTGCTTCGGAATTAATTTTAGAATTGGGCTAATTAATAAGATACGAAGTAATGTGATGACTACTTCCGCAGTTAGTTATAGAGTATATATTATTTCTCATTTTGTCAAAACGAAGATCTATGTTTGTTAGGTGCGAACCGTAACTATTTTTTTTATAGGGTTCTAACTAAAAAGATGAGTTTGCAATAGGTGGAGCCAAAATTATGAAGAACACTAAGCATATTTAATAGAATTAGTCCAGTTTAGCAACGTGACGCGCAGATAGACCAGGTGAACAGGGTACATGGTCCCTCTTGAGCAAGTTGCAACTCATTCATAGCATATTCCTATATCCATTACAGTGAATGTTACGGCACGCTGGGATGCGGATCACAAAATATAACCCTATATTAGCTATTTTGCGCCATTAAAAATTTACATAATTTTTACATTTTCTTTTGTTGAAATCTTTATATTACTGTAATTCGGGGCTAAGGCCTGCTCGGTCCCTAATTTTGCTGTCCTAAATAAACGTCCATAAAATATTTTGTTTTGTTGCCGAGGTTAAGTCATGATTAATCTTCATCTTCTATTCATATTTGTGATGCAAAAGGGAGTAATAATAAATTATAAAAAAAGATGGCTATGGCATATGTATTCTAATTCTGTATTTGTGTTTCAGTGGCGGGCGATCGGATTTTTGAATTAAAATAACAGCATACATATAGATCGATGGTGTTAAATATGCTTAGTGTTCGTAGCACCTCGCCACATTGATAATTGCTTCCACTTGGAGCCACGACCTTTATATATATTACTATTGGTACTAGCATGTTTGTTAAGCGATAAAGCATCTGTGTATATACTGAAAGTTACTAGTCCGTGTTGGTATCTCACACACACCACACAACACTCTCGCGCGCTGGTTCTGGCAAACCTGGCATCACACTCTCGCTCTCGCAGACTATAAGTGTGAGCTATATGATGAATATAAGCCAGGCAGGGGTGGGCGGGGGGGTTGAGAAATCGTTGGTTTAATGAACAATGCCCAAGCATATTCTTAGCTCGGTAATATGAGCGCATTGTCCAACCAAGTCAAAAGCAACGATCATTCAGTGTGGTCAGCCCTAAGACAACGTGCAAAACACTTGGCTCGGCGTGCTTTAGTTTGTTCCATAGATAGTAAAGTATAATGTTTTTCGAACTGCTAATGCCACAATCACAGTAAGAGTGTCTATGTTATTTGTGTCAATTTGAATAATGTGTCAATAAGTCTTTATAGAACATACATAGTATTGATAACAATTCAGTAAAAAATTGGAAACTGATACAGCAGATAATTTATATTTGTATCTTAATTTAGCCAGCTTAGTAAGATAATAATCATACCACTTAAATATATGTTGGACAGTGTACTTGAAAACATTTTCAGTGCTCCATTTTATTTGTACACAGTTGATTATTGACGAGACATGATCGCATTGCTTAACCTTTTTATTCTTGGAATTTTTCCTCTCTTAGAAGTAAAACCAATAAGCCTGTGAGTGAGACTATGGACAAATTTAGTGTCAGAACAAAGCAAAAACAGGATGATTGTGTTGATGGAATAGTAATAACTATAAAAATGAGCTCATTAGGCAAGTTACATAAACTTAAGTTTCAAACCCATTTGCTCCAACATTCTTAAGATCACTCAGCGATAATCGTAGACGCAACAACGTAAACGCGGAATAAGTTTTAAACATGCCTTCCATTTTCAGGTTGGGATAATTTTTCATTTCTTCAAAAGCCATCAAGGAAGAGTGTATCATTAGGTCTATCATTATAATCAATATATCTTACCCGTTTCACAGCAGTAAACCAGAATATCCAGGTGAACAGGTACAGGTCCCATCTTGACAAGTTCCACCATTCATACAGGTTACTCCATTACATGAATCATTACCAACTGGGATCGGATCAGAAATATAATCGATTAGTACTTCTAATACTTATCCAATTTTTTTTCCGAATTCTCTTGAAATGATTATAAACTGTAATCGGGCAAAGGCCTGCTCGGGCCTTTGAAACTTTGAGAGCGCCTCGCCTACATAATTTTTGCAACTGAGCCACCGGTCAATTCCCTAGCTCTTTAGGATCTGACGAAAATCACAAACAAAACCAAAACGTTCCCTTAAGGGATTGAAATTGAGGATAAAAACTCAAATCTTGAAAATTTTTATAAATATACATTAAAAAGATTGGTATATACACACGTAACCCACCCCCCCCTCCATACGAATTTCTTTCTTCTTATTGGTACCGGGCAACCATTATTGTAATGGTACCGACCATTATTGTATGAACAATTCGCAAAATCCATCCTCTTGCTCCCTTTAAGAGGGATTGAAATTGAAGGATAAAAATCTAATATATCAAATATATACTTTATAGGGATTTGCTTCGTATATAAGCTATTAGGTCCATTATTATTAGAAATATATCTTACCAGTTTTCACAACTTGACCCAGAATAGCCAGTGAACAGGTACAGGTCCTATCTTGACAAGTTCCACATTCATACAGGTTACTCCATTAATGAATTCAGTACCACCTGGGATCGGATCAAAATATCAAATAAAAACTCAATATCTTGAAATATTTTATAAAGTATACATGAAGAGATCTGGTTTATAGCACACGTACCCGCAACCCCGCCCCCCCCTTCATCCGAATTTCTTTCTTCTTAATGGTACTAGGTAGCCAACATTATTGTATGACACTTCTCAAAATCATATACATAACGCCACGACCAACTTACTTTTCCTCCACTCTTTCTCCTATTTTTAATAATACTTGAACGCATATCGCTCTTGTAAGTTTTAACCCTCTATTGGCTTCGCCTTTAAGAGGGTTGAAATTGAAGATAAAAAATCTAAATATCAAATATATACTTTATAGGGATTTGCTTCGTATATTAAAGCTATTAGTTCCATTATTATTAGTAATCAGATCTTACCTAGTTTCACAAACGTGACCCAGAATATTCCAGGGTGAACAGGTACAGGTCCCATTCTTGACAAGTCGCCCATTCATATCACAGATTACTCCATTTACATGATCACGTAACACCTGGAATCGGATCAAAATATAACCTATAATTACTGCTTTTCCCATAAAATCTAATGATTTTTTCCATTCTTTTTGTTGCAAATGCTTTATTATAGCTGTAATCGGCGGGTATGCGTTTTTAGTATCTTTCGCGTTATAGCTTACAGGATGGTTTGTTTTATTAGGTATTAGTATATCAGATTTATTTTGTTCATTGAATGTGTCATACTATATGAATATCGGCGGAAAGCATAGTCCTGCCGAGGCTTACAAGGGACCATAACATTGGTAAACAGTCGTCTAAATAAAGCAGCAGAACGTCGCATCAAAGAATTATTATTTTTTATTTTGCGCTTGGTTGTTGCCTTACTGTAAATTATATTTCTATATAACATAAGTTGGGATTTCATCCTTCGTCGTAATTGATATAACATCTTTTCAGAGCTGCTCTTTTTCGTAACCTTTGTGACGATGCTAAAAAGTGAGCAATGAATAAGTACTTTTTTTGACAGAAAAAGATGTGTCTATTAGTTTATGTCTCCATTAATGTAATTTCCTTGTAACGTAAAGATTACGATTTAACCCAATGTCTCTTTAAGCTAACGGCTATCTTTCTTTGCTTAATCTTGTAGCATATACAGTTCGGCTTTGGCAGGAGAAGGGCAGAACTACGGATTTATAAAACTGAAGAGGGAGAGGCGCAGGTTATTAACGAAGACCACTCTATTAGCCATTTGTCACAGCGGGCTACCTCACATGATTTTTGCTTAAAAAAAAAACTAAAGCACAAAAGACACACATGAGGAAACCTAATGGTACAGGGAGATGACGAGGTATACCATACACTAGGCAAGCCTGGAATCGATGTGAAAGTTTAAACCCAGCAGACAGTATGATCCGTACGCTCCCATGCCTTGTATTGAGGATAGCACAATTTGAATTATGTGGACGTATTTTTAGGCTGCCGTGAGGGGAGCAGATTAAACGATGGCGGAAATCCTGGATACTAGATTTCGCAACTTCTTGAGCCACTATTATTATCATTAGAGAAAGTTGTGTCTTAGTATTGAGTGTCGGTTATAACTTGGACGAAATGAGTACATTTTCAATATAGTATCTCATCATAATTAGATATTTTCTCAATTTTTGACCTCAAATTATGTGTTATGTTGTGAATTTACCATGAATGGTTGGAAAATTTAGCCAAAATCGCGTTGGAGGTAATAATTGGGAATATGTGGAATTGGCGGATTTGAATATTTGGTTCTTGTAGTGTAGGCTTGTTCAGTAGTGCTGTTCGTATTACAACTGATCGTAGTTTTCAGATTCTCTTTAACGGTACGGGGCTAGGCAGGAACCTACGCTACTGAGCAGTAACGTTTAGAAGATTATAATCTAGTCGAGACACTTATGGCTTAAAACGCAATTGATTAACAGAGGGTTTAGCCTAAGAGACGGCACTAGTATTATTTGGGTTTTAAAAATGCTCATGACTACACAAAGACGCTAAGATGTAAATTTATACTCACGCTTTAAGTAAATAAATTTAGTAATGGGATCTAGAACAACACGAATTATTATTATTGTACCAGTTTACCAAATGAAGACCGCACCACTAATTCTGTTAAGTAATTTAGATTTATTTTCGAAGTTAGCTGATGTGTTCTATATTTGCTTCGAGTGTGAATTTACCGTTACGTCGAAAACATTCTATTTCTACTTAAAAGCAATGTTCTGTTGGTTGATTTGTCTCTATATTTTGGTTTTTTTGATTGTGGTCTAGTTGGTATTGGGTTCGCTGAGTCAGTGAACTTACATTATGATAGTTTGTGTTCATAATGTTCAATATAAAATTTTAGTGTTCAGAGACGCAATCAAGACAGGAGAACATAAGGCTGGCGGCCGTGGTGAGCATATTGTATGATGAGTAGGATTATTTATTGGAGGATTAATGTTTAGTAGGCTATAACCCAATCAATAAGACAAGAACATCGTTATGATTGAACTCATGCATGCTTTTAGGTTAAGCCAACGAGAGTTTGATCATGCGACGATGATTATTGTCAATTCAATATACCATCCTCGCAAATTCGGCAATCACCTGTTTCACTACATGATTCAGATTTGACTGTTTAAACCTGTTTATTATATTTGCTCCCATTCATACGACTATTTGCTCAGCCCTTTAACGGGCCATCTGGATAGAGCAAACATTGTAAAGTGCATTTTATGAGTTATCACAGTATTGCAGAGTAACAGCATTGAAAATAGTCTTTATTCTATCGTTCTCTAGTCCAGATTCGACTGCGATATCAACGTAAAGGTTTGATTTGCGGGAGGATATATGGGTATTTTCTATAAATTCAAACATAGAATTGCTCTTGCGCTTTTTTTCAAGTTTGTGGAATATCTCCTGGGCGGGTTGGCATTTCTCATTTTCTTTATCAGTAATTTGCTTCAACAGGCGAGTGCCAGGCACAGCGGCATAGAACGAAATGTTAGAAAAGAGAGTAAGAGGATGGGTCCATCAATTGAAATGGGAGGTCTATCATTTCATACTAAAGAATACCGCTTGGTTAATGCATCTGAGTAGTCACACTGTATTCATTGCCAGAAGTTTGAGGGACGATGGACACACCGATCATTTATGCCGGACCGTATTTCTATTCAGCGTATAACCAAGATATAGTAGCTCTGATTTCTACCGGAAAAGGCATGGGCAGAGGTGACACATTCCGTGGTACAGTACCCTTCGTGTGGTTGTTCGAGTGCCATCGTGTAACCTTCTGTATTGACATCATCTCTCGG
>CALNVZ010003434.1:5830422-5847003 GCA_940671915.1 Paracentrotus lividus | reverse complement strand
AAGAGAGAGAGATTATGAGTAATGAGAATCACTTTCGATTCTACATCTTTTTCTCGCATCTTTATTCACAAGTCCACGAATGGGAGATTTAAAACATTAATTATCCCATCCGGGGGGGGGGGGGGGCATTTCATCAAAGGAATATAATCGGATATTCCATCAGACAATGTTGATCTTCTCAGCCCATCAGATGCAGCATTTCAGTAGCTTATAACAGTTGTCGGATAAGCATAACGTCGACTATAGTATCCTTTTATGGCAAAATAGCCCTCTCCCCGGCCCGGAGAAATGAATGAAGAAGGCACGGGTTCATTTTTTTTAGAGTTTAATGTTTGTCTTTCATCTGTGATATCCATTACATAATTAAATAATACGACCCCCTCGATGTTAATATTTAAATCTAATAACATGATAAAAACAAAACTTAAAAAACACCTAATCCCGGAACTCTGATTCTATTTCAATTATTAATAACTCCAGGTCCCTTACTTAGTGTTAGTTTGATTGTGGATCAATGATAGCATAGTCGCTCTTATTGAATGTTTTTGCCCGAGCTACAATACAATGTATATATAAGGGTTCATTAATATACTCTGAAGGGTGTCCATTCACTTAAAACTTATTATTTATTTTCCGAGATTGGCATTTTAAATTCGCCGCATGCTTATCACTTGTCTTTGATGCATTTTTTTTTTTTTTTGTTTTTTTGTTTTGTAGAGTTATAGATTTCTGTAATTTCTCACAAAGCACGAGGCTTTAGTTACATCGATCCTGGACCTATGACATCGCGGGATAACGAGAAAGAAACATACCTCCTTGTTAACGTTCCTGCAAAGTGTCTTACTTAGGCTTTTAGTCTTGATATTATTAAAGATAGAATACTGCGCATTGAACTCATGAGAGATTTCAGTCAATAATAGTGTTTATAACGATGTTTCTATAGTCTAGACAATTATAACTTCGAAAGTAAATGTGTAGTTTTTAAAAGAGTATGTTATAAAAGCCTTTATTTTTCAAACAAATTGCAGAAAATAACTAATGCAAACTTCTGGCATAATAACTGTAGAATATGATCGGCCTATACTGTCTATTTCAATCTTACTGTCATAGTGTTTTGTTCCTGTAAGATCATGTAAATATTACGAATATCGAAAATTCTGACTTATCGCAGAAGTTCTTAGGACATAAACGAGGGTCTCCTCAACATCGTTGATATTGTGCGGAGTCTCGCTAGTGCAGCCCGGTACCATAGTATACATTCAAGCGTGCATACTGTTATATCTGCGCTAACACGGTCAGCGGTTTCGACAAACCGTACGGTGTTATTTATTTCTTTTCTCCGGACTGGTTCGAAAAATAGGAAGAATGAAGTTTTTGATAAATCGCAATATAATGACAAACATACACATTTGAGCTTAATCATGTTGTTTGGGAAGATAAAGTCATGATATACCTATAATCCTCTCAAAACTAGAAATGTAATATTTTTGCCTGCAAAACTTTAGCGCGACACTATACTTTAAAGGACTCGGTTTCTAAATAGGTAGTTTGACCTAGAGGAACTTCCAATTCGATGATGAAACAAGAATTGGGTCGAATTTTAAATAGCACTGGAAGAGTGACGGCACCTTAGACAACGAAATTTGTTGTGGAAAACTTTGTACATAATGAATGGATGAATTATAATAGGCCTTTACTTTATTTCCACAGAGCGTCATTTTTTTATTAGAGCATGCAAAATGCGCTTCGTAGTAGCTTATAATGTGTCTACGCCCTTCTTACGGCTGCAAACGATGTAAATCACATGGGCCACTATCTACACATGGGGCCCGGATGAGAGAGCAAACGAAAAGAAATGAAATGCTGAGAGTATAAAGATTATAATTGAAATAATGGTAATCATAGTCATAATAGCAACAATCATGTGTATGATGAAATTTCTTGTGCAAGAACTTAATCTCAATATTTGTATGTGGAATAATCGAGGATCAATATCGTTTAAAACAATGAATTATTCCAAAAATTGATAATGGCTCTATGTTGTTATGAGTAATCATGATACTTGTTGATGTGTGATATACTAATATATGATAATATAGAAAACAGGAGATACAAGAAATTACGCTCAACTTATCTCGATAATCTTTAATATATATAAAAATATTGATATACAACGAAGCTTGTTTGATATCGATCTGGAATCTATATATTTAAAAAAAAAACGATGAGTGACTCAGTAGTATAAACAAACAATGATAATTCTGAGAACAACATATTTTTTTTTACTAAGAATAGTGGTAATAATCATTTTAACCTTTTTCCAAGGCTACAATAAAGTGTATAATACACTAAAGTAATACGCAGTTGGCGCTAGCTACCAAGTTCTGCACGTTTAGAAAGAAATAACATAAATAATATGCCATCCCTCAACTTAGTGTTAGCATATTGGTGAGAAGAAGGCAATGTTAGGCCTTAGTTGACTTAAAGCATACGTCACCTGGAGGAGATTTGCATTATTAAAAGTCAAGCAAATCTAAAAAGTACAACACTGAAAATTTCAATCCCATAAGTCGTGATATTATCAATAGCAAAGTTATGATTCCTCATCAGGTTTTGAAATATCTCTTTATTTAGGAAACAGTTTTTTGCATCTTCAAATTGGAGACTGGATGATCTCTCAGATCCCATTACTCTCTCCTTGTATTGACAAATATAATTAGTGATGAAATATGTCACCAATTAATTTCAATAGATTTCTTTCTCATTGCAACGCAAGGACATAAAAATCCAGAGGATTAATATATATTGTGGAATGTTCGGATAGGCATCACTATTTGTCTCTTCAATTATGTTCAGTATGTTGGGATAGATTTTCTGTAATATCAGCTCAATATATTATTGAAAAAAATGAGAAAATAGAATTTCATATAAGAAAATACACAGAAGTAGGGGGACTGTTACACATCTTTTTGCTGCATTTGAGAATAATTTCAAATATCAGATGAGATACAAGTGAACAATGCCAGAACTGTTTTACGAAAAAAATTCAATACTTATAAAAAAATTTTTGCGCCAAATAACCTTTTGGGGTTTAAATTTTCTTTTTTCTTCCTTCTATCATCGCCGATTTTGAAACTAGTAAATTTTCTGTGTTGTGCTTGTTAAATTTAACACTTTACGCGTGTTAAGTGTATTTACAAAACTTTTAAATTTCAAGCCGACCTCGGCTCCTTTAAAAGAAGCATCACCCTTACGTCCATGCTTTACAGCTTAGAGTAAGGGCTTACCTTAAATCCAGACATGTCATTGCATGTAGTCACTTACTAACTTTATTCTTAGACTAGCATCAGTGGATATGACCTGTTCCTAATTTCATCGCAGACCTGTTCTATCTTTGATATCAACTTTCTTAATGTTAAGTCAGGTGCACAATGTTGCAGGACCCTGAAATCGAGATCACGCATATTTTAGAATACCTGTATTCCTACATAAAGGAGCAGATTACAGCACTATTGGGAATAATCCCTGAGTAGGCAAGGATAAAAGAGATATTCAAATGAGGACAGATGATAACAAGATATGAGAGAGAGAGAGAAGAAAAGAGAGGATAAGAAGTGAGAAGAGTAGCGCAGAGAGAAGGAGAGAGAGAGAAGAGAGAGAGAGCAAAGTGAGGGGTGGGCATTGAGTGAGAGACAGATGTGACTATGTGGTTGGGGTTAGACTGAATAGCAGAGGTAAAATCTAGATACAAAGTTTAACACAAATTTTTCTATGGTATTCTAGTTTTCACTTATCTATTATATTTGGTAAATATTCTTCACAATCCAGGCCCCATGTAATGATCCATTTCTTTTTTTGCTTGACAGATTGTATCCCAAGTGAACATATACGATTATCTATCAAACTCTGAGAGTTGTGGAGTGGTCTATATAGCTTACAGCTCGCAACAATGTTAAAGAGTTTTTTACTAATTCTTTGCTATACCACTTTCAATAAATACCTACTTTCAATACTGTCCACAGAAAATATCTAAAGTCTATGTTTGGCTTTTGTAATCTAATATTATCATTTAGGCATATAGTTCGGCAACACGCACCGAGGCCTCTCTTGTCATGACGGCTATTGCATCAGGGTTTGTAATGTGTAAGATTAAAATCATTTTCGTCTCCTTGTTTAAACCCAGGTCTCTCGGCAGATTGGCGCAATAAAAGATGAAAAAAGAGTAAAGAAAAAAATGGACAAAAGTACGAGACTTTGACGAGGGCAGTCAATTATGTATAGTTCATCAGACTGAGCGTTAGTTTGCGCATAGAAGGCCAGAATGTCTAATGTATTCGTAGCTGTGGGAATTATCATACAATTTGGCAATTGTAGTTTTAAATTCAGAGGGTAGTGTAATAACTGATTATGTATTACTAAATCATTCTATTATTCATCTTCATCATCCATACTTCAGTTAGGCATGCGCGTGTATTTTATATGTTGCTTTGTTTATTCAAATACTGTAATTGTTAATATGTCTTTTAATGGATGTGAAATAAATGAACTGAACTGAAAAACTGAACTGAGAATACATCTGCATCTTTTTTTCTTTTTTTTTAATTCTCATTTTTTGCGTCACAAATGAATAGAAGATAAAGAAATAATGATAAGGCAACAACAAAATATTTTCTGGACGTTTTCTGGACAGCAATTAGGCCGAGCAGGCCTTGCCCGATTTACAGTATAAAAAGATTCCAACAGAAGAATGAAAAGTTCATTGAATTTTATGGGAAAAAGTAATTATAGGTTATATTTTGATCCGATCCCAGGTGGTACTGATTCATGTAATGGAGTAATATGTATGAATGGTGGAACTTGTCAAGATGGGACCTGTACCTGTTCACCTGGCTATTCTGGGTCACGATGTGAAACGGGTAAGTTATTTTAATTATAATCATGGACCTAATGATACACTCCTCCTTGCTGCCTGTTTAAGAAATGAAAGAATATCCCTATTGGAACTGAAAATGGAAGGTAGGTTAAAACTTATTCTAGTGTCTATTTACATCATTATACGTACAAGGGAGTGCGAAGGATTTACGATCTTGTACAAGCCAACAATGGGCGTACCAAACACGCTTAGATACAGCTGGCAATTCAGTTCCATGGTGAAATTGCTACCAACACGAACTGTCATAATCATGTCCTAGGTGCTAGGGAGTTTACCGTAGGCTCAGTGGAGAATCATGTAGGCGAGGTGCCCCCTTAGTTTGAAATCCTAGGCCCACCACTGAAACACAAATACCGAATTAGAATATGCATATGCATTTTTTTTTTAAAATAATTATTCTCATTGTTTGCATCACAAATGAATAAAAGATGAAGAAATAATGATAAGGCAACTACAAAATATTTGTTGGAAGTTTTCAGGATATCAATTAGGCCGAGCAGGCCTTGCCCGATTTACAGTATATAAATATTTCAACAGAAGAATGAAAAATTCATTGAATTTGATGGGTAAAAGTAATAATAGATTATATTTTGATCCGATCCCAGGTGGTACTGATTCATGTAATGGAGTTATCTGTATGAATGGTGGAACTTGTCAAGATGGGACCTGTACCTGTTCACCTGGCTATTCTGGGTCACGTTGTGAAACTGGTAAGATATATTGATTATAATGATAGACCTAATGATACACTCTTCCTTGCTGGCTGTTTTTAGAAATGAAGGAATATCCCAAACTGAAAATGAAAGGTAAGTTAAAACTTATTCCGCGTTTACGTTTGGTCTACGATTATCGCTGAGTGATCTTAAGAATGTTGGAGCCTATGGTTTTAACTTAGGTTTTATGTGTGAGGGCACTTGCCTAATGAGCTTATTTCATGTTATTACTATTCCATTACACAATCACCCTGTTTTTGCTTTGTTCTGGCACACAATTTGGTATAACTCATTCCAGGCTGATTTGAGAAAATCCAGATTAAGAATAACACGTTATACGTTAATATTATTTCATATAATAAATGTATTATATCATACTAATATACATTAATTCTAGTGTCTATTAACATCATAATACGTACAGGGGCGTGCGAAGGATTTACGATCTTGTACAAGCCCACAATGGGCGTGCCAAAAACGCTTATGCGGCGGTCACAACTCGTCGTAGGCTACGGGGCACGTGCCATCAACGTAGCCTGCGTTGAATGTACAATGCATGCACAGGTCGTTGGTCAATTTCTGCGATTCCTGCGTTTCTGTAGTAAGGGTATTGGAAAAACTTCCTGCACGTCGCACATGCAACGTGCCTCTGAGGTACCTGCGCTGCACGATTTTTCTACGAAATCCATCGTAGGGAGTTGCACGTCGAAGGTACGGCGAGTTGTGACCGCAACATTAGATAGTTGGCAAATTAGTTCCATGGTGAAATCGCTACCGACACGGACTGTCACTTTCATTTCACAGGTGCTAGGGTGTTTACCGTAGGCTCAGTGGAGAATCATGTAGGCGAGGTGCCCCCTTAGTTTTAAATCCTAGGCCCGCCACTGAAACACAAATACAGAATTAGAATACATCTGCATCTTTTTTTCTTTTTTTTAATTCTCATTTTTTGCGTCACAAATGAATAGAAGATAAAGAAATAATGATAAGGCAACAACAAAATATTTTCTGGACGTTTTCTGGACAGCAATTAGGCCGAGCAGGCCTTGCCCGATTTACAGTATAAAAAGATTCCAACAGAAGAATGAAAAATTCATTGAATTTTATGGGGAAAAGTAATTATAGGTTATATTTTGATCCGATCCCAGGTGGTACTGATTCATGTAATGGAGTAACCTGTATGAATGGTGGAACTTGTCAAGATGGGACCTGTACCTGTTCACCTGGCTATTCTGGGTCAAGTTGTGAAACTGGTAAGATATATTGATTATAATGATAGACCTAATGATACACTCTTCCTTGCTGGCTGTTTGAAGAAATGAAAGAATATCCCAACCTGAAAATGGAAAGCATGTTAAAACTTATTCCGCGTTTACGTTTGGTCTACGATTATCGCTGAGTGATCTTAAGAATGTTGGAGACTATGGTTTTAACTAAAGTTTTATGTAACTTGCAAAATGAGCTCATTTTTATGTTATTACTATTCTATCACACAATCACCCTGTTTTTGCTTTGTTCTGGCACTAAATTTGTCATAGTCTCACTCCAGGCTGGTTTGAGAAAATCCAGGTTAAGAGTGTCACGTTATACTTTAATAATGTTTTATATAATAAGTGTATTATATCACATTAATATACATTAATACTAGTGTCTATAAACATCATAATACTTACAGGGGCGTGCGAAGAATCTACGATCTTGTACAAGCCCACCATTTTGCCCACAATGGGTATTTTGCTTTTGAATGAAATCCTAGGCCGGCCACTGAAACACAAATACAGAATTAGAATACATATGCATAGCCATCTTTTTTTAAAAATTATTATTCTCATTTTTTGCATCACAAATGAATAGAAGATGAAGAAATAATGATAAGGCAACAACAAAATATTTTCTGGACGTTTTTAGGACAGCAATTAGGCCGAGCAGGCCTTGCCCGATTTACAGTATATAAAGATTTCAACAAAAGAATGAAAAATTCATTAAATTCGATGGGTAAAAGTAATTATAGGTGATAATTTGATCCGATCCCAGGTGGTACTGATTCATGTAATGGAGTAATCTGTATGAATTCAATTCAATTTCAATTCAATTCAGTATTTATTAATTCCGTTCTTTCAGGAAAAAAAAAACCAACAAAATAACATAACAATCATATAAACATAATCTTAGAAACAACGTATTACAAAGTTAATTGAAATTTAAAGCACAATCTTAGGCATAAATATCTTGTTGCATTTGAAGAAAAAACAGAATAAGAGACATGTTAAAAAGCATGGCTTGTAGATTACATGCCCCTATAAAGTGAAAAAAAATACAACGCATAGCAATTCCATTATTTTATGTTGTGCTATTCAAATATAAATTCTACGCATATATACATATTATTTTACAAAATGATAATGTATAGTGAAAAAAAAAAAAGAAGGGAGGGAGAAAAGATGATTCATGAGTAAAAAAAAAAGGGGGGAAGAACATAACAAGGGTATGTTGAATATGAGAATAGAAAGTGAAGGAAGAAAAGGAGGAAGTTGGCGAGAGAGTGGGTACTGCTTTGTTCATCTTGAGTTTGCTGTGTACTGTGAAAGAATGTGTTTTTTTAATTTGTTTTTGAAAACGTTTAAGCTCAGGGAAGTCTTTATATCTTCAGTTAATGAGTTCCAGTATTTCGGTCCGTAGAAAACGATAGTTTTAGAGGCAAAAAGAATGGTGGAACTTGTCAAGATGGGACCTGTACCTGTTCACCTGACTATTCTGGGTCACGTTGTGAAACTGGTAAGATATATTACTAATAATAATGGACCTAATAGCTTTATATACGAAGCAAATCCCTATAAAGTATATATTTGATATTTAGATTTTTTATCCTTCAATTTCAATCCCTTTTTAAGGGGAGCAAGAGGGTGATTTTGCGAATTGTCATACAATAATGGTCGGTACCATAAAGAAGAAGTGTGTATAAACCAAATCTCTTTAATGTTTACTTTATGAAATATTTCAAGTTTTGAGTTTTTAATCCTTCAATTTCAATCCCTCTTAAGGAGAACGTTTTGGTTTTTGTTGTGATTTTTGTCAGATCCTTATGCAGGTGTCACATTGGCCGTGTTGGCCAACTGTTCGCCACCGTTCTGGCCCAATTTTTGCACACGGCGGCAAACAGTAAGGCAAACGGTGAAGCGGTTGAAGCCCGTCCAACACGTTCTTGGGAGCTCGCTGAGCAATCGTTCCCAAGAGAATTTTCAAGAACGACCGAACTGTTACCGGGTTCATTCCGGGTGATGACCGGGTATTTCAGAACGGTCTTAAACCGGACCAGTCGTTTCATCACCATCATTAGTGATCTGTCCTAGGACAGATTTGTTGACCTGAATATCATCTCTAGGCAGTGTCTTTCCAAGTATTTCTATCATAAGCCAATCTCTTCAATTGTGCATAACCACCTGCCCCACAATTGATCATTATATCGTCCAAGAAAGCTCTTCGGGGTCTCCCACGAGTCTTACTTCCTTTGAGACGTCCTTCCATGACCTTAATCAGGAGACTGTCATGGCGTAATATGTGACATAACCAATTGTGTTGGCGACTTCTGATCGTGTCTATCAAGCTTCGCTCTTCCTGAGCACGATAAAGCACCTCTTCATTCGTCGTCCTGTCTCTCCATGAAACACCTAGCAGTTTCCTCAAACACCACATTTCGTTTAAAGGGCGGTAAAAGGACTGAATGAGGACGCCGCATCCGTTTCATGCCCGTTCTCAGGACGGGGATGGACCGTGCTGAGGTCGGGCAACATGAATCGATCACCCCCCCCCCACGCCCCCCACCCTCCCCCTTCTCCGCAAAAACTACGCCCCCTTGTGGCTAAACTTGCCAACTCCTAGTACATGAAACTTCGGTTGTCCCTTTGATTGTTTACCAACAAGATCAATCAATAACTGAATGAATTTGAGTTAAAAACGAATACCCAGAGTAATATTTCACAAAACAAAAGTATTATATACGATGAGGAATAAACATGGAGATGATTATCAACTTTATTTGGGGGCTGGTTTACTCGGAAATTATAATTTTATACGGGGCCTCTATTTTGTCGCATTTATTTCATTTAGTTTAACCCACTGTTTCTGTTTTCATATTAATTCAGTTCTGATTTAATTATTTACAGTTCATGATAGATTTTTTACAATATCGAATTGGCTCGGTTTGAAATTGTCGTACTTATTATATTGTTCTATCTAAGAGTTTTGAAAAGGCTGGAAAACCTCAAAGATTTCTTTTTTCCCCGCAAAGTTTCTTTATTTTGAAATTGTATTTTTATTTTGGTCTTTGGCCTTCCAATAATTAGTATTCAAACAACAATCATGGGATAGGAGTCGTTCCACACGGATCACTCCATCCATTCTACATGTATATTATTATTTATTTCGTCTAGGGGCGAGCAAAATGGAGGGCGGCAAATGCCCCTAATTCCCAATTTTATGCTGCTTTTTCTAATTTTTTGGTCGGGAAATGCCTGGGTAAGTTTCTTTTTGTATTTAAAATTCTGTGTAGGCTTCCTTAAAAAGTGGTTCAATTTTGGTAAGACATTAACATAACTACATACCCTACTGAAATTAGATTAATTACATGAACTATATAAAATATATGGCGAACAAAATTCGAATTATTTGTAATCTTAAAAGCGGTTTCTCAGATATGAAATACAATGTCATTTATGCATGTATTTTTATCAAAAATATTATGTTAAGGTATTGTCTTGTACAGTTCTGATTAATTTATTTAATCACAGTAGAATCAATAAAAGGGGTCGTGTGTAAAACAATGAAAATAGAGAGTAAACACAAGAATGTCGAAATAGCAGAGTTAGGAATTATATTTAGATAGAGATGTAAATATTTTCTTGATGCGATTCTATAGCGGGTTATAATTTGGCTAAAAGAATATTGCAACGACATGATTATTACAAAATATTACAAAATTCATAATATAACGATTACAGAATAATAATAGAGTACTTTTATTATGAAAACAATATTTCGTTTGATATAACAAAAGCACGTGGAAATTTTCGCTGATAAATTGAAATAATATTCGACAAATTTAACAGAATTTGTATTTATGAAACGCGGGTATAAAGTATACATGTAATTTGGGCAAACATATTAGACCAAACTATATTTGGAGCTTATTACATGTATTAGGAAAGCAGTCAAACAAAACAAAACAGACATGATAAAAGAATTTACATTAATTTAGATTAAATGTCCATAAAAGGACCCAATTTTAAATTCTTCTACCTGACAATAACAATAAAAGTATTTCATATTATAATGTAACTTTTAAAATAAAGCTGCAATACCATTCCTCTCTCTTCCTGTGAAGAGAACGACGAGATCGGGAGTTTAGAAAACGAAAGGTGGTTTGAAGACACCATATACGTGATTTGCAGACACCATAAGGGTGGATCCACGAGTCCAGTCACCCACCGTGCATGACCGCTTTGTGGATCGGGCGTGGATCGTTTGTTTCGTCCTTACACCATCCCCATACCGTCATCACAACGCCATTATACCGCCCTTACACCGGGTCTCCATCGGCTAGTGCCTGCGGTTCAAGCCCGGCGAAAAATTTGAGCATGCTCGAGCATGCTCAAAACATTCGCCGAGCAAGAACCGAAGGCAAAATCACGCGAACGTTTTTGACGTGTCATCACCGACCATCGCCGGGTATCCTCCGTGTCCCGCCGTTCCCATCAATCTGTTTCGCACGGTCACGAACGGTGGAAAACGTTGAGTTACCCGGCGAAGAAATTGTTTTTGTTTTTCTTGTCAGAGAGCGGTAAAGCCGTTGGACAAGCGGTTATCACACGGACAAAAGGAAAGTGTGGACTAAATATGAGGAGGGTCAGCCCGGTACCAGGCTGGCTAGGACCTGCTATAGACCCGGTATAGAACGATACAGACCAGGTGAAAATGATGAAAAATGAAATGTGGCCGTTGCCGTTCTATTGACGTGTTGCAAATTCTGGTTTTTCGGTGAACGGTGAAGACCCGTTCATTTTACCCGGTACATGTGACACCAACATAAAGAGCTAGGGAATTGACCGTTGGCTCAGTGGAAAATTATGTAGGCGAGGCGCTCCTATAGTTTCAAAGGCCGAGCAGGCCTTGCCCGACTTACAGTTTATAAAGATTTCAATAGAAGTCTGAAAAAAAAATTGGATAAGTAAAAAAAAAAAAAGTACTAATTAAATAATATTGACTGCCCTTGAGGGCAATATGGCATATAGTGCCTGAACTAGCATAATATTGCCCCGAGTCGAAGACGAGGGCAATATGGTGCTAGTAAGGGCACTATATGCCATATTGCCCGAAAAAAACAGTCAATATTTTTATTATTATCCTTCAACTACCTATCTCCAACATAGGACATTGAAAACACACAGTGTAGTCTACTTACCACATATCCTAGCTGGTCTGGTACAACTGCTACAGTACAGTCATGTATGTTTGAATCCAAAATGTTCCACTGTCTTCATCAATATTAAAATATCAAGGAATCAATTCCCCTCGAAACATCATGCCTCGGTATAATTTGCAGAATGTGTCATTCAACGAGTCATAAAAGTTTGCTTTCTCAGGATATAACGTTACCAAAAACTGGGCGCATCCATGTTTGTTTACAGTGCAATAGAAAGGTCACAGCGCACATCCCGTGTATTAAAATGGCTGTGCGTCGCGGAAGATGCGAGTCGACAAAATACACAAATTTCATTGATCGATTACCTCGCCAAAAGTTCCCGGATGCCGGTCAACATTGTAAAAAGGCAGCCTTACGTCAATGCGTGTTTTTTCAATGGGATTTTTTTATTCCGGTCAATATGGCCAATATACCCCATGATCGCTTCATATATCGATATCATATCAAAACTGCGGTCGGTATGAATTTACAATAGCCCGGTTCAGATGTCTTATAAGGGTAATAATAGATTATATTTTAATCCGATCCCAGGTGGTACTGATTCATGTAATGGAGTAATCTGTATGAATGGTGGAACTTGTCAAGATGGGACCTGTACCTGTTCACCTGGATATTCTGGTTCACGCTGTGAAACGGGTAAGATATATTGATTATAATGATAGACCTAATGATACACTCTTCCTTGCTGGCTGTTTTTAAAAATGAAAGAATATCCCAAACTGAAAATGGAAGAAAGGTTAAAACTTATTCCGCGTTTACGTTTGGTCTACAATTATCGCTGAGTGATCTTAAGAATGTTGGAGCCTATGGTTTTAACTTATGTTTTATGTGTGAGGGCACTTGTACCTGCGAATCTGGGTAGGCACCGGAACTCAGATGTGTTCTGGTAAGGTTTATCAATCTGAACTCTTGAAATTTCTGTTAATGATCTCAAATACATATAGCAATCACGAATAATCCTAATTATAATGATGTTGGCTTTTCTCTGAAAAAAGAGAAAAAAGAAACCCGTAGACATTCAAGTCTATTAGACTTGATTTAAATCAGTTTTAAGTGATAGCCAATAGTATTTCTTAATCGGTTAAAAAAGATAGATGATTATTTTGTAGTGCATTTGTTTCTATTTAAAACTTAATCAAAATTGAATTTTAACATCTACAAATATTTTGTTTTTGTTTTTGTTTGTAGATGAAAACGAATGTACTGATACAAGTCTCTGTGCTAACGGGGCATGCGTCAATGAAGTTGGAGCCCCATATACTTGTACCTGCGAATCTGGATATGGAGGCACCGGAACTCAAATGTGTTCTGGTAAGGTTTGTTAATCTGAACTTTTGAAATTTCTGTTAATGATCTCAAATACAAATAGCAATCACGAAGAATCCTAATAATAACGATGTTGGCTTTTCTCTGAAAACAAAAGAAAAAAGAAACCCCTAGACATTCAAGCCTATTAGACTTGATTTACATTATTTTTAACTGATAGTCAATAGTATTTGTTAATCGGTTAAAAAAAGATAGATGATTATTTTGCAGTGCATTTGTGTCCATTTAGAACTTAATGAAAATTAAATTTTAACATCTATATATGTTTTGTATTTTCTCTTAATTTTTGTAGATGAAAACGAATGTACTGATACAAGTCTCTGTGCTAACGGGGCATGCGTCAATGAAGTTGGAGCCCCATATACTTGTGCCTGCGCATCTGGATATGTAGGCACCGGAACTCAGATGTGTTCTGGTAAGGTTTATCAATCTGAACTCTTGAAATTTCTGTAATGATCTCATTTACATATAGCAATCACGAATAATCCTAATAATAACGACGTTGGCTTTTCTCTGAAAACAAAAGAAAAAAGAAACTTGTAGACATTCAAGCCTATTAGACTTGATTTAAATAATTTTTAACTGATAGCCAATAGTATTTGTTAATCGGTTAAAAAAGATAGATGATTATTTGTAGTGCATTTGTTTCTATTTAGAACTTAATAAAAAAAAAAAATTTTAACATCTATAAATGTTATGTTTTGTATATGTTTTTTGTAGATGAAAACGAATGTACTGATACAAGTCTCTGTGCTAACGGGGCATGCGTCAATGAAGTTGGAGCCCCATATACTTGTACCTGCGAACCTGGATATGTAGGCACCGGAACTCAGATGTGTTCTGGTAAGGTTTATCAATCTGAACTCTTGAAAATTCTGTTAATGATCTCAATTACATATAGCAATCACGAATAATCCTAATGATAGTGATGTTGGCTTTTCTCTGAAAAAAAAAAGAAAAAAGAAACCCGTAGACATTCAAGCCTATTAGACTTGATTAAAATCATTTTTAACTGATAGCCAATAGTATTTCTTAATCGGTTAAAAAAGATAGATGATTATTTTGTAGTGCATTTGTTTCTATTTAGAACTTAATAAAAATTAAATTTTAACATCTATAAATGTTTTGTATTGTTTTGTTTTGTTTTGTTTTTTTGTAGATGAAAATGAATGTACTGATACAGGTCTCTGTGCTAACGGGGTATGCGTCAATGAAGTTGGAGCAACATATACTTGTACCTGCGAATCTGGATATGTAGGCACCGGAACTCAGATGTGTTCTGGTAAGGTTTATCAATCTGAACTCTTGAAATTTTTGTTAATAAACTCAATGACATATAGCAATCACGAATACTCCTTATAATAATGATATTGGCTTTTCTCTGAAAAAAAAAAGAAAAAGGAAAACCGTAGACATTCAAGCCTATTAGACTTGATTAAAATCATTTTTAACTGATAGCTAATAGTATTTGTTAATCGGTTAAAAAAGATAGATGATTATTTTGTAGTGCATTTGTTTCTGTTTAGAACTTAATAAAAATTAAATTTTAACATCTTAAAATTAATTTTTTTTTTAAGTTCTAAATAAAAACAAATGCACCACAAAATAATCATCTATCTTTTTTAACCGATTAACAAATACTATTAGCTATCAGTTAAAAATGATTTTAATTAACGGGGCATGCGTCAACATGGTCAATGAAGTTAAAGCCCCATATACTTGTAACTGCAAATCTGGATATTTAGGCACCGGAACTCAGATGTGTTCTGGTAAGGTTTATCAATCTAAACTCTTGAAATTTCTGTTAATGATCACAAATAATCCTAATAATAATGATGTTGGATTTTCTCTGAAAAAAAAGCCCAACAAAAAACAAAAATCCCGTAGACATTCAAGCCTATTTGACTTGATTTAAATCATTTTTAACTGATAGCTAATAGTATTTGTTAATCGGTTAAAAAGATATATGATTATTTTGTATTGCATTTAAATCTAGTTAGAACTTAATAAAAATTAAATTTTAACATCTATAAATGTTTTGCATTGTTGTTGTTTTTGTTTTTTTTTTGTAGATGAAAACGAATGTACTGATACAAGTCTCTGTGCTAACGGGGCATGCGTCAATGAAGTTGGGGCCCCATATACTTGTACCTGCGAATCTGGATATGTAGGCACCGGAACTCAGATGTGTTCTGGTAAGGTTTATCAATCTGAACTCTTGAAATTTCTGTTAATGATCTCAATTACATATAGAAATCACGAATATCCTAATAATAATCGATGTTGGCTTTTCTCTGAAAAAAAAAGAAAAAAGAAAAAACCTGTAGACATCCAAGCCTATTAGACTTGATTTAAATCAATTTTAAACTTGATAGCCGATAGTTTTTTTTAATCGGTTAAAAAAGATAGATGATTATTGTGTAGTGCATGTTGTTTCTATTTAGAACTTAATAAAAAATAAATTTAAACATCTATAAATGTTTTGTATTGGTTTTTTTTTTTGTAGATGAAAACGAATGTACTGATACAAGTCTCTGTGCCAACGGGGCATGCCGTCAACGAAGTTGGAGGCAACATATACTTGTACCTGCGATTTGGATATGTAGGCACCGGAATCAGATGTGTTCTGGTAGGTTATCAATCTGAACTCTTGAAAGTTTCTGTTAATGATCTCAATTACATATAGAAATCAACGAATAATCCTAATATAATGATGTTGGCTTTCTCTGAAAAAAAAAAAAAAAAAAAGAACCTGTAGACATCCAAGCCTATATAAGACTTGATTTAAATCATTTTAAACTTATACCCGATAGTTTTTGTTAATCGGTTGAAAAAGATAGATGATTATGTCGTGATGCATTTGTTTCTATTAGAGCTTTATAATGATTTAACATCTAATAATGTTTTGTATTGGGTTTTTTTTTGTAAGAATGACGAATGTACTGATACAAGTCTCTGTGTGAACGGGGCATGCGTCAACGAAGTTGGAGCAACATATACTTGTACACTGCGCATATCTGGATATTTAAGGCACCGGAACTTCAGCATGTGTTCTGGTAAGGTTTAGATTCAATCTGATCTCTGAAATTTCTGTTAATGATCTCAATTACATATAGCAATCACGAATAATT
>CALNVZ010003434.1:5772551-5828830 GCA_940671915.1 Paracentrotus lividus | reverse complement strand
AACGAAGTTGGAGCAACATATACTTGTACCTGCGAATCTGGATATGTAGGCACCGGAACTCAGATGTGTTCTGGTAAGGTTTATCAATCTTAACTCTTGAAATTTCTGTTAATGATCTCAATTACATATAGCAATCACGAATAATCCTAATAATAATGATGTTGGCTTTTCTCTGAAAAAAAAAGAAAAAAGAAAAAAGAAACCCGTAGACATTCAAGCCTATTAGACTTGATTAAAATCATTTTTAACTGATAGCCAATAGTATTTGTTAATCGGTTAAAAAAGATACATGATTATTTTGTAGTGCATTTGTTTCTATTTAGAACTTAATAAAAATTAAATTTTAACATCTATAAATGTTTTGTATTGTGTTTTTTTGTGTAGATGAAAACGAATGTACTGATACAAGTCTCTGTGCTAACGGGGTATGCGTCAATGAAGTTGGAGCAACATATACTTGTACCTGCGCATCTGGATATGTAGGCACCGGAACTCAGATGTGTTCTGGTAAGGTTTATCAATCCGAACTCTTGAAATTTCTGTTAATGATCTCAATTACATATAGCAATCACGAATAATCCTTATTATAATGATTTTGGCTTTTCTCTGAAAAAAAAAAAAAAAAAAGAAACATGTAGACATTCAAGCCTATAAAACTTGATTTAAATCATTTTAAACTTATAGCCGATAGTTTTTGTTAATCGGTTAAAAAAAGATAGATGATTATTGTGTAGTGCATTTGTTTCTATTTAGAACTTAATAAAAATTAAATTTTAACATCTATAAATGTTTTGTATTGTGTTTTTTTTGTAGATGAAAACGAATGTACTGATACAAGTCTCTGTGCTAACGGGGTATGCGTCAATGAAGTTGGAGCAACATATACTTGTACCTGCGCATCTGGATATGTAGGCACCGGAACTCAGATGTGTTCTGGTAAGGTTTATCAATCTGAACTCTTGAAATTTCTGTTAATGATTTCAATTACATATAGCAATCACGAATAATCCTAATGATAATGATGTTGGCCTTTCTCTGAAAAAAAAAAGGAAAAAAGAAACCCGTAGACATTCAAGCCTATTAGACTTGATTAAAATCATTTTTAACTGATAGCCAATAGTATTTCTTAATCGGTTAAAAAAGATAGATGATTATTTTGTAGTGCATTTGTTTCTATTTAGAACTTAATAAAAATTAAATTTTAACATCTATAAATGTTTTGTATTCTTTTGTTTTGTTTTGCTTTTTTTGTAGATGAAAATGAATGTACTGATACAGGTCTCTGTGCTAACGGGGCATGCGTCAATGAAGTTGGAGCCCCATATACTTGTAACTGCGAATCTGGATATGTAGGCACCGGAACTCAGATGTGTTCTGGTAAGGTTTAATTCTCAACTCTTGAAAATTCTGTTAATGATCACACATAATTCTGATAATAATGATGTTGGATTTTCTTTAAAAAAAAAACCCAACAAAAAACAAACAATACCGTAGACATTCAAGCCTATTGAACTTGATTTAAATCATTTTTAACTGATAGCCAATAGTATTATTTTGTTAATCGGTTAAAAAGATAGATGATTATTTTGTAGTGCATTTAAATCTATTTAGAACTTAATAAAAATTAAATTTTAACATCTATAAATGTTTTGTACTGGGGTTTTTTTGTAGATGAAAACGAATGTACTGATACAAGTCTCTGTGCTAACGGGGTATGCGTCAATGAAGTTGGAGCAACATATACTTGTACCTGCGCATCTGGATATGTAGGCACCGGAACTCAGATGTGTTCTGGTAAGGTTTATCAATCTGAACTCTTGAAATTTCTGTTAATGATCTCAAATACATATAGCAATCACGAATAATCCTTATAATAATGATGTTGGCTTTTCTCTAAAAAAAAAAGAAAAAAGAAACCCGTAGACATTCAAGCCTATTAGACTTGATTAAAATCATTTTTAACTGATAGCTAATAGTATTTGTTAATCGGTTAAAAAAGATAGATGATTATTTTGTAGTGCATTTGTTTCTGTTTAGAACTTAATAAAAATTAAATTTTAACATCTTAAAATTAATTTTTGTTTAAGTTCTAAATACTTGTACCTGCGCATCTGGATATGTAGGCACCGGAACTCAGATGTGTTCTGGTAAGGTTTATCAATCTGAACTCTTGAAATTTCTGTTAATGATCTCAATTACATATAGCAATCACGAATAATCCTAATAATAGTGATGTTGGCTTTTCTCTGAAAAAAAAAAAGAAAAAAGAAACCCGTAGACATTCAGCGTATTAGACTTGATTAAAATCATTTTTAACTGATAGCCAATAGTATTTCTTAATCGGTTAAAAAAGATAGATGATTATTTTGTAGTGCATTTGTTTCTATTTAGAACTTAATAAAAAACTAAATTTTAACATCTATAAATGTTATGTATTGCTTTTTTTTGTAGATGAAAACGAATGTACTGATACAAGTCTCTGTGCTAACGGGGCATGCGTCAATGAAGTTGGAGCCCCATATACTTGTACCTGCGAAACTGGATATGTAGGCACCGGAACTCAGATGTGTTCTGGTAAAGTTTATCAATCTAAACTCTTGAAATTTATGTTAATGATCACAAATAATCCTAATAATAATGATGTTGGCTTTTCTCTGAAAAAAATAACAACAAAAAACAAACAATCCCGTAGACATTCAAGCCTATTGGACTTGATTTAAATCATTTTTAACTGATAGCCAATAGTATTTGTTATCGGTTAAAAAAGATAGATGATTATTTTGTAGTGCATTTAAACCTATTTAGAACTTAATGAAAATTAAATTCTAACATCTATAAATGTTTTGTATTGGTGTTTTGGTAGATGAAAACGAATGTATTGATACAAGTCTCTGTGCTAACGGGGCATGCGTCAATGAAGTTGGAGCCCCATATACTTGTAACTGAGAATCTGGATATGTAGGCACCGGAACTCAAATGTGTTATTGTAAGGTTTATCAATCTGAAATCTTAAAATTTCTGTTAATGATCTCAAATACATATAACAATCACGAATAATCCTAAAAATAATGATGTTGGCTTTTCTCTGAAAAAAAAAAATCAAACCCGTAGCCATTCAAGCCGATTAGACTTGATTTAAATCATTTTTATACCCCCGTCACACTGAGCTCGTTCCTACTACGTCCTTGCAAATTTTGCCGAACGGGCATAGTCTGTGTGTAAACTTGAGTGGGATCGTAGTAAATCTTCCTACGTCTTTTACGAATATCATGACAGCTCGTCGGATTTGCCAAAAAGTGTTCAAAAAAATTCGGGCGCCCATCTCGTCCTAAAAATTTAACGGGTGGCAACGTACCTGAAACGAGATGGACCTTACTACAAACGAAATTGCCGTACTTAAATCGTTCTAAAGATGTGCTAGGACGTCATACAACGAGCATTGTATAATTAATTTTCAAGTTCTAAAATTAAACGTAGTGACAACGTCCTAAAATGGTAGGACTTACTTCTGACAGAAGGACGTACTACGAACATACGTTTCAATTTTTAAACAGAACGCATGTCATAATTCCCGTCACACTGAGCTAGTTCTCACTTTGTTCTAGGTAGTTCTTGGTGAACGGGCTCAATCTGTTTACACACGGACTGAACGTAGTGCAGACCTTTTAGAATCTAGTACAGACCGTTTACAATCTGTTTACGAACTTGGTGAACGGGCCCGAACGGAGAGAACGGAAAGCAATTCCGATTTTTTGAACATGTTAAAAAAAATCGTACTGGCTTCAAGTTCTAAATTTAAACGTAGTGACAAACGTTCCTTAAACGGGTAGGACTTACTCTGAACGAGAAGGACGTACTACGAACGTGGTACCTAACTTTTATCATGCTGCGCATAGGCACTTTTAGTGACCGTTTGGACGTGCTACGAACGGTATAGAGTGAACGAGCAGTTTCTCGTTCTGAACTGGATAACAACGTATTGCGGACGCGATTAAAGACGGAATTGACGTAACGAGAACTATTTATGAACTGCCTAGCATCGTATTAAAGAAATTATTTTTCAAAGTTATAAGTTCCAACCAACCAAAGCCCGTTCAGCATTTTTTTTTTAAACGGGCAAAAACGGGCAAGAACGTTATAGAACGACCTCAGTGTGACGGCCCCCTAAACTGATAACCAAAAGTATTTGTTAATCGGTTAGAAAACAAAGATGATTATTTTGTAGTGCATTTGTTTCTATTTAGAACTTAATATGTACCTAATATCTATAAATGTTTTTTATTAGTTTTTTTTTTTTTTTGTAGATGAAAACGAATGTACTGATACAAGTCTCTTTGCTATTACGGGGCATGCGTCAATGTAGTTGGAGCCCCATATACTTGTACCTGCGAATCTGGATATGTAGGCATCGGAACTCAGATGTGTTCTTGTAAAGGCGCGGTCCCAATGGCTTTTTAGGATGACTTGCATATGAATCGCGGAGTGTTTGTTTTGTTTTTGTTTTTTTGTTGCAGATGAACGAAATTTGTATGTGCAACTCATGCGCAATACTCGCAATTAATCCTCCCGCCAGTGGGACCAGGCCTTAAGGTTTATCAATCTGAAGAATCGAGTAGCTTAAGACTTGAGATGGTGCTATACAAAGCTGTTTAGTTCGTACTGGCCTCAAAATATCCTGATAAGCGTCATTGCTCACTGTGTAATAAGCATGCTTAACAACGTAAGGAACTTTTGGAAAGAAAGCACCGTGGACCTAACGCTTATATCATGGATGAAATAAAGCCCGTAGCCTATCGAGCGATCGGAAATACAAAAATTATCTTTTTTTTGTTTTGTAATGTTCTTTATTGTGTTCATTCAATACATCAAAATCAAATTATACATTTACATCTGTATTGCATAATATCATTCAATACATAACATCGAATCATACATCATTTAATTGTGATATATAACATATTGGAACCAATTACAGAGTACAAAATACAGTAATCTCAAATTATATCGAATGAATTATTATTACCTCCACCCCCCCCCCCCCCCCCCCTCTATATTTTGTTTGCAGTACTAGTATCTCTATTATTTATCATAATTTATAACATATTGAAGCAAAGTATAGACTGCAATAAACTTAGTTATATCGAATGAAATAAAGTTTGTTATATCCCTTACCCCCATTAAAAAAACAACAACAAACAAACAAACAAAAACAGGACAAAAAAAAAATCGATATTGTTCGATAGTACCGATATTGTCGCCAAATGTTAAGGTTCAAAGGTCTAATCGTTGGCAGCTCCACTTCCGCTAGGTAGCAGAGCATGCGTAAGCGCAATAATGTACGACGGATTGATAAAGCTAATATAGTCATCGCCATAGGCGTCTCTTGCCTCCAAATTTCACTCTTATGGGAGTGCTGAGGTGCGCTGGATTTCTTATGTGCGTCGATTTTGTTAGGACGAAAGATAAAAGATAAAATCGACTTTAATTTGTTTTCTTAATGAAAGGTGTCTCTTTTGTTTGACGTCCCCTAATACAGACAAATAAATGGAAATTGCTTGATATCTAATCTGCTCGAAAGGAACAATAAAAGCTTCCTGCTATTTGAATATAAGTCATAGTAGCCTACATTGTTGCTCATAGATGTTGGATATTTTTTGTGTGCTCCAGCAACATTTTTTTTTTGCCACGGCTTTAATTTCTTGAAGTTGTTTGTCCCTTCTTCTTCTTATCGGGACACTGGCTATATTTTCGACGTTCCCCCAATCATTCCCGGAGTATAAAAAAATATGTAAACCCTCACAATGCCCATTTTTGACAATTCTCATTTTGGGGCCCCGTTTACCCGGCTGACCAAAGCCCCCGCCATCCTTTGCAAAGGACCAAAAGAAGGGGACACTAAAGAAGAGAAAGAAAATGGGGAATATTATGCAGGCACTAATAAAGAGAAAAAGAGGAATATTATTTAATTGTCATTTTATTACCTTTATGTCATTAGCCATTCTGTTAAATTATTATTATTTTAAAGCCGATTACCAAATATGAAAACAAATACACATACTTCATGTGCCTTCTCTCATTTTTTTGTCTTATTTCTCAGCCTCCACTTGTACAATTGGCACCCTTCCGGACAACCTGTCCTCTAGCATGGTAAACTGTGCAGCTGGAGGCGTCATAACATTTGGTGAAGATTCCTGTGTATATCAATGTGCTAATGGATACGACATAAGTGTTACTACGCCAGTAACCTGTGTATCAAATGAAACGTTGTCTTCTTCACTTCCAATTTGTACAGGTATGAAATCCATCAATTGATTTAACATTCTGCATGCTTCTTCGAGTGAGTAAAATTTGCAACGGGGAAATTTTCTCCTGCCCCCCCCCCCAAAAAAAAAGTAGGAGAAAAAACAACAGAAATAGAAAAATTTAAAGAGGAGAGAAATAAAAATAATTTAAAAGAACGTTTAAAATTTCGTTTTATCTCCCAATCCTTTGCAAACTTGAAAAAGACGGAGGAAAAAGTAAAAGAAAAGAAGAAGAAGAAAAAAATAATAGTTTTAAGCAGGAAAAAATAAAGCGAAAAACGTCCCTCACACCTCTGGTCGATTATCGATACACGTAACGTATACTCGTATGGTGACGTCCTACAGAACACTTTGACCCCCCCCCCCCCCCCCCAACCCTTCGGAAAATCCGATCGCCGCCAAATTTTGCACGAAAGTCGAAGCGCATGTTTTTTTTTTCTTTCTGAAAAATATTTCAAATTTTTAATTCATGCTAATTTATGCATAATCTTGTAGGTAAAATTAGGATGTTTCTTTTTTATTGAATAAGCAAAGTTATGAAGCTCAATTTTTTTCCCCCAGAAGTTGATGAGTAGCATAATCAACACTATTAAAATGATAAATTCGGAAATTTTACATTTATTAAATTGAATTCTATTTTTGTCAATTTCTTATGTACTCTATTGTTTTTATTTCTTATGTATTTCTTTGTTTTTTGTGATTTCGGTCCTTTAGAATGTTTCTTGATAGGTTTCTAGTAAAATATGATCAGACAAAAGGCCTTAAATGCACAATTAAAAGTATAATAAAGCAATTTAGGGTTAAACAGTATTTTGTGCATAAACACATACAAAATGTTGATTTTCATTAAATTTTGGCCTGACATGCGATCGCATAATCTTGCGTAACGCGACAACAGCACTTGCGATTTTTCACACTTCATGCAAACCGAACGATATAAACATGATAAAGGTAATGTAAAGGTAATGTGAAAATTTTCCCAACTTAAAATTAGGAAAATCTTGACTTCCTACTGTTTTACCCAATACCATCATCAGAGTGTAGTTTCTAGTCACCGGTCTTGAGCAAACACAGAGAAAAGCTTGTGTTTACTCACACAACATGTAGCACTTGTTTCCTTTGTAGTTTTGGCCTGTAGTATACAGTGTGTTTTTAAATGAAAGGTAACCCTTTTTTTTCGAGTGGCCATATTTTCGGGTACAGCCCACAAGACCGACACCCACGAGACCGACGGCCCACGAGACCGACGACCCACGAGTCCGACAGTAAAGTAAATAGGCCAACGAGATCGACTATAAACAATTTAAGCCCACGAGACCGACAGCCCACTAGACCGACACAAGATCAAACAGGCCCACGAGACCGACACTACAATATTGTGGTGTCGGTCTCGTGGGCCTGGTTGTTGTAGTGTCGGTCTGATGGGTCTTTATTTGCTAGCGTCGGTCTAATAGGCCTTTTTTGTCTAGTGTCGGACTAATGGGCCGTCGGTCTTGTGGGTGTCGGTCTTGTGGGATGACCCCATATTTTCAGCTAATCCATTGTGGATATTTATTTCGATCAAACAATTATCAAATGCGCACTCTTCACCTTTACAATGATACCTTTCTTGAAGCATAAATCTAACGCATAATTGAATAAATTGTCATAAATGTGTCAGGTATGAAATCAAAGTTTTCAAAGGATGAAAGACTGAGCGGATGCTTTCAAAGTAGTCACACGTAATCGCATGAAATACTTTTCAATGATCTGGGACAGCAGAGGCAGCATTCACTCAGTCTTCTTTCATTTTCTTAAAATTTGGAAAAATGAACTCAGTACCTACCAATCTCATTCAACTATGCGTTAGATTTATCATTCCAAAAAATTATCATTGTAAAGGTGAAGTGTTCGTATTCAATTATATGGTAGAAAAAAATATCCCAAATGGATAAGCTGGGAATATGGCCCCTTCAAAAATAGATTTCCTTTTTTTTAACACACTGTAAAGCCACTATGCGCCTAGGGTGCCATGAATACTGCACTGCATGCATTGTTCGACGGGACCAGAAATTCTCACTTCATTAACGTATTCTCATTCGCTGTGTATGTGAGTTCAGTGCAATTTCGCTGACCTCAAAAAGATCAAAGGAACTGATAATTTTGCAGCTCTGCGAAATGAAAATTAGGCATTAAACCTTTACAGAATACGTCCAAAAATACAACAAATCACCCCCCTCATGTACATATACTAAACATGTTTGGAAAAAAAAATCGAGCTCGTTTGAGTGGAAAATCTCCGAGAAAAGCGCGGTCCAAAAAAAAAAAAAATAGTGGAAGGACGGACAGACATTCAAGATTAGCCACATTATAGTCAGGATTGAATCTGCTAGATCGAACGATTTTATTACAGATTATGTTACTATAGCCCTGCTTTAATTGTTTTAAATATTTCGCATACGTTTATGTTTTTCTTTTGCTCAGTCAATGACCTGTCTTGTGAATTTGATTCTGGCCTTTGCGGGTGGACCCAGGATGTGACCAACACTTTCAATTGGACCTTATTATCTGGTCCTACCGGAACCGACCTTACAGGCCCGAATTCAGATCATACCTCAGGTTGTAAGTATGACCAACTTTATAATGTTTTCTGCTATGTGTTGAAGGTAGATTGACCCTGAGTTGTGGTGTCCAAGAGGCTTGTGCACTGATATTTTAGTATTGGTTAACACACATTTTGATTAAAATCTCCCAAAACATAGATTTATACAAGCCCTGGTATAACCTCCCATACAGACCAGTCTACACCTTTTACTGGTTTTTACTATGTCCCCCAAATCGGTATATTCAACTGGTTGAAGGATGTAGCGTTCATGTCAAACCAGTACAAACCAGTTATAAACCAGTTAACTCTAATGGTATAAGACCTGCAGAAACAAAATAAATACGTACCATTCCATCTAGTGGTTTACACAGTGATATAAAATTACCAAGTCAAACCAATAGAAACTACTAAACAAATTATGTCGTAGTCTTGTGGTCGTATCACTTGACTGGAATCCAGGGTCGTGAGTTTGATTCCCTGCACCAGCACTTATGTCCACTTCACCCATAGTGTGAGATCCGATGGGGAAAATATAGGTTTCGTTTGCAAGTCATGCTAATGTTTGGCAACATCTATATGATTTACTTGATCACACGAATCAGAAAATATGTTAGCCATTCCGTGTAACTCGACGCCCATTGCTTAAAATTTCAAATATAACCAATTATAAAAAAAATAAAGTAATTTTTGGCTAAGTACATATTCAAATGGTATAAATCTGAATTTTCACCACCTTTTATCTTCAAACAATCGAGTTACACCACCTCAAAGTGACAACAGTGTATGATTTGTAGTTGATAAAAAAGTAAGGAGTTTAGGGTTCTCAATCACACCACCAAAGAAGATTTCCAGGTGTAAACCCCTTCCTTATGAAAAAAACACCCTAAAGCACTGTCACGCGAGTCACTTTAGGGTTTCTTAGGGTACTGTCACGCGAGTCACTTTTGAAAAAAAACAAGCAAAGTTTGGGAAAATAAAGATAATGATTAGGATTTTGTTGAAAAAATATAAAATCTGCCTTCAAATAAATCTTATAAAATCTTCTGATCATCAAATTGAAGATGAGGAGATATAACAGGTAAATTTTGCATTGGAATTTTGGTGAAAATGGGAAAAATTGGATGGATTTCAACCACCTAAGATGTCTGCCATGGAGTTATTAAATCTTCTGAAACTTGGCATCCTGGTAGGACATATTATGAAATATATTCCTCAAAGTTTGATACCTTTATCTTCAATATCTTTTGAGTTATCAAAATTTATAATCATAGGTTTTCATATTTGCTTGTCTATAAATTCTGTTGCTACAATACACAAGTCAATTGGAAAATCACCCTTTTGCATTGGATGTTACAAGACCTCCAAATCTATCTTGAATGAGATAATTATTTTGTTTTAAGTTGTATGTGGTACAACTGACTATAAATGTTTGGTTTGGTTGAATTGTGGCCCATTCTACTATATCAATCGTGATAATTGGTTCAAGTTTTAGTCCAAACCGACACTTTTCACGTGAGTCACACTCCTGTGTCACGCGAGTCACATTTTGAAATGGTGATAGACTTAAAACGACTGGCCAAAGGATAATGAAATTTTACCTGGTCATTGCTTTATGTTTCAAAATCATCTCCAAAAAATTTCATGTACATTGGATAAATAATTTCTGAGGAAATTTCAGTCAAGTACAGTAAGGTAAGAAAGCGTCACGCGAGTCACAGGAAACAAATTGAAATATCTCCAACAAAAATGACTTTGAAACCCAAATTTCTTTGTGCTAATGTGTAATGTCATTACCTTGATTGAAAAAAGTAAGAAAAACAGGTCTGCATTATGAAATTTTTGAGCAATTAGCCTTAACAAATTGAAATTTTGTGTAAATGTCAAACGAGTCACAATGAAATGGCTGATATAAAGCCAAATTTTTAATTGACCTTTTGTGACCCAAAATGAAGGTCAAAGGTCATGCTTCATTGACATAAATATAATTTCGTTCAAATTTTATAACAAGCAATTAAGTCAATAATCATTTTTTCACCCGACCTGTCAGTTTTGAGTAATATGCAAATTAGTTTATTGATGCATAAATGATTGCATTCTGATGACCCTTATGACCTAGCACTTTATCACATACACGCACACAAACGCACACAAACATACATACAAATATAAGAGTGTGTGGTATTCTGTATGTAGTAAGGATTTTGTGGTATTCCAATCGTAGGCTTACTGATCCAGGGGGGAAAGGTGAGCGATATTCCTGTGTGGTACATATGTGTGATAGGCTACGGATGTGGGTAATCCCCTGTGGTATTTTTTTGTTGATTACCACATGAATATGTGGTAAATTACCACATAATTCCTGTGGTATGAGATATTCCTGTGTGTTGTAAATTTAGGTACCACAGGAATATCAAAGGCATTAATTATCATTAACACACAACTCTATGGTATATCTAGTAGAGGATCAGCGTGTAGACCCCGTGGATGTTTTGGGGGGAACAAAGGTTTGAAAATGGTTTTGAGTTGCTTGGAGGTTACTAATCAAAATTAGCTTGGTTAGTCTCCTACTAACCCCGGCAACTTTCGTAGGGGTCAAAATAAGGTCAAATGGGGCCAATGGGTGGCAATTTATTTAAATGCTCCATTAATATCAAAAGACATAACAAATTGTTCGTCTCTGTCTACTGAACAAAACAAGTGTGCAGGATCATATACCCATGACCCCCCAGTAAGAAGTTATGGCAAGAAAATTCAAAAGGTCAACGAACTTTCACATGAAAACATAAAAGGCCTATACAAACTAAAATTGTTAGAAACGACAAATGTACGTATTTTTTGTGTCTTTTAATATTTATAATTGCTAAGAAAATTAATTGAGACTATTTCTACGTAAAAAAAAAATTAAAAAAATAATGATCAGTACATATAAGGGGTCAAACTAAGGTCATTTGTGGTCAAATGAGTTAATTTAGGATAGATATACGGTAAATGAGTTAAAACAGCTCCATTTTTGTAGTATTGTTAAGTTTGGTATAAATAGATGATTAAAACTAACAGATTCGTATTTCTAATCCAGAAACCACATTCAATAGATGCTAGTGGTCATGATATGGTCAAAGGGTCAATAGATCATTAAAGGAGGAGTCCGGGCTGAAATGAAAAAGTTTTGTAAAATTAAGTAAAATTCGTCAAGCATAACACAGAAAATTTCATCAAAATCGGATGAAAAATAACAAAGTTATGCATTTTTTAGGTCTTGATTTTTTTTTTGTAAAACAGTTCTTGGCAATTGTCTCATTGTCTCATTGGAATGTTTAAATATTCAAATGAGCAAACTGATGATGTCACAGTCCCCCTACCCCTTGTGTATTTTATTATATGAAATCCTATTTATCTAATTTTTTCATATATTGCGTATACAGAAAATCTGTCCCTCATACTTAAATAAGTAAAAGCACTTGTAACCTTGAACATTCATTAATCCGTGTTTTTATGTCCTAGGGGCAGAAAATCTTGAGAATTGGTATTGCATACAATAAAATACAAAAAAAGTAGGGGGACTGAGACATCATCAGTTTGCCAATTTGAAGAACTGTTTCCTAAAAAATTCAAAACCTAAGAAAATTCATAACTTTGATATTTCTTATCCGATTTTGATGAAATCTTCAGTGTTGTGCTTTTTCGATTTTACTTTATTTTTCTTATAATGCAAACTCCAGCCCGGTTGAGATCATTAATGGTCAAAATGTTACATTGACCTAGAGATATTGCACTGCAATATGTTCACTAGAACCCCTTGAGCCATGAACTTCAAATTTAAAAGCAGTATCATCATAAGAAGAGAATTTAATTTGATCTTATAAGAAAAAAGGTGGAAGGTCAAGGGTCACGTGGTCAACTTATGAGATTCCAGGTATTTACCTCGTTAGGGCATTATTTTAACACAAAGCTTGATGTTGATGATAATATATTTATTAGATGCCAATCTCATGCAATTTTTAAGTATACAGGATCATGTCATTTTGTAAAAGGTCAAAAGTATGATATAACCGACTATTCTGGCAGCTTTTGACGATCAGTGATATTAACATTAATTTATTATAACATATTTTAATTGGTTAAAGAACGAGACAGATTTGCACAAATTAAAGTTGAGGTCCAGTAAAAGTGTAAAACATAGATTAAAGATCGATGAATCCCCCCTACAAAGCGCACTTCTCGTGCATTGTTCACATTTATAAAAACCCTCAGTTAAAAAAAAAAGTAATTTCAGACATAAACCTTTGTGAAACTTTACCAATACACAATCTCATATAATGAGATTCTTTTCATGGTTACATCATCATAGTTTTATATCTCAAATAGCTTTTGAGAAACTTCAATAATGGGGCAGATACCTGCATTTCCTTCTAGGTTTACCTCTGTGACCCTTGACATTTGACCTAAATTTTCAAAAATTGCATGAAGTTGATATACTTGTACATAAATAAAGCTTTTTCTAAAAACTATTGTAATAATGAGGTAAATACCTAGAATTTCATAAGTTGACCACGTGACCCTTGACCTTTCACCTTTTACCCTATAAGATCAAATTAGATTTTCTTCTTATGATGGTATATACTGCTTTTAAATTTGAAGTTCATGGCTCAAGGGGTTCTAAAATCATGCAAATGAAAAGAAAGTTTAGGGCTCCGTTACAGTTCTGTGACTTACCGGATATGCAATTTGAATCGAGATCCTGTTAGTTGGTGATAGCTTAAGGTGGTCACCAGCTAACATGATTTCTTATTCAAATTGCTTTAATACTGTAATTCACCCAAACTTGACGGAGCCCTCAACTTTCTTCTCATGTGCATGATTTTCTTGTATCTTGTGCCCAGTGAGGCGTGAAACATCTGAATTTTTGTGAAAATAAATTACGAGGTTCTCACCAAAAACAATCGTGCTGTTTTAAAAAGTAAAAATTTAAATTTTAGTTCATAGGGTACATGCAGGTAATATGGCCCCTAAGCTCATTTACCTAATCTGCATTAAATTACAAAATGACACACAGTCTAATCTTTGTTCATATGAATCAATAAATACTGCTCTAACTTTTATAGTGAAAAAAAAACAACAATTATCATCAACCCCCCTGTCTGCAATATTCAAATGTTGACGTCATCACCATAGTGCCCATATTACCTGCATGTGAGGGTAGTATAGGCACATGTACTTAATGTATTTTTTAAAAAACTACAATGACTCTACTATGTCTGGAATTTGCTTAAAATGTTAAAAATCATTAACTTTCAGATATCATTTGAAATTATAAGACCCTTCAGTAATACTGTGACTATGTATTTCAATGTTTTGTGTTTCGTATATTATTTCTTTTTTAATATTATTTAAATATTATTTTCATTATACAAATCAATATAGGCCTACAATAAGTTATTTATATATACTGTTATTTTTTTTATACATCACTGTTGTAGTGAATATACCCAAAAAAATCGTAGCAAAGAGATTGATGCCTCATCCCAATACTAAGTACCATTGAAGCATGAATTTTTAAACAAGTGCCATAGAATCATTGACACATGTCCAAAGTTTCTAAACGTAACACAAAAAATGATCTTGAGATGATTTTTAGTGCCTAAAATTACTGCAATACCAGATTATTAAAAAAAAAATAATGTTTGTTTCTTTTATGTGTTCAGCCATTTAATAGCAAACGTCGAAATACACTTTAAAAAATGTAATCATAATTTGATCGAATATAGGCTTACCACGTAAAATTCACTTAACCCACTGCTCACTCAACCGTGAAATTTGACTATGAACTAATTTTGTATATTAGGACACACATGTGGCATCTGTTTTGACAAGTATGATGTTAATTTTTTAAATATTGTTCCGAAATCATTTCAAAGTTGGGATAATCGCTTTGTGAACTTCATAAAATGACATTTTTGCATTCAACCATTACTCACTGAAGCATGGCATTCACATGATTCTTCTTAAAAATCGGTAATATAGTAGCTAATAAAATTACCAACACGGAAATATAATTAGAATTGTCAATTCCTCCTGGTTCAAAAATTGTTGATATCTGAAATAGGGGGAACTTTTCATCCATCTGCCAAATTTTAATTTGAATCAATGAATGAAAATTATGAAAATTCAGCTCTCTCTAAACTACCGTATGGGAAAGGCTTCCAATTCACCAAATGCAAATTTCAACCTATTTTCATTGAACATATGAACTAAGCTTAGGACACCCCGAGAGCAGGTGGACATTCACATTGCGATAAATATATTAATTGCAATGAACACTTTGCTTATTGGTTTCGATAGAAATTTCAGTTGTGATTTTTACTGGTCTTCTACTGGTTCCATTGGAGTTCGCAACGAGAAAAAACTCTTCTGGTTTGTTCTGGTCGGTGTTTCACTTTCCATACAGAAATAAAAAATCGACCTGTAAAAACAATAGAAAATAAACCCTGGTTGTTTGTACTGGTCAGTGTTTCATTGACCATGATTGACACAGGCACGAGTTGAAACCAGTGTTTCACGTTTTAAATTGAAACCAGCAACCAATAAAAAAACAATGTTTCACTTTCCAAATTGAAGCCAGTAGTAAAAAAAAAAAAAACAGTGTTTTACTGTTCCTTCATCACCATATCTGCACATTCATTTAGCTTAATGTACTTATGTACGCCATTTGCCTGGCCAGTATAGCATATATTGAGGCGTCTAGAGCCTGCAGTTCGCGGGGCACCTTCGGCTCGACTACTGACAACCCCGACCACCAGCGATCGAAGTGAGGCACAAACTGCCGTGCGTTTACTACTATCATCATGCTATGTTTACAGTATGGGCATCGGCTCAAGCGTATTACGTGTCCAAGTTTGGTGACTCGCATTGGATCTCTATCTCCGGGACTGGCAATCAAAGCGCAACCTTTTGGAATTTCTTGGACACGTTAGTACAACCTCGTGTATTTGATAAATAATGAAATTGGAATGCGATCGTAGGATATTTTCGCGTGTAGTAAACACTTACTCTTCTGTTCGATCCTCTAGTTTCTCAAACCACCAACACACCACACAGCCGAGTACCCACACTTTTCCACCACACAGTAGGATAAAAAGCTCAAAAGTTATGGATAAATATCCATTCATTATAAGCCATTATTGTAGATCCTAACCGGAGGGTATACTATGAATAACTGGAATAATCAGAATTACACAAAACTTAAAAAGAAATAAAAAAAATAGAATCAAGTAAGTTTTTTTAAAATACACAATAATCTCAATTTAAAAAAATAGAAAAAAAATAATAATAACAAAACATATATGTTGCAAACCACCACTCGGTTTCAGGTCTTTTATATTATTCATTCTTATAAATGCACGTCAAATACTCTAAATCAAGATGTTTACCACATTGGAAAATCAAAATTTAAGTAAACTTTGATATTCTTAGACGTTAGTGATGCAAAAGTTTTGAGTACACCCTGCCTGTCAGCTGTGTTCAGACATTTTAAATCATTTGTTACAGTGCACAGAAATTTCACGTCCAACAATTTTAAGTCAAGACGTTGTTTGGGCCACAAGAAACACATTATCCAAACAATATATTTAACAAAATTTCACTATCACGTCCTCTTAGGCATTTTCAAACATCGGTCAACAAATTACCAAAATGCAAACCAGATTATTCGCACACCTCAACTTTATTCGATTCGATCAGAATGGCGATACTGCTGCTCAATATAGCTCTGCTATCAAGGTGCAAAATTTTGCACTGAGGCATGTTATTGGCAACCTGTAAAAGTATGCCCTGCAACACAGTTTGAAAGGTAAATGTATTTGAGAATGCTTTGTTCTGAATTATTGTTTATGTTAGCAATTACGGTGTCTATTTTACAGTATTCTTGATAATCTTATGAAAAAACAATTATTAATTCTGCAAAAGGCCCAATCTCTTTTTAAAAGTTGCCTTGCTATAGTAATCAACACATGTGAGTCCATCACAACAATATTTGATTTCACTCTAATATTGTGTACTTTATGTTTGCACACTTTCACTTTTTGTCTTCCATAACGTTTGTTATTTAATGTTTTCTCACATTTTGGTCGTCTTTATGTTTCGAATAGTGCTGTCTTGTAGTTGTTCTAAGACAACAAGATAGACTAAGCCCAATAATACACGAATGAAACTTGGTACGGAACAAGCCAGTGACGAAAACATGCATTCAGTGCACGATATGACAACAACTTTACAGTATTTTGTTTGTGTGCAATCTACTTAATTACATATTTAACCATTGGTTTTACTTAGTCGTAAGGCTTCATATAGGAACGACTGCTAATTAATCCTTTATCTGAACTTGGGTGAGTTCAAGACCAATTTAAGCAACTGTAATATCCCACTAACTGCCTGGCAAATAACACGTCCACATTCCATGCATACATTTTATTGACTTTTTCTTTTTAAGTGTATTGAGTCATCTGTTTTAGATACCATACACTTCTAGTATCGCCGTTGTGTTACGGCTAAGCAACATTGCTATTACATTTTCATCGACCGCTATTATACCCAGAACAAGATACTTATTAACTTTTGCTTGCATTTTCTAAAACAAAAAAGACTACCAAAACATGCAGAATTATATAATAATTCCACAGCACAATCACCGAACGAACAAGAAAGTTGTAAACACAAGATAACAAACAGATCTTGATAACTAATATCTTTCAATCTCATCATGATCAATGTTGTTGATACCATACTAAGCCAACTAATAAAAGAGATGCTTCATAACATGTTTTTTGATAAAATTATCATAATATGTAAAAATAGACACCTATAGTTTGCATAAATTAACAAAAATTCAGATAAACACTTAAAAATACTTTTATAAACTTTTTAGAGCTTTATTTTACATGGCTCAACCATCTTGCAAAAATTTCACGTCGATAGGATTGTTATTAATAGAAATATCCATTTCTCGAAATCGATAATTAGTGAATATCGTGGTTTTGCATTTTGTATATTTGACGATGTTTGAATGCTAAGAGGCGTGATGTGAAACTTATATTTGAATATATTGTTGCATAATGTGTTTCTTGTACCCAAAACAACGTTGACTGAAAATTCTTGCACTTAAATGATTTTAAAATGATCAGAACCAGCTGACACAGGTGTCATCAAACTTTATGACCACTAGTGTAAGAATATAAAGTTTTACTTAAATTTCGTTTCAATGTGGTAAACATCTTGTTTAGATATTTGGTGCATTTATGAATAATAATGTACAAAGAACCTACGAGGTGGTTGAACATAATATGTTTTGTTATTATATATTTATTTTTCCTATTTTTTAAATGTAATTTTTGTATTTTTTAAAAACTATTTTTTTATTTTCTTAGTGTTAATCTTATTATTCAGTTTATTATGAGATACCCGTACGTCGGATAAGATCCTATAATTAGTGCACCTACCATGTTTTTGTCAGCTTTTTGTGTATTTTGACCATTTATTTATTTCTAAGAAGGCGTGGATGTGATATTTTTTGACATTTGTTGCATAATATGTTTCTGTATCCAAACACACGTTTGGAATTAATTCTTGCACTTAAATGATTAAATGATAGACTGTTTAGACACTAGTGTAATTCCAACAAGGTCAGTTTAATATTGTCGCTTTTTTGTTGATGTTTGCAGGTGAACATCACTCGTGCATGAACACGGACCATTTGTGGTGACCTTTGAGGGAATTCTGCGGGCCAGTGTTGAAAGTGATTTGGCTATATGACAATCGTAGTATTTCTTGGTATTGTCCACAAGTTTGGTTATTTTATATCATAGTTATTATTATATACCTAGATCCCTCTATGAAGTGAATGCATAAAAAAAAAAGAGTTTTTGCTTTCGATTGAAATCAATCAATTTACCAAGCCAGTAGTAACGAGGTGGCCCTTAATAATCTTATTTTATACAATGAAATATTCCAGAATTATTATTGGTTTTAATGTTTGCACTAATGTTTTTGTTACGTTTATATGTTTACTGTAAAATATGTTTTATGGCTATATAATATACTGAGAATTTTGATACATTGTTAAAATTTGTTTTGGTAGTTAGGGACCTAATTGTGATATCTCACTTCGTGGAAACTACTTGAAACTACTTTGAGATGATTTGGACTAACTTTCAACAGTTGTGAAACTATTGGGAGACGCTATTGAAACTTGAAACGTCTTCGAGAACCGTCTCCCGTCGACCTTTTTCATGAGTGCGGAACTACTTTGTAGACGGTTCTTGAAACTGCTTTGAGCGCATAGGATATATATCATCTCTTAATGTAAAAGAGTGAAAATATGCTCGAAATTTCGAGCTACTAATTTGATTTAACTCTAATCGATGTGAGTTTAGCTCTTTAAGAGTGAAAATATTGTTTCCACACTCACTCCGTAATCAAGAGGGACGCCCGTCTCTCGAAGGAGTGAGTCGAACGCCGCTCTTTCAAAGAGCTAAGTTTTGACCAATCAGAACTGGCTATTTCGCGCGTATGCGCTCTGCGCAATGCATGCTGAAATATTTTTGCCGAACACCATTTCAACATTGCGGTGGAACCACAAAGCTGCAGGAGCGGAATTTTTTGGAGGAAATAATCACACTTAAAAGGTGAAGAAATGCTAGATGCCAAAGTACAAATGTGAAAGATGCTTAAATTTGACTTGTGAGGTGTGTTTAGCTGTTTAATTTACGGTATAACAGTACGGTGAAGCAACGCCTGCTGGTAGCTCCGGAGGCTTCTCGCTTGTATTGTAGAGGCAGCCCACCGCTCGGCTGGCTCTAGCTGCACAACGAAGAGTCCCGTGCTGGGCTAGCCGCTGGATAAGAGATGTAACAGTTAGAGTGATAGACTAGAAGTCTAGACTCTGGCACGAGTAATCAAATTTAAGCATATTTCACATGTCGCAGGAGTTGACTTGGCATCCAGCATTTCCCTCACCTGTAAAATGTTGATTATTTCTTCCGAAAACTTACGCTCCTCACCAGCCACTCTATTATGGAAGAGTGAAAAACCTCTCTAAAAGAGCTAAAGTCCATCTTTCAAAGAGCCGTATGAGTGACCATCTTTTAGAGTCGAATCTCACTCTTTCACGAGATAGAATATGTCACTCTTCTTAGAGTGCATCCACTCTAAACAGATTGGTCATTTATTATCACGGCTCATCTGAAAGTAGTGAGCTTTAGCTCTTTTAGAGTGGTTTTTCACTCTTCCACATTTAGAGTGTATACATTTATAGTGATATTGCGCTATATAAAAGTAGTGTATTATTAATTATTACTGCTTCGAGACAGTTTTTGAAAATTGTCGCGGAGACGATTCTGTAGCGGAGACGTCTCCGCGAAGTGAGATACCACTCTAAATCAGCTCTCTCAAGAGAGCTTTCATGGGCTATCCTACATGTCCTTTATGGGCTATTCAGCACATGTTTTCTGTGTTTTCTTTTTCTCAGCCAATGTCCAGTTTGATTGTGATTTTGACTCTGGTCTATGCGGTTGGACCCAGAATGTGAACGACGATTTTGATTGGTTGTTATGGTCTGGTCCGACTGCCACCGAAGTTTCAGGCCCAGATTCAGATCATACCTCAGGATGTAAGTATGGCAAACTTTTTAATGTTTTCTGCTAATTATTAGAAAGAAACTTTCTGTGTGTTGTATGTTGATTGACCGCGAGTGGTGATGTCCAGGAGGCTTGTGCACTGGTTTACACACAATTTTATTTAAAAACAAATACAAAATAGATTTTTACAAAATTAATAATTAATAATATATTTTTTTTTTGTATTTTTTTTTAAAATTAATACAAGTAACATACACTCTATAAGGGTAATGGGACCAGCAGAAACAAAACACAGACATCCCATTTAGTGGTTTGCACAACAAAGTGTATCAAATATCATGAAGAAACTCCACACGGCAAAAGAAAATGGATTAGATAGTCTACATACTATGCTATACTATGCCACGTCTCTTTTTGTACTCACCTGACACCCCTCTTAAAGGGTGGCATCTCGATTCGCGGAGACGTCTCCGCGACGGATGAAAAGTATTAGAGACGTCTCCGATGAAGGTAAAATCAATATTAAACTGTGTACCCCAATGCCATAATTATTTCAGAAAAATTTAAACCCCAAAATGCAACATGAACTTGAGATAAGGCAAAAAGAAGAAAACAAGAAGTGTACTCCCGTCCGTGGAATGGCCCATATAATATAACATACACAACAAATGAATATACATGACATAATACAAAGAACCTGGAATAGAGATGAAGGGGCTGCCTTGGTTTCATAAATAAATTACCATGACCCTTGGGTCTTTTTAGAACATGATTTGCTAGCTAGTGAATAGTCAGGTTTTCGGAAGAACCATTCAACACGCACGGTTCTCACCCACTTAGGGGATCATTTGTACAAGCAAATGGATCATGGTCGACTGAAGGGAGTTGTGTTTTAGGACCTCAAAAAGATGTTCGACTGAGTCGATCATAATCTATTGCTTTATAAAATTACCATGTATGGAATCCTTGGAACAGAGTATAACTGGTTTGAGAATTACCTACAACATCGTTAATAATGATAATAATAATAATACCGGTTTCTTATAAAGCGCTTTACCTGTTAAGACCAAAGCGCTTACAGTATATTATTACCCCAGTAATTGGATTCATTTTTCGATCCCGCACTTTACAGTGCACAATCTCCACTCCCTGGGGAGCATTCAAGCCGGTTCGCAGTGTACGTCAGTGACAACATTTTCCTCCGAATTCAAAGAAATACAAACAGCAGTTTCTCATGGCTCAATCTTGGGCCCACTCCTGTTTACTATAATGGTGAATTATATGCCCAATGTATACCATTCTGAAGAAATGTAAGATCATGCTCGATGCTGCAGACACTATGTTAGTGCACAGTGTCCAATAAGCCGACGAAACTGAAACAAAAATTAATGCAGAGCTAAATAAAATAAGTCAATGGTCAATATCAAATCGATTTACATTGAACCCTGAAAGTTCAAAATTCACGTTTTCTTATACTTCCGACGAATTGAAAAAACGCAAACCCCCTACATAATTATTAAGGTTGATATTCACGTCCTTAAAAGAGTTCCAAATTTGAAATACAAAGGCACGTGGTTGGACGAGTCGCTCACCTGTCAAAAATATGTTGAGGTAATCAGCAGAAAAAAAGGCTCACGCATTGCCTTATTAAGCAGACTGCAAATTATTCAAAGTACTTAACTGTCAGTTGTGCCAAACTTCTACCAAATTCCTTGATATAACACCTAATTTTGAGTATTGCTGTTCTGCTTTGGTGAAAATGTTCATAATACATAAAGAATGTTCCCATTGCCCAACATAAACAAAAAGTTTAATTATAGCTACTGTTGATGTACTATCTCAGTTGAAATGGGTAGCCATTGAAGAAAGATGGAAATTTAACAAATATAAGTTATTATACAATACACTCAACTGAGAAGGTCCTAATATGTTTACTACAAGTAATAGTGTGCATACTCACCGCACGAGGGTTCCACCTCACAAGGTTTGCTGGTGCCAATGCTCAAAACACAAATGGGGAAAAGGGCTTCTCTCATTTTATTTTTGTTGATTTTGAGCCTCAGCATCTTTATTATGAGCAATCATTACACTTGTTTTTCCAATCAGAATTGATAATTGACATTCGATTGTTTAAGAACTGAAAATCCCAGAAGCTACAGTTAATTCGTTTTTTATTTATCTATTTTTTTTTTTTTTTGCCTGAACATTAACCAAAAATGAGGTGCCAAATCCGTCAAAAAAATCCTCTCCGAATTCGGTGGTTTTGCTCATAGTTAAACATCACTTGATGAACAATTATTTTGTCTGTAAGAACATTTGTATATAACATGCAACAACCTTATAATGTTTACTTCACCCACATCCACTTATGTTTCAGAAAATTTACGTTACAATGTTATCAAATCACGTTCCGTCAAAAGCGTCCTCTCCGAAAAATGAAGCAATTGACTTTACGTGTAATAGCAAATATTTGAACCCCTATAGAAAAATAAGTTGGTGATTTCATGCCTCCAAAGTTAAAAGCAATAAATTCAATGTTTCACTTTCCATATGTACGAAACATGTAGTAACCAATGGAAACCAGTGTTTGACTTTTCACACTGGAAGCTGGTAGAAGCCAGTAGATATTCGACCAGTAGAAAACCAGAAGGAATTTCTACAAATTTTCTCTTTTGATTTTTGATTTCTATGGGAATTTTAACCTGGGGATCGTCCAAATTTTATTCAGTTAACTTACTTTACTTATATTCTTCTTTCAGCTGGCCAGTATGTATATACTGAGGCATCAGTCCAAGCTGAGGGAGACATTGCTCGACTGACCAGCCCCGATCTCCAGTTGGTAGCAGGAGGCACAAACTGCCTTCGTTTCTACTATCACATGTTTGGGAGTGCGATGGGTACGCTCAACGTATACGCGTCCAAGGATGCTGACGCACTTGGAACTCCTATCTTCGAGAGGACTGGCGATCAAGGCAACGTTTGGCATCTTGGAGAAGTTAGTACATTATTGTAATTAGTCCAGTCAAAATATGAAAAATAAGGAAACCCCAAACAAATTGCTACAGAAATCAAGATAACATATCAAAAGTATACTAAATTCGGAGCCGCAGAACAGTGCCTGTCTAATTTGCATACATTAAAGATATTTGAACTGTACATGTACATTCGGATCTAAGACTAGGATAAACGTGATTTATAATTTTTAATACAACATGATTTAATACTGTCAATCATTTCATTTATTATTGATAGCATCATGTGTAAAATTTGAAATTATGAAATATGTTTTTAAAATCAACTGATCCAAATACTGGGAAAACAGTTGTTGTTTATTATTCTTTCATTTCGATCCCTCTAATTTTTTTTTTTTTAAATAAGGACTAAAGGCATCGGTGTAAACAAATATCCTATCATAAAAGCCATTTAGGTAGAATCCATTGGACGGGTATATAATAAACTGTATATTAAGATTAACACTAAGACAATAAGGACAAATACGTTTTTAAATAAATAATAATAAAAAAAAAAAATCAAATTAGATTAATAAAATAAAAACTATATAGGCCTACGTTAGGCGTGATATACACTGCCCTCCAAAAGTTTGGGTACACCTGATGCCAGCTATGTTTTGGATCATTTTTATATCCAGTATTTCAGTCCAAATGATGTTAAAGTACTAAAAATACATGGTGCAACGAATATACTTCACAATTGTCGAACGAATTCTCCTTGGAATTCAGAAATTAGCCAAAATATGCAAAAAGGGCAAAAACATGATTTTGCACTAATTTATTGGATCTCGGTCATTAATGATACGATCAATGAGAAATTTTGCATGGATGTTTAGGCACAAATATAGCACTGCATTGTTTTTTGTTTTTGTCTTTTTTTTTAAAGTTTAAATATATCTATTATTATTATTTATGCAAATTAAGTGTGTTTTTACACATTTTTATCAATATTTGACTTTAAAAGATTTGTTATGAAGTCCAATCTGCTTTCAAAAGTTTCTGAGTATGATAGTCAACAATATTTTGGCAAAAATTCTGAAATTTCTAATGAATTCTTATATATTCTTTTGTTTTATTACTTCCCTTTTCTTCTACTATTTTGATATTTATATATTTCTTAATTTTTTGGTTCTTTTATGTTTCGAAAATGAAAACAATATGCTATATTTTATTTTTTTAGGTCTAAAATTGAATGATGCAATGTGGTATTACCTAAAAACACAATGTGTAGTTTTGTTTTGAACAATTATCATGATAGTTGCATTACACTTTAAAGGAAAAATTCAGCAAAAGGCATATTTGGGGGCTTATGCTAAAGTGTAGCGTTGTGGCGCGGCGCGGCGCGCTTAAAAATGGAAATAATCGACGAAAAAAAAATAAGGTGTCTTGAAAGCGTCCTACAAAAAAGGAAAAAGATTCTGAATCGATTTTTGTGAAATTTTTAGGAAATGAGCCAAGTCATTGGCGGATTTCAAGTTCTTCAGACAAAAGAATTTAGGAGCTGGCATTTGTTGAGTACAAAGGCGGCCCCTGATTCTGTGACCAGGACCGGACCAGGACCAGGAATTTCTTGAAATTCGAAATTTAAAACAATGCTGAACGTGGACCGGGACCAGGAGTGGACCAGGACTAGCCCATCACGATTTCTGGTTGCTGGCATTATATGTGAGTACTAAGGCCGGCCCGATTTCTGTGGACCAGGACCAGGACCAGGAATTTCATTGAAATTCCGACAATTTAAACCATGTGAACGTGGACCAGGACCAGGAGTGGACCAGGACTAGCCCATCGCGTGATTTCTGATTGCTGCCGATAAGTCCGTAAACAGCATCGACCAAACTTTTATATGAATTTGTGACCCCGATTTCTTTTCACCTAATTTGACGCTTTTAATCAGCCCGGGTATAGCTGGCGCATACACAGAACGACTACGCGTACAATATCCGGTCAGCTGTGCGGTTGAATCTGATTGGCCGCCGGCGATCACGATAGGTAGGCGACATGTTCTATTTAGAGCAAGTACCCAGGGAGCAAAACCCCATATTTTTTGAAAAAGCTGACATGTCGAGATATAAAGTTGTCCTATCTAGAGATGGTTATATGGACCCAACCAACAATCCTAGGGCGGACAACTCTTCAGATCAGCTGCAGGAGGGTCCCCTACAGGTGGGGGCGTCCCCAAATAGCCGCCCCTTTTACAAAAATTAGTATTCTGACCACAACTGGTTGAAGAAAAGTTTTAAATACATTGAGTTTGGTATCAAATTGAAGATGATAAAATTTTCTACAATTTGGTATTATTTTAAATAGTAATAATATTCCGTAAGGGTAAAATTTTAAGTGTTAAAGTTGATTTTTGTCATTTTTTTCAAAAAATTAATTTTTATCTTTTTATTGTATTACCTCATTTAATAATCATGTCAGAATCTGAAGCGCGAAACTTTCCAGAAATGTGCCCCTATGCATGGACAACAGTATGTGAAAAAGACAAAGAAATCCCCCATTTCAATAAAAAGATATAACGCTATAAATTTATGAATGCAGTATACGAAAAAAACAGCGTTTTTGCCCAATTTATGTGGAAAACCCATACATACACGTGTTATACCCTATTACAGCACGTGCATAAAAATTATGTATTACAAGGCGTGATCTAACAATTTTATGAATATAATTTATACAAGTTTTCATGAGGGTTAATAAACAACGCTGTGCTATGATGGACTACTCATCTAGTCTATTGTGAACAGGGAGAGGGTCTTGAGTACGAGACCAACTTGGGGAGGGGAGGGGGCGGCAGGTGTAAATTTTTAGTGTAAAAGGTTAGATATCATTATTATTTGTTGTTGTTGTTGCTCTAGCCACATCACTTTGCCCAGGCTTCAATTTTTTTTTGTAATTTGTTTGTCCCCGCTTTCACTTTTAAAGAACCGGGATATATTTCAGTCGTTCCCCAAACCATACCCCGGAGTGAAAAAAAAAAAGTATGTCAACCCCCACAATACCATTTTTCCCGACTTTTTTTCCCTTTCTAATTTTGTTGCCCCTTTTTGTTTTCCATGATGCTAACCAAAGCCCCCTCCGTCCTACCCTCACGAAACGCGTCTGATGTGTAGAGATGTTATTGTTCTTTAACCTAAATCTAGGTTTGTGGTTACAGACTTAAGTCTATTGTCTGGGAGAAGGTTCAAAGTTTATTTTGATTGGGGTAAAACAAAAATTATTTTATTAATTTTTACACCACGGAAATTTCTAACTTCCCAAAAATCTATTTTACAATCTCAGCAAAACATAAATAACAAAGAAAAATAAACTATTGTTACCATTTACAGCCTTGATATGAAGGCTGAATTTAAGAAAAAAAAGTGACAACAATTGAGGGTAAAAGGTTTTTTTTGTTCCCTTTGTTTTTACCATATACTGTGAAATAAAATATTTCAATTTTTACCAGCCACGCTTTTTACTTTAACCTGTCAACTCCTCCCCTAGGCAAGAGACCTAAACCTTAAACCTAGATTTAACTTAAGACCAATCAACCCTATACCTCAGACGCGTTTCGTGGCCGGGTAGGATGGAGGAGGCTTTGTTTGGTAAAAAAGGGGGCGGCATCCCATTGAGTAGGGGAAAAATGGCAAAATTAACCATTTTTATTTTTCAATCTCCGGGTATGGGTTGGGGGACCGTCCAAGATATAGCTGAAGTCCCAAAAAGTAAAAGTTAGGAAATAAAAACAAGTTTTAAAGCTGAAAATGATATGGCTGGAAGTGAGAAAATAATAATAATAATGACAAAAATCCAACCTTTACGACCAATAGCGTATTGTGTATACATTTACAAAATAAATCATAGGTTTTCGTGGATAGCTTACATGGGATGATTGTATAGACTCAAACCAATATTTCTCAGATTGTTGCGATAGGCCAGCTGGAGAATTAGGGTGCATGCAAGCGACACAGTGGAGGGGCAGGGGGTACAGTGCAACCCACTTTTTCAGGCACAACAAATGTGCCTCTTTCAATAGTTACATATAGTGTCCCCTTTTTTAAAGTTAAAAGTGCTCCTTTTATACTAAAAATAAACTTCTATCTAGAATAGGGCACTTTGATACTAGAATGTGCCAATTTTAAATTTATTTTTAAACCCAAAATTTCTCTCAACCTCGCATTAAGAGGTAACAAGCAAAATATTGTTTAAATTACACAAACTTCCGCCTGCTGCTAGAGACAAATATATCTAACGGTGTGGGGGGGGGGGACCTGCTGCTACAGACAAATATATTTGAAAGGGGTGACCCCACGAGACCGACGGCCAATAAGATAGACTCTAGACAAAGAAGGCTCATAAGACAGACACTAGCAAATAAAGGCCTATCTAGAGCAAAGAGGATCACGAAACCGACAATACACAACGTTGACCCATGCACAAGACCGAAATTAGGCAAACTAGGCCCATGAGACCGACAGTACTGAAACAGGCCGCTAGACCGACAGTGCAGAAATTGAGCTCACAAGGCAGACCCTATCCAAAACAAGCCCACAAGAACCACAGGAATATATAGGAAAGTATTTGTACAGGGTGTCTCACAATAACAATTTTGTCAGGGATTTATGTATCACGTGGATGAAACACGTCTTGGGGGCACGATGCCATGCCACCCCCTATTGGATACAGAAGGAAAAAGGGGACAAAAAAAAACAAAACAAAACAAAACAAACAACAAAAAAAAACAAAAAAAAGGAAGAGGGAAAGGTTGGATTTTTATTACTATTATTATTATTTTCTCACTTCCAGCCATATCATTTGGCTCCAGCTTTAAATCTTATTTTTATTTCCTAACTTTTACTTTTTGGAACTTCAGCTACATATCTTGGACGGTCCCCCAACCCGTACCCGGAGATTGAAAAATAAAAAAAGGTCAATTTTGCCATTTCCCCTATACTCAATGGGATGCCGCCCCCTTTTTTACCAACCGAAGCCTCCTCCATCCTACCCCACGAAACGCGTCTGAGGTATAGGGTTGATTGGTCTTAAGTTAAATCTAGGTTTAAGGTTTAGGTCCCTTGCCTATAGGGGATGAGTTGACAGTTTGAAGTAAAAAGCGTGGTTAGTAAAAAATTGAAATTTTTTATTTCACAGTATATGGTAAAAAAAAAAAAAAAACGCTTTAAACCCTTAATTGTTATTATTTTTGGGGGCTAAAATTTAATTCAGCCTTCATAACAAGGCTGTAAATGGTAACTATCGTGTATTTTTCTTTGTTATTTATGTTTTGCTCGGATTGTAAATTACATTTTTGGGAAGTGAGAAATTTCCATGGTGTAAAAAAATTAATAAAATCATTTTTTTTTACCCCAATCAAAATAAACTTTGAACCTTCTCCCAGACAATAGACCTAAGCCTGTAACCACAAACCTAGATTTAGGTTAAAGAACAATAACAACTCTACACATCAAACGCGTTTCGTGAGGGTATGACTAAGGGGGCTTTGGTTAGCATCATGGAAAACAAAAAGGGGCCCAAAATTAGAAGGAAAAAAAAAATCGCAAAAAATGGTAATGTGGGGGTTGACATACTTTTTTTGTTTTATTATTAGATCCGGGGAATGGTTTGGAGAACGACTAAGATATATCCTGGTTCCTGAAAAGTGAAAGCGGGGACAAACAAATTAAAAAAAAATTAAAGCCGGGGCAAAATGATGTGGCTAGAGCAACAACAAAAAATAATAATATCCAACCTTTATGTGTACAGTAATAAAAATTTACACTTTCCGCCCCCCCCCCTCCCCATGGGCCCTGTACTCTAGACCCTCTCGCCGTTCACAATAGACTAGATGAGTAGTCCATCATAGCACAGCGTTGTTTATTAACCCTCATGAAAACTTGTATAAATTTTATTCATAAATTTGTTAGATCACGCCTTGTAATACATAATTTTTATGCACGTGCTGTAATAGGGTATAACACGTGTATGTATGGGTTTTCCACATAAATTGGGCAAAAACGTTGTTTTTCCATATACTGCATTCATAAATTTATGGCTTTATATCTTTTTATTGAAATGGGGGATTTCTTTGTCTTTTTCACATACTGTTGTCCATGCATAGGGGCACATTTCTGAAAAGTTTCGCGCTTCAGATCCTGACATGATTATTACATGAGGTAATACAATAAAAAGATAAAAATTAATTTTTTGAAAAAACTGACAAAAATCAATTTTAACACTTAGAATTTTACCCTTACGGAATATTATTACTATTAAAAATAATACCAAATTGTAGGAAATCTTATTATCTTTAATTTGATACCAAACTCAATGTATTTAAAATTTTTCTTCAACCAGTTGTGGTCAGAATACTAATTTTTGTAAAAGGGGCGGTTATTTTGGCGGCCCCCTGTAGGGACCTCCTGAGCTGATTGATAGTTTCGCCGTAGCGATGTTGGTTGGGGTCCATACACTCCTAGATAGGACAACTTTTTTATATCTCGACATGTAGGTCACCCTACTTGCTCACTAGGTAAGGGGGTGACACGGCGTTTGGGCTTAGGGGAGGACCGTACGGCGATTTTTGAGACCGTTTATTTATTTTCAGCAGACATTGTTTCTTGTCATTTCTTTGTCAAGGAAAATTCATCGTATGACTGGTGATTATTTACGAAAATCAGTACAAATGTCGCTCTTTTCTTCTTTTTTCTAATTCAATCTCGTACACGCAGTGATCCACGAATTAAAAAAACCTTGATTTCCCTGAGCAGAAGGTCAACCCGTAGCCGGCCTGGCTCGCTATAGCCAGTTCCCCAATCAGACGTAGGCATCATTGGTTTGATCTTTGAGTAAAAATGACGGTGCTTTTTTTTCATCCAATAAGAATAATTATATATCAACATTTTCAGAATGAGCTGAATAACTTAATCTTTTTCGTTGGTGAAAATAGCCCACTCCGGCAAAACTTACTGATAAGCCGGAAGCATTAGTCAAAAGTTCAAGTACATAGAATTTGAAAAATGATGAAATTTCACAAAAAATCGAGGTACGCTGAAAGAGCAAATCGTGATTTTATATCACCATAACAGAGAGAGTTACATTTTCTAATACTTTTTCTGTTGGTGAACTAGGCCATCGGGTCAAAAGATATGGTTGAAAAAGAGGAAATTGTACGTTTTGCAGCTTTTTATGCGGCGCGCAGTGGTGTTAGAAGGGGTTGACGCTTTAAGTTGTTTAGGGTAAAGTCTATGCATCGTTTTGGAACGATATTAGCACACATTTTTTGACACACACAATCACACCCAATACATACACACACACACACACACACATGCCACATACCGACACAAGGGGCTTATGCAACAAGTCTCGAGTCCGAAAAATGATACATCATTTCCAAAAATTTCACAAAAATCGATCCAGATTTTTCCTTTTTTCCGTCGACGCTTTGAAGACACCTTGTTTTTTTTTGTCGATTATTTCCATTTTTTTAACGCGCCGCGCCGCGCCACAACGCAACACTTTAGCATAAGCCTATTTGGGGCTGGCAGCGGTTGCGCAGCAGTCATGGATGTTTTATAGTGGTTAAATTGGCCGAGACCCCTCCCCCAGTCAGAATATGCATAATTCAGTCTTTATATAAAAAGTAATTAAGTAAGTAAGGAACCACTGTTTCTACGTGTAATTACGAAAATTTCAATATTATTATTAAACAAATCAATTATTTTCCATTTTGTGTACTGAATGCACCTTGCCCCTACATCGTTCTAGCACACTTTTAATTTCATCTAAACTTTTGGAGGGCAGTGTATGTTAAAACCATCATTATTATTCGTAATGCACTAACTGTATAAACCAGATGTTTACCACATTGAAAACGAAATTTAAGTTGCTATGATATTCTTAATTCAACAAGGTCAGTTTTAAATACTTTTGTTTTTGTTGATGTTTGCAGGTAAACATCACTCGTGATGACGCGGACCCTTTTGTGGTGACCTTTGAGGGAGTCCGCGGGCCAAACGTTTGGAGTGATATGGCTTTAGATGACACCATAATATTTTCTGGAAATTGTCCACAAGTTTGATTCATTTTATGTTACATAGTTCATTTTATAATATATTTGATTTATATACCTAGATCCTACTATAACGTGAATGCATAAAAAATGTGTTATATTTATTGTTTGTTAAGACATGATGACTCATAGACGGTATGGAGTATTTGAAATATTAGAATATGAATGTATGATCAGACTTAACTTAGTTAAAATTGTGTTTTTGTTTTAAAATTTGTATTTTCTCCGTCGAACTATAATCAAAAGATTATAACAAGAAAAAAATTATTATTATCTATAACCCAATTCTCCCAAGCACACCTCACTGACTATAAGTCACTGTTTCTAAGTTTAATATATTTTACCCACACTTTTTCAACCAAAAATTAAAAAATAAATAAATGAATCGCCCCAAGTTTGTATTTTTTATTGTTTTTTTTTAAATCTATTTATTTGTTTTGGGTTTTTTTTTTACCGAGTTTGATTAGATTCTATAAAAGGGATCAGTTCATTTTGGGAGAGATTTTGTCATTTTTTGTATTCATAGTTTCAATAAAAACTAATTCTATTCTGTCTGAAACATGGTAAATAACCTCGTACAGGTTTGACTCGCGAATGGTAAAAATAGATTCAACAATACACATTTTATAAATACTGCAGAAGACCCGTGTACACTGCGAGCATTGAAATCGGAACAAATCGGCATATATATATCCAGGTGATTTTTTTTTCTGGATTTATGCTAATCAATACTCTGAATAATACATTCCTTATACCTTGATGTTAAAAATAAAATATTAGTTTCTCAAACACGTTTTAAAATGGTGTTAAAATTTTCACGAATTATAAAATAGTGGTCGCCTCACTTTGTAGGTCACGTATGTGTGGAATAAAACATATCATTAGGTTTTCCCCAGACACGTTTTTAAATGGTTCTAAACTCATCATGAATTTACAGTGATTACTGATGGTCACTAATTTAAAGGAGATCTCCAGGCTTGAATTATGATGATTTAGAATATACAGTAAAATACTACAAGTACAACCTGAAAACTTCATTAGAATCGAATGAAAAATAATGAAGTTATAGTTTTTTTTTAAGTTCAACACTTTTTTTATAAACAGTTCTTTGCATATTCTTATGCATATTGAATGAATAAGCTGATAATGTCATTGAACCACTAACTTTTTTGTATTTTTTGAAATATGAAATAACACTTATTCATTTTTTTTCTGCTCCATGAATATAAAAAAATAATGATTTCTCATGGAATGATTAAGATTATCTTTAATATATTAAACTAATGACATTATAGGCATGATAGGAAATATAACTGTATACACATGTAAGAATGAAATGAAATAAATAAGATTTTAAAATTCATATTTAAAAAAAATACAATGAAAGTAGTGGGTCAAATGACATCATGAGCTTGCTCATTGAATCTGGAGCAACTGTGTACAGTACTGTTTATTGAAAAAAAAAACTTTACTCTACTTTTAAATCATTTGAATTGCAGCCTGGAGTCCTCCTTTAACCCTATTCAGACTGGGGGGGGGGGGTCAATTTGACCCCCCCCCCCCTGAACAAAATCCGCGACTGCCGCGCAACCGCTGCGAATCGCAACCCGGCGCTTTATGACTTTTTTCTTTCAAGTGTCCTTCAACTTTTGACACCAAGTTCTAAAAAATCAGACACTCCGTTGTTGTGTTACATGTACGCAACATTATGTAATCGCATGTCAGGCCAAAATTGAACGAAAATCGTCATTTTGCATGCGTTTGTGTACAAAATACTGTTTTTTTTTCTAAATTGCTTTATAACACTGATAACTGTGTCTTCTGAGCCTTTTGATTAATTAAATTGGTCTTTAAATTGATCAAAATACATTTCTCAAGCATAAAAAATTACAAAAACAAAGAAATACATAAGAAATAAAAACAATAGAATACATAAGAAATTCATAAAACAATAGAATACGAAAGAATTAATTTGAAATTTCTGAATTTGTCAATTCAATACTGTTGTCTATGCGACTCAGCAACTTTTAGAAAAAATATGGGCTTCAAAACTATATTTATTAATGAAATATTAACGATTTCAATAAAAAAAGCATCTAATTTGCATACGTGAGTATGCATAAATTAGCATAAATTAAATATGTGATTTTTTTTTCTTCAAAAAAAACATATCAGCGACACCCTTTACATGAGCAGCGACGTTCGTGCAAAATTTCACGGCAATCGGACCATCCGCGGCTGAGATCTCAGGGGGGGGGGGGTCAAATTGACCCCCCCCCCCCAGTCAAAATCTCCTCTTGAAAATGCCAGTCTGAATAGGGTTAAACAAGTTGAACATCCAACTGACCTGTCTGTAGATGGGTGGTATAGAGCGATTTCACGTGACGTCACAAGCAGCCATGTCGGTGGGCAAAACAATAAGGTACCGGTGCACTTACTACGACTAGCCCGCACACGAAGTGTGCGGGCTACGCTTTATTGACATTTAACGGCGATGTGAAGTCCGTTTTTTGGAGCTTTTCCGGGCAATAACTTAAATCCTTGTCATTAAAATATCGGATATATTACTTTAATATATACTTACATATCACGCCGGAACACTATCGTCTTTGTTGGTGAATCTTCTTATGTGTAATTTGGGGGTCAAAATTTCCAAACTTCTCCGGTAGAACAATTCGTGGTCATAGCATAGGTTTGTCTTTGTAATACGCATGCGTCAGGGATATTGCCGTGATTAGACTTTAGACAAGTCATTACAACCATAATTATATTTTTATGCCATTTCATGGTAATTAACCAAAATATCTGAGATTACTTACATTAGTAGTCATGAATTATTTGTTATTCTAGTTTTTGAGCCCATTTTTCTTGCATCAGCCTCTTTTTCGTAACAAAACTTACAAACTATAAAGAAAGAACGTCTTGATCAAGGCTACTCCAGGGTCCCCCTTTTTATTCCAGCTTTATCAATATGGCGAATCGGGCAAATTTACGATACTGACGAAAACGCAAAGAAAATCTTCTTATTCTGGGAGCTATTCATGTTTGTTTTATTTACCATATTCCGGCTGGTATGCTTAGGTAAGTGGCATTGCATGTATGTGTATCATTTGTTATAAACATTTTTGGGGGGTTGAATTTTCATCATTTTATTGGGGAAAACGGTGAGCATGGGCCAGATGCATATGTTAGCTTCAGGACGCCGCCACTTCGTGGCGGCGTCCCGGGGCTACCGGTGCACCAGACCGTAAAAACAATGATTTATCACGGTTTGATGGACATGTTTCTATTGTTTAGGACCATCAACATGAATAATGATGACGTTACCGGGAACGCTCTAATGAAAACTGGTTAGTCTTTGGTGTCGTTTACATGATTCAAATTTTTCTCTTTATTAAGTTAAATAACGTTCATTAGTTATAAAGCGAAGATATTTTAACGGATAGTGGTCTATTGGTTATAATTAGGTGCGGAAAATAAACTATTATTTATTTCATTTTATTAATTTTTTTTTTTACTCATTTTAAAATGGTCTTAAACTTATCGGGAATTTTTTCCAGATAATGTGTGCACAAATAGCGTAAAAATCGACTTGTGACAATAAACTTTAATAATTGATTTCATATTATTATTTCATATACAAAAGATAAAAATTAGGAAAAAAAAACACGGGAGTACATGCTTACGCTCACGAAAATATATACATCATGTGTTTTTTTTTTTTTTTTTTTTTTTTTTTTTGTCAGTGGTTTTGGGGTGAGAATTACGTGCTTTCATTTGCACGTTTGTTTGAAGTGATTCGAGGTGAAAAAAAGTTCTTAAATATTTAAATTGTTTTATCATAACACAATTGAATTTCAATTGTTCGAAGACCTTTATTCACGAAAAAAAAAATGTGTTTATTGTGTGTGAGGAGCGGGTACTTGTCTGGGGTTAATTGGATTGGGGTACTTTGTCCCAGGGGTATCAATTTTGAATGGAGATTCTTGTCCGGGATACGGGGATGTCCGAATGGTACGTTCTAGGTGGAGGTACTATTTCGGGGGTAAATTTGAATAACTGTTTATTAAAAAAATTAACTACTTTTTTAAGCTTATGGCCCAATTTCTGACAAACATTAGACATGTACTATGAATGCTTATCATATTTTACAAGAAAAAAAAACTTCGACGGTTTTAATGATAAAATCCACGTGATCAACGGGCTTGTTTATGACCAGTAATTTGTGATAGGTTCTTGGTGTATACTCTGTATACAGTAAGAATGTAATAATAACTTGCATTTATAGAACGCATAACATAAACATTTCAATGCGCTTGACATGATAGTAGTTGACAAGTACAATTAATATAATTACATAATCAAATAATTATACTTATTGTTATTAACTACAGCTATAAGGGACTTATATATTTCAAAATTACAATACTATTATCAATCATATTCTTGATTACTGTAATTTCTATATTACAAGGTTTACAATGACATATAAAGTGCTCTTATTTACCATTTTTATTATAATGTAATATGATAAAATGGAATCACTTGTTACATCTATTATATGTACCCAAAATTCAATAATAAAGGTATATATTTTACTTTACAAATACATATGTGATACAAAGAGGCATGTTTTTAATCTTCCTTTGAATGAGTCGATTGACGGGGCGTCGCGGGTTTCTGCAGGTAACTTATTCCAGAGTTTGGGAGCGATTGAAGAGAAGGCGCGATCGCCATATTTTATACGAAACCAATTTAATTGCAATTGTGTAATCTTACCAATGCATGATTTACAAGTAACTATAAGTATAGTAAATCGATGTATTGTAGTTTATTTGAAATTCGGATCATTAAGATATAAAAGGCCATGGTAAAAAATTCAAGACAATTTATTCTTGTTTGTTTAGTCCTCCCCCCCCCCCCCCCCATTGAGTAATTACATTTTGTAACGCTCTTACTATTGCTGCCTATGTCCAAAAAGAACTATTAGACTCATAACCCAATTGTACCCGAATTGCAGGAGAGATATTATTCATTTAATGCTTATAGTACATTGATTCATCTATTTCCAGCGGCCTGTATTAGATCAATCTTCTGCTATGGTGGATTGTTAATATTAGTTTTTTTTGTTTGTTTGTTTTTTTTTTTTACGTTTTTTTACCGATTTTTTTTAACACGTTTTACCAAGCCTACCGATTTATATCAATGTAAGATGGATCATGATTATATGTCATGTTGCAGGGCACTAGAAAAACATTCAATCGTAAATCATATGTGAAAACACGACAGGAAGGATACTGCTACTTAGCAAAGAGAGAGGGGGGATTATACAGAGTGAGTACAAAAAATTATCCCATCATTTTGAAGTTGTCTTGTTTGAAGTATGAACATTTAATAGTGGGTTTCATGATAATGTCTTGGTAGAGACATCCTCCTGAACTTGTTGGTACCTTTTTCATATTGGCATGCACGCATGACAGCGAGTCCAGACAATCTTCAAAAAGACGGCATCTCACCTGCGCCAAACTGGCTGGGTGAAGAATACTAGTAAACAAATTGATAAATTATTACTTATATTCTACGAACGCAAAGGACACACAACCCACACGTAATCCTCAAGTTACACATACACAAACTACATACACAACCACACCCTCAACCAACACACTCAAGCCAAAGATGCACACTCACACACACATATCCTCCCTCACAGCATTACACACACGTCATCACACAGGCACCCAACACACCACAGTAATACAAATTCACAATAACATTTCCCCGATTGATGTTTGAGGGTGTGTGTGTGTTGTTTGTTGAGGGTGTGGATGTGTGTGTGTACGTGTAATTAGAGGATATGTGTGGGGTGTGAGTCCTTGTGCGTGCATGATTAAGTAATAAATTCTCAACTTGTTTATTCTACACCCAGCCACTCTTTCCGCAATTGAGATTTTTACCATCTTTCGAAGATTTTCTGTTATTTAGCCATGCTTTGCAAAGATCCGAGTGAAAATGGCTACCAACGTAATTCTAGGAGGATTGACTCTATTAAAGATCCTGTCATGAAACCCATAATTCAACCTTCATGGTTTTTCTACGAGACATGATAGGACATTTTTTTTTACTTACTTCGTGTACAAAGATGTGTTCAAGAGACGAGAGAGAGGAGAATGAGATTAAAAAAAGAGTCGGTGGCTTCCCAGTAAATAAACCCCAGCTTGAGGGCCTCGCATTTAATTATTTAATACAATATGCGAATGGTATAGACGCCGAGTGATGAAAATCTCACGCATTTTTTTTTTTTAAATGGCATCTCTAGTTCGGGAAAAAGCAACCCGTGCATTTTACAGTCTAAAGTGGTAGCTCACCTGCCACGGAAGGTTCCCCACTAGCTTACGAATCCGAACATGACATTGTATTATCGTGGAGATGGTAAGGAGTGATGTCGTCTACTCAAGTCTCTCCTCAGTCTCCGAGACGCCATCATGAGTTTGGCGGTGAAGCTTCGATCAAGTATTTATGAGATTCATACCAGTGGCGGAAATGCCTTGGGACTTTTCCCTACGTCTCAGCGACTTCTGAAATTGTTAATATTAATCGAGGGGGGGGGGGTCTGTCACTAAACGATGTGCTACGCTTGGATGTTAACAAAAATAGTGGAGAAAGGTCTGTTTCAGTCCTCTGGTGTCGTCTATGCTTTCCTTAAAATAGGGGTGTTTGTCAAGTTCGATGTGCAATGAAAATTTGGATGTTTTTTTTTTCCTAGTCTGATGTCATATGAGTGGAAATGTGACTGTGCAATTCACCGTTTAGGGTCCATTTTCGGGATGTGGGCAGGCTTGGGTAGCACCTTTGTTTTTGAGTGACCTCCGGGAGTCACTGAAGTCTCGGTAGTTTAGATTCTTGACCTTTTCTATGAATTGTATAATCCCCAAGCTATAGCTGCTAAACATTGACTACTGCCTCGTCAACACTTACAACCTATACATGAAGTACACAGTATCGTTCTGCAAGCATATATATGGACTCTCAGCAAGTGATTTTGAGATCGAAAAAGAAATTGTAAGAAGTAGAATCAGTAGAGAAAGATGAAAGTCTCGTTGTGACCAGAGCCTGGTTTACAGAACCCACTGTATGCGTCATGTCGAGTGATGGCGCACCGTACAGGTTCTCGTGGTTGCGCCATCACTCGACTTGACGCGTACAGGGAGTTTAGCAGCTAGCTCGTTAAGGGATCATTAAATTCATTAAAGATAAGAATGTTAAATAGAGTCTGGGAGATGTCTCTCTAGCGAGATACCACCTTGTAAAGGGTCTTTGGATTTTCACGGGGCACATGAACGTTTTGCAAATTGGGAGGTCCCATGGTCATGCTTTTTTATGCGGCAAAAGCGACTTTTTGGACTCGTGAGTTAGGAGGCTATTGATTCATAATGATTAAACTTGGTATGCAACGTCACTTTGGCAGAACTCAAGTGCACATTCATCCATGAGAAAACGCGAATTAATTGTACATGTAAATATGAATAGAATATGAGCTACTCTTTTTAAATATACTAAATAAAGATCCGATGTATATATTTTGAAGGTGAGGGCTCACAGATTTTTTTTTAATAATTTTTTTTGCTTTGTTTTTCTCTAAAAGACGCACTGGAATAAAGAAAGAAATAAATTGTAAGAGAGAGAGGACGATCTGGAAAGAGGAGAGGCAGAAGGACTGGAGTAACAAGAAAAGAGGAATCGAAGAGGACAATACAGAGGGGTGGGGAGATTGACAAACAGATGCCGGAAAGAGGAAGTATCTAGACACTAGAAAGAAAATAAGAAAGGAGGATAGGGAGAAGTGGGTAGAAGAAAAAAGAAGAGAAAGAGAAGAGGAGAGAGAATTAATATGTGAAGAGAGATAGTATGAGGAAAGAGAGAGAGTGATGAGACAGTGGGAGAATATTACAACAAGAACTATAAAGGATGTGAAGAGAGAGAGAAAAAGAGAGGAGAGAGAGACCGTTGAACTATAGGAGAAGATCAGTAATCTAATCGATAAACTGTGGTCCTACACGTTTCATGATACAAAGGAAGATATAGGAAAAGAGAGAGGTTGTGTGTGTGACTAGAGGGAATATAGGGAGAGAGAAATAGAAAGGAAAGAAGAGAGGTGAGAAGAAGAAGAATAAGAAGATAGAAAGAGAGGGAGAAAACACAAAAATAGTATGTGAAGAAAGCTATATAGAGAGATTGAAAGAAGAGAGAGTGAGGAACAAAGGAGAATATAGAGGAGACCGGGGACAATGTAACAGAGAAGCTCCCCATCCCTTATGGGCGATCACAGTTGTGGCGGGACCCGTACGGCGAGGGGAATCAGTCGTTTTTATAAATTTCCTACAGTAGCGGTTCCAAATTTTTTCGCACGAGATTTACCCTCAGAGCAGACTTGGATAGAGACCAACTATTGTGTTCATACTCCTTTCCCAAAACCTTCTATTCCGGGGTTCCGTACGGTAAAGTAAGGAAAAGACAACTTTAACCTTTACGTGCGGTTCCCGGCCGACTCCATTACGATTTTTAATGTGCACACCAGGAACATTTTCCCAGTAGTAATGCTTTAAATGTAGGGGAGCCCGGGAAGATCGAGAGTGTGCACTCGAATTTTCCCGGCGTTTTTCTCAACCCGGTAGGCCTAGAAAACCCGTGGAGTCACAAAGGGACCGAGCGGGGTTTCTGCCGGTAGCCGTACGGGTTTCTGCCTGTAGCCGCACGCCGGCTCCGCCCGTTTTTCAGTGAGTCCTCCAATAAAATATTGACAGGTCCTCTTGCAATCAAGGGAAGTTGTGGTCATTATGACCGAATAGGACCTGGTGACGTCATTGTGGTGTTCAGGGTCACATGTATCATGGTCCTACCATACCAATAGCAGGATTATCCTAACCGTGTGAATTCTAGTGAGTATCTTTTGTTTTTGTTATTTAGGAGTGACTTGTAGGTGGAATACCGTGATGTACTTTAGTAGGAATATCGGACGGTCACCACATGTTCAGCCTAGCTGCCATAGCGATATAAGATCAACTAGAGTTGGAATACGGCATCTTATTGTCAGGTTGCGGTCTAGTGCTGGGATAGAGTTTCGAATGCTGGTATTCGACAAGCAACCAAGTGAGCGAGTAAGGAAATCTTCGCGCGAAGTTAGAAACTAACCAACGAATACCTGTCAAGGTGAGAGAAAATATTGCCGAGCTTGCACCACTATGCCACCAAATGATCATTGAGCACGCGGTATCGTCAAAAAGTGGTCGCGAACAAGGTATATGTTTTCAAGAGAATAAGTCTCTAGAATGAGGATGATATAACGGTTTAGAAAAGTCTAAGAAGGGCCATTGTATACTCTTCTATTGCTGTGGACATGCTTGTCATATTTATCGAGAACATTTGCTATGGGTATTGCGATGGGTGGGCATCATTAATACGTGTATGGACATTTGTCTAGGATTGCAATCCACTGTGGTGTAGCCATAAGGATACTTTAGTTGTATTTTGAGAGAGGCGAGTTCGAGCAGTGAGATGTATCTTTGATAAATAGGGAGATGCATAGTACAGATTCCTACATAATTCATGCCATGGATATACAGACATGATGTGTGTAGGGAACCGAGGAAGGGCAAAACACACAGAGTGATATAGATAAATAAAACCCGAATAGTTAGTGGATAAATATGTGTGTGAGCTTCAGACATATAGTGTGTTTAGAGAACAATAGGTAACGGCTTAGTGGCAAAACTAGCCATATGGTCAAGTTTGTATTTCATATGTGAGAGTATGTAGGACAATGAAAATATCTAGTTCACACGAGGAACAATTATACCAACATGGAAGTCACTGAGTATGATTTGTTTACTTGCCGGGTTTGAGTTGCTAAGACTATATGACAAATAGATAAGTTGCATAGTATAATGTATTATATTTATTTATTAAATTGTTTTGACAAAGTAATTACTGTAAAGTTAATAAAGTTATGAATCTATCATTTCTCCTATTAGGGATTATAAGTTTATATGGTTGACTGATGTATGCCGGGGAGTTAAATATCTCTATGTCGAAGATCATAAATAACATGAGATAATTATAAAGTTATTCACTGGATGTATGTTTATGACAAATTTTGGTAGATAAAATTGCATATAATCTTCTAAAAATAAATAATGTTATAAAAAATCAATACAAACATGTCAAGTTGATGGTTTAAATTCAAATCAGTGCTTCCAGACAGATCTTTATAAATAAAAAAAAAGGGTAAAAACATACTGTCCGGTATTTCCTACACTGTAGGGAATGCCGGACAATTTACGATGACGTCATTATTTGCATATAACTGCCTCAACAAATATTGGATTATCTCATTTTTTTGGAAAATAAAGTTGAATGATGTAGCTAAGCAATGAGAATCTTTTTCTTTTGTGATTTTATTGTTTTCATGTGCTAATTAAGCAAATGAGCTTAAGTGGCCGGTATTCCCTACATCTACCCTACATATGATTTTCATACTTTTTTGCGCTCATATTGTAAAAATTTTGATGAAGAATCGCACTTGTCTATTGATGAGATAGACAATGTACACTTATTCCAATCTTTATTTTGATACCATGTTTATTTTAGTCTCTTTTCTCAACTGAAAGCGAAATTTGTAAGTTACCAACTCGCGTACGGCAAAGCGGCATTGACTTCGCCGAAACCAACGGGGCTTGAAATCTCGATATTCGGACCGGTGTGCATTAGTACACAGTCGGTGTTTTTGCAACTTTCTGGGAGGAAAACGTTGATTAAAGTCATGAAAATGTCTCATCATATTATTCAACATGGCAAACGAGAAGGAAAAAACCGACAAAAAGAAATATACAGTTAGATTTTTGTCTGATAAAATTTGTAGATATGCCGTTCGTTGGTAGACTCATGGGTTGACAGTACGGTCGCCGCATTTTATGTACATTTGGCCTGACCCCAAAAGTGGATATCGGAGACTTGCGCATGCGCAGATTGTATCTGTAAACTCCCTTATACGGTTCCCGTGCGACTTTCCTGCGGCCCCCGCCAGGGCCCCTAAAAGGTTCCTGAAGAGACTTTACGAGAAGGTTAGACTGTCTAGGGTCAGATTTCAAACTCTGTCCTGAAATATACTTTTGTTTATATATATATAAATAAATATATATATATATATATATAAATATATATATATATATATATATATATATATATATATATATATTTACTTGGGGGGGGGCTGTCGCAGGAAAGACCACTTTGGTCTTTTCAGATATTTATCTAGGACTAATCATCTCGTATTGTTTCCCAATACATGGACCATCAATGTCACTTTCAAATGAGTGTAACTTCTCTCCTAATCATGCTAATGGGTTGTTATGCCGGATGTACAAAATGAAATAATATTTTGGATCAAAATTTCGTCTCTGAACTATCGTTTTATGATGGATCTTATTTTATTCATGTAGGATCTATCCATTAGAGCATCTAAAAAAAAAAAAAAAAAAAATTATTTAGAAACTTGAACTCTAGTCCTGTGATGAGAGTCTGTTCCTCATACCACTCGGCTAGTTACTGATAGCGAAACTCGATTCCTAATTTAATGAACCAAACTAGGATATATAGTGCACGTTCAAGGCTTATTAGTAGTAATTAATTTGTAAACGGTTCGGAAAATAAAATCGTTGTGCAGGCTCAAACAGATTTTATCAAAACGACTGATACAGTACGCCGTCCGGGTCCCCGGATGATACGTGATTCGCCCCATACAAAAACACACACAACTAACCGCTGTATAGAGCATGTGCATTAATCGCTCCACATACTCTTTGAGTGTAAACAGATTTAACAGTTCGTGAATTGTCTACAGCCAAACACAAAAAAGTAATATCTCACACTACCCAATGTTTTTTTTTCTTCTAGAATATGTGGTTGAGCTATGGCTGTTATTCTTATTATTTAAAAATTATTTTCTTATGCCTTATTTTGCTAAAGCAAATGAATACCTGAGTAAGATAAAACAAAATTCTCTAAACTAAGTTAACTATGTACTTTGCCCATACCTAGCCCCGGGACGCTGCAGCGCCCCTGCATAGCCCGTACGCACCCGTAAACTGCCGCAGTAATGCTACAGTCACACGGACAACTTAGTATAGTTAAGTTTTTGTTGTTTTAATCTTATTTCATCTTCTTTCTATCATGTCTTATGTATTTCTTAGTTTTATTGTATAAATGAAATTATCACTATTTCCACTGCTGACTATACGGAAGGCATCCGTGGGGATCCGCAGAAAAGAAAATAATTTTTGGACGCAACGGACGTAACTATATATATAAGTGTCTGTGTGACTGTAGCATAACCCCATGCCATGCAGTAATTATATATAATTAGTTTATGATGTTTAGTTGTATAAATCTTTGATCCGTCAAGTGCATAGCTTTAGATAAAGGAAACAAAATGTTACAATTTATGTTACAAATGCAGGAATTACCCCGTAGGTGTTTACAATTACCCGTGTTCTGGGCAATTGTAACACTCACTCTTGTTTTGAAATAATAATGGCTTCAAATGAAAAGTTTTACTTCACCCAAACCTTTCCATATGTCGAGCTAAGATATGCATATTTCGTTTTACTTGTTTTAAAGGCATGAAGCCTATTTAGCTATAATAAGTGATAAGTCAAATATGAAGAGAAAAAAAGTGTTACAATAATTGTCCCTGGTCTCCCTTCAGAAGAATAAAGGATGTGGAGAGAGAGAGAGAGGAAGATTGAACTAATATAGGGAGAGAGAGAGAAGATCGTAATCTAATCGATACACATGATGGTCCTATACGTTTCATATACAAGGAGACTTCAAACTCTGATGATACCAATAGACCTTTGTGCACTGACTGTACGATTGGCCTATCCAGTCATACAAGATGCTGCATAACATTACGAAGTATATCGTGTACAGGTGATATGATTACGTAATCCTTCATAATCTACATTGAGAGAACGTGGTTTAATTCACAGTGCGTATAATATGATAGCATTTCCTCCGAGCCGGAGGGGGGAATTATATCGTGATTTTTATGGCTTGGTCATTGGGATACTATAAAATTTTGACTTCAATATGTGCGATGTTGCATTGATTAAAGATCGTATTATCTGCCGATACAAACAGAAAGCAATATTACCCATCACCGATCACGTATCCTCTCTCTCTCTCTCTCTCCTCTTCTCTCTCTCTCTCTCTCTTCTTCTCTCTCTCTCTCTCTCTTATCTTGCATAATTACCGCAATCACTAATAATCTTAACTTTAACATGTGCGATAAACAGAGCCGCAATATTACCATTCACCGATCACGTATCTCTCTCTCTCTTTATCTTGCATAATACACAATCACTATAATCTTATGGACGCAGAGTAATTCGCTTGCTGTCGTATGTAGCAATGGTAGTACACACCTAATTTTGCTCTTCTTAATTAGCTCATAGGCAAGTCACAAGTGCACGTCAGTGGATTTAAGTGAAATGCCTGTGTGAATTGTGTATGAATTGTATGAAAAGCAACTGTTCGGGTGTGTATATGCCCGTTCTGTAAAGACATTGATTTTGATAAGTAAAAATCTTTGCAGTAGTCGTGAACATGAACGGGGAAGACATATCAAGGAAATGGTATTCGGTCAGGAAAGAGGATTTCAATCTTACAAGCGATGGACTGAATGATGTTATGAAACAACATGTGAGTAGAAATTAGTTTGCAGGCAAAAACCCATGTTATTCGCTTACTAGGGTCTGGAATAATGTATTTGATTCACTCGTATACTGTAGCTTCTTATTTGACACAGACATGACAGACAGTGAGTTTAGAGGCTAGCTTCCACCCGAGACTGAAACTTGTTTAATTGCCAAATTGATTCTGTGCTTGCAGACTATCGTGTTCAGGCTACATGAAGTAAAGCTAAAATGCCATTTCCCCCCATCCGCTATAATCCATGATGGATGCGTTAAGTAAATGCATTGAACATGTTCATGGGTTTCCCACTTTGTCTAGCGATGATACTAGTAGCAAAGAATATATAGTGGGAAAGAAGTTTCGCTCCGAGCACTAGGTGTAGTACTTCATTCGATTAATCGGATTTTTGTACGGTCTACATGCGTATTGCACCTGAAAACGGATATTTTTTTTTCTGCGTCATATTTCATATATTATTCTACCTTTTTAATTCTTGATTTTTGGATGGCAGCACGGTTTAGAAGTTCGAGATGCATACTAACAACCTTTAATTTCCAAGAAAACGTGCCAAAAAGTTAGTGACTATGCCTCCTTTTTAGCATTGTAGCCGCAATACGTTTTGAACGTAAAACAACAATTTTCAAAATGGATAATAATTTTCCTCTTTTATTTTACTTTAAAAGCATTGCGAAATGCTAGATTTTATACAAGTTTCAAATAAATTCTATATTATCATAGCATTTAAACTCTTCGACACAACCTCCCCCCCCAAAAAAAAAAAAAAGGTCAATGGCTATGCTTCCTTTTGGGCAATGAAAGTTGCCCTCCATTGTTTGAACACGTATACCCAACTAATCAACGGACGTTTTATAAACGTTTTAAAACGTTCCGAATTGGTTTTTTGGACGTTTATAAAACGTTTTATGGACGTCCAAACGTGGTAGGTTTAGACGTTTAAAAATGTTTTATGGACGTTTTAAACGTTTTTTAACGTTAAAGAACCAATAAAAAAACCTTTAAAAACCTTCGGAGCTGGGACGTACAGAAAACCTTTGAGAAACGTTTTAAATATATTGTGGATGTTGTAGAACATGCAGAAAACTTAAGAAACGTCTGCGACGTTTCTTAAAACGTTTTAAAACGTTTTAAAACCTTGAAATGTAATACAAAACGTTTTAAGAACGTCTAGAAACTTTTAAAACCTTTGGAAACCTCTTAAAAACTTGTGAAAACATATAGTAAATCAAATATGTTCAGCACCTCAAACCTTGGCCACCATTTGTGGAATGGCACTTTAGAGTGAGGTGTCTCCAATCCAAATCATGCTTTAAGTAGACTTTACTGGATGATCATTAGATTTAACACTGTATGATGCTCAGGAAATTTGTATAGTTTATTGAAAGTATCGTTTGTGATGGTTAGCTTATTAATTATTTGTTATGTTTGTACATTCAATACTGAATTAGTTTTTATATTTATGTGTGTTCAGACAAATATTTACAATAAAATGAACACCAAAGAATGAATTTATAACTGTTAAATGAAGTAATTTCAATAAACACGTTATTTTCGTATTCTAACGTATATATGCTAATCACCTTCTCATTGATAAAGGTCCCATTTCGACGTATAAAAAATGTTCATTAAAACGTTTATAAGTCCTCAACCGGACCTTACAATGAATAGCAAAAACGAAATGCTAATATGCATATATATAAACAATTCCGAAATCAAAGCGTTTTTATTGTCCATCTAGAATAGTATTTAATTAAAGAAGATGGACGAACCTTCAACCAAGCTGCCACCCCTCCCGAATACTTGTAAATTACCTCCTAATTTAAAAGTGCGAGTGATGACGTCCAAAAAATGGTTAATGGAATACGCTACAGCATCCTGCTGGCCAGGCATGATTGATTTGCCCTTTCATTTCATAACATATAGAACTAGCTCACAGGCGATCTATATACCTGACATAGCAAGTTACAAACGTGTTTCGTAAGGCTAAACGCCAATCAATGCCCAAGCCGCAGACCTGCTGTAGCATTCCATTAACATTTGCTTGACGTCATCATCTCGCATTTAAATTAGGGGAATTTTACAAGTATGTCGGAAGGGTGGCCTGGTGAGGTGTTCGGTCATCTTTTTAATATTAATACTTTCTAGCATATCGACACCGTAAAACGCCCTATATTTGGAATTTTTATTATATACACACTAATAATTAAAGCAGTTCAACTTAGCCACCCTAAAGGGCTGCACAGCTTTGTCGTCTATACTCTATTACTCCCTAAGGGTGCCAAGTGTTGCATCCAACGACGGGTGCAAACTTGCCAACCCCATAAGAGGGCTGCAAAGTTCGCCACCCTAGGGTCAATATTACACCGTTTAGGCGTGCAGCTCTACACCCCTTTGCATTACCTACGAATTATGGGGCTGAATGCACCCTTTAGGCATAAAAAAAAAAAAAAACGCAGTAAATTCTGCACCCAAGCTTTTACGCAGTGCCAGCAATCGCACCTATCGGCCGTGCAAAGTATATTACCCATGGCGTTCCAGATTGCACCCCTAAGCGTATCGTTCTGGACCCAAGGGGTGCAACCTGCAACCCTATTGGTGCCAAAAGATGCTACTTATGGGCTTCTCAAGTTTTGCACTCTAAGGTTCAATTCAGCCACCCATGGGTACAGTCCTGAACCCTTGGAAAGCTGCAAGATTTGCACCCTATAGCTGATTCAAATGCACCCTAAGTTCAATTCTGCCCCACCCAGCTGGTGCAATCCAGAACCTGCTAGGCGTGCCCCAATGTGCACCCATAGTGGTGTCCAGATTGCACCACTAAGCGTTCAATCTGACCATAATGGAGTGCAGCTTTTGCACCCTTTTTTCACTTTCGCTGCCAGAATTGAACCTTTAGGGGTGCAATCTTGCACGCCTGAGGTCGATTTGCACCCAAGGCCGAGCAATCTTGAACCCTATTGGGATGCAAAAATTGTATTATTGGCGTTCAAGATTGCTACCCTAAGGTTCAATTTCAGCACCCATGCGCGCGTTGCGTCCCTGAACCCTAGGGGATGCGAGTGTCAAAGATAAACACCGTGGAGTGAGTTCCAAAGATTGCAGGTGCCTAAGGTCGTTCTTTACCCAGGGGCTGCAATCCAGAACCCTGTTGGTGCAACTGCACTATTTAGGCGGTTCCAGATTGCCACCCCTTAGGCTCATCTAGCCCTATACGGTGCCAAGATTTCCCTCGGGTGCAGAATTGCGCCTTATGGGTGCAAGGCCTTGAACCCTTTTTTGGCGCGTAAGATCACCTTATAGAGCTCAAGATTGCACCATAAAGCATCAATTCTGCACTCTGAGAGGTGCATCCTAAACCATATTGAGCTGCAAAGGGCGGTTGCCAAAAAAAAGAGTTATTACCACAGTTCAATATTGCACCTCGCGCGCCAATCATGGTCTACAACAGAAAACATACACTCAACCTGACGCACAACCCCTGCACACCTCACACGCTTACAGTTCAACCAGTATGCCATACATCACTTACGCATAAAATGTATGTTTAGAAAGCATAAAAGTATAATAAACCTGAACTTCGCCTGAACTTCATAGTTATTACTTAATTTCCCACTCTAATCGTATAAATTATTGTTTCAGTATTTCACTGCTAAATTATCATACAAAATTGAGAGTTACACATGTTAATAACATAAATTTGAAGCCTGCTGCTTCAACCAATAATATCAAAGAACTCATTTTATTTTCATGCCTAAACAAGTTAAAACGGCAAGGAAACACAAAGGCTAGTTGCTATACCAAAAAAAAATGAAATAAACTTTCTACTTAGAAGCTCTACAACTTTATGACACTCAAATTTGTTACCTAATCCTTATGGCATAAATTATGACATACCATGTTTACAAAGGGCTTAAATTGACGTGTCTCGATAACAATCAACGCACAGTTGCTATTTTTCCAAAAATGAAATAACAGTATAAATTCACCATCGTGCCGATATAATAGGTTATAGCCCTATGTAAGGTTTAAGCATTAATTCATCCAAGCACAACGTCATGGTACATCAGGATATATAAAATAGCTATTATGTTAAAACAGTTTAGGATATAAGAAAACATTTAGATACAACAATTTTATATACACAGTAAAGCCATAACTAAATTAAGACGCAACAATTTTATATTCAACATTATTTGGCACCCTACCAACCGAAGTTAAATGTCAGTCAAAGTCAATGTTAGCCAATTTATACGTCATTTTTTAGATAACCAGCATACGATCTAACTACATATCATCAACCATTACCGCAATAAGTATGCATCATAGCCCTAAAAATATATGCATTTTTCTATTTTGCAAGTCTTTGTATGTTGCTTTATTTATTCACTAACGAAAGTATTCGTCGACCATTTTGGTATTTTCTAAAAGGCGCTAGAATTCTACCCTTTTCACTCCTAAAAGCCGGTATAAATGACCAGCACCCGGTCATTCTGCAAACAAAAGCGGGAGACCAAAGAACAAATGCTAAAAAAAAAAAAAAAAAAATGATGAGATAAGGATTATCAGTCAATGAAATCATAAACATGCTTTCCACATTTCTCTAAAAATGTTTATAGGTTTCGATATACATTTTTTATTCTCAAATGATATAATTTGCAATAAGATACGTACCCATGGAAAACAAAACAAAACAAAATTAAAACAAACCAACACCCGGAAAAAGAAGATTCTTTCATGCACTGCAGTGCTTGCGCTTGCTAAGGAGGATGCTCGCCCAAAATCAGGGCGTCATGACTAAATAAAACAAAATATGTAATAAAAAGAAGCAAATTGAGGTGTCGCAGAAATTCTACAAACCGCTATTGCAATACAACTTATTTTCCCCTTGGCAACGCCCAGAAAGAAAATAACCCTCTCTAGATCTTGGATGCCTTAACCTTTTCCAGATACGGTATCTTTGACAATTATCTATTTGCCAAAAAGGATATAAAACAAAAAGTAACAGATATTGAACACTCATTTTATATTATCACTGAAATTTCCCATCCTCCAAATTTCATGTATGGACCATAGTTCATTTTTAACTCCCCTTCTTAGTTTAAGAATTTATCGGATCTGGATCACTGCCAGTGCTCTATGGAATTACAAGGGACAAAGATACCAAAATGGCGCCAACACACTGCTAATAATGAATTATACATTTAACACATGTGTAAAATAGAAAAGCAACTAATTGACCTTTACAGCCATGTTGCATACTTGTTCGCAGGTGGAGTTACGCTGTACGATGTTTCACTTATGTCTATTTTACAGTGGTGGATCCAAATAGCCGGGCACAACAGGTATTGGCCCGTCTATATTCTTAATTATTTGAAAACCACTCACTGAAGAACCTTCATTCTATAAATGTGCGGCTGCAGCCCCCCCCCCCCCCCCTCCCGCATCCCTCCCAATTATCCAAATCCTATACCGCAGCTTCCATTCTTTGGTATGTTTCGAAATAAGCAAATCGTCACTATTAAAATATCTGTGAAAGAGCGAATACATTTTATCTAATAATCAAAACATTTGATGTTTAAAACAAAATAAGAATTTATTTGTGTAAATTAATGACAAAACAGATTTACAACAGTAATGCATATAATGTAAAAAACTTAAGCATGTAGGACAACAGCATCTCTGACACACATGAAGACTACAAATAAAATTTTGTGGTAAACAAATTACAAGATATTATATATAAAAAAACCAGCATGTTTTCCTACCGTATCGTGGACTTTCAACCGAATAATGTAAAGGAATCCAAAAGGTGCCAGCATCTACGCTGAATGCTTGACACGTCTTTTGATGTTCCCAATGGAAAAAAAAAATTCCTCTGGATGACTTAGGGGCTATAGGTTGACACCCACCGGTCCCTAAGATGTAAAAAAGAGAAAGAATCTTTTAAATACAATCACAAATTCAGCAATCTTGCTATTAGTGTTTATATTATAGTGCAATAAAAGGCTTTTCAAGATGAGAAACCTAACATTTTTGCCTGCAATTTATTCCAGCGCATGTACTTTCAGGAAGACACAAAGCGAAATGTAGTTTCTTCTCTTTTTCGAATCCCCACGACCCCCGAAAAAGTTCAGCCGAATTGACCTGTGACGTGATGATATTTATTTTTACTTAGCATTCCGTTCTATATCTAGTGGGGTGATCGTATATTAATTATTATTGTTTTTTAGTTTTTTTTTTACCTTATGATAATATCCTTCTCGTATAAACGGTCAGCGGGCAGTGTTCAGGTAACATGCAGCCACTATCAAATCTGCTAGATCGCTTAGTAACTGAAAAAATAATATTTGTGCTTTATAAAGTAAAACAGAATAAAGGGGTCCGTCCAAAAGTCAGAATATATGCTCACTACCAACATTTACACTGGCTCACTGGAATGCATGACCAAACTGCCCACTCAAACTATTAAAAAATGAATACTGACTGATATGCCCTACATTTACAAATACAAAATAAAATAAGGATAGGGGGAACCCCAAACCAAACTATAAGATAATCAATTACATGATTAACAATAAAATGATCACAGGCACGTACCTATTCGTCAGAACTTGCCCACCACAGCCCCTGCCCGATTGCATCGTCTCTGGGGCGATCCATCCGTCACACCCTCAGGAGAGTCTCTGGATCCAAACAAAGACCAATTATGCCGATTAATGTAATGATTTTCAAACATCAATATAAATAAAGTTGTACTCGTGTTGTGCCCGTCATCTAGCTTGCCTCCGCATATACATACCACATTCCCATTTGTTTGCCTGATTTAAGGCCCGTAAATTTATATATTTAAAGGCAATAAAGCTTAAAGTGGCCTTAGTATTAGGAGCACCACCTCAAGGCCTACTAACTCAATCCTTTGCCCCTTCTTTAATCCGGCAACACAACATTTATTATTGAGCCAAGGTAGTCTGATAAGATAAATTATATCAAATTGATTTGATAACACATTTATTCCACTAAGTACTCAAAACCAGAGTTGCAAACAGTATTTTTGTTATTACCTCAAAACATTTATATTTCCCCTAGTTTGAAAATTTTTATTGTTTAATTTAGGAATGTAATCTCAAAGTACATGCTTATTTGTATATTAATTATGAGACCAGCTTTTATAATAGTGAGCTTATAAGAAATCATAACACATTCCAACGTCAGTTTAGTCTCGCTTTTTAGATGATAATATTTTTTAAACATATGAGGGATCAAACTTACTGTTGATAGCCTTGGAATGTCCGGTTAATAGTCTCTCAGCACTGACACTCGTCCCGATCCTGCTTCATCTGCATTCCTTAACACAGCGTCATGCCATACAGAAAAAATAAGGAGATTCTACAAACATATCTGATAATTGAGATGCTTTGCACAAGAAATGATCACTCACACCTCAGCTTTTGTTGAATATGCATTTAACGAAAATGTGTATTTTGAAACTAGAAGAATAGTTAAAATTCATTGAAGTTTTTTTTTTTTTTTTTTTTAAACTCGTTGTCTTTTGGCCTTTTTTTTTTTTTTTTTTCTTTATTCTTTTTGCTGTCCCCTTTTCTCTCTTTTTGCTACTTTGCCTGTCAAAGTGACAGATTCCGTGGATGGATTGACCTTTCCTAGTGAGTATACAATATCTATAATGGGCGTGAATTAGGTGACCTACTGAAAACTAACTTACTCCAGGAGTTGGCCATTGACCATTCTTTCCCCCTTTTGCCTCGTGTTCACATCTAGCCATACAGCTTCTTAATACCCTTTTACTTCGCGATATTCGCAATTACAGGTAGTTGCATAAGCGTGTCATACCCGACCTTATAACGCCTGTTCTATACAGATATGCATGTAGCGGTTCAGCTTAATCAATATTGTATACATATTATTAGTGATTGGTGTATTATATTCGATCATTATTTAAAACATTTATTAGAAATAGCTGGTTTTGCTATGAGGAAAGCCAAAGGTTGTTGCGATTTAACAATTGAGCTTCCCTTGTCTCAACAACAACAAAAAACGATATCAACACACAAAGACAAGTTTGCTAACATGATGAAAGTATACCAAAGAACAAAAAAAAAGACAGGACAAGCCTAAGGTCTTAACCAACATTCTTGAAATAGCCCAATAATAATAAGGCATATGTTGGTCATCAACGGAAATACAACTATGAATAAACACTCACACTACACAAAATCTACTCCCTCTCTCTCATAGCCTTCTCTATCTACTGCGTAATAGAATACAAATGAATAGTTGATCTAAACATACTGTATAAATAACAGACATTTGTGAGATAATCATAATATATCAATAACGTCAAATATGCCCGTTAAAATAGTGCGTTCTTACCTGCAATCAAGGATCACTAGACAAGTCATACACAGAAAATTTAACAAATGCAATAGTCGGTGACGATATCACTTTCGATAATGCATGCTCGACTCTTCCAATTTACATTTGGGTGTCGGCCAGAGCGGCGTTAGCTCACTATGCGGTTTGCTTAGACAATAGTTTTTTCCTGGCAAAAATATAATACGAAAATTTTGTGATTTATCTGCCAGGTCTTACAAAAAAAAAACAGCACTACAAGCAATCTTTTTAAAACAAATTGACATTGAATTCTTACAAAGTACCACACCCTTGACTGAGTGAAGAGGGCACATATACCGTTTAGACACCGCCAATCATTTAGTCTGAGTTACATACAATTTCAGACAAGAATGTTAAGTCAGTGGCAAGTTTTCCATTAACTATCCTTATAAAAGGATAGTTGATGCGATCTAATTTTTGCTCAAATAACTTATTTATAACATAGAACCCAAAATTTATATACTATACAATTGCTGATTTTATGAAATTGATGAATAATTAAATAAAAAACATATTGTTCTGGCCAGCCATCGCCGTGAGGCCCCTATATACAAGCGGTGCCAACTTTGCCACCCTTGGTCTGTGCACCCTTTAACCTCAGTGCATGCACCCCTTTGGGGGCAAAAGCACCCCTTCTTGTCTTAGGGTGCATACGCCCCTCAGAAATAGACGGTGTGCACCCCTATTGAACCTTTCACTTTTTAGTGGCTAGCATATTAGCTTTACGTTTTGGCATTATTCAATTTGTCGTCCGTGCCGGTCTAGGACTTTTAAAACATAAGTCCATTATAAGGTCTTGATTAAAAGTTAACATTTTGTAATTTTTCTGAAAAAGCGTTCTTGTTTGCTGCGGATGACGTCATCGCATCAATCCTTCGGCGCGCATCCTCGTTCCGTTGATGTGTAAAGCATGCGTGTATATGAAAAATGATTTTGAAATTACTGGCTAATAAAATGGAGTATGTAAAATCATTAAAAATATTTTATTGCTTACGTATTTATTTTTTTTATGAATCCTATAACTTATTACCATAGTATATCGTGCGAAACAAAGGAAAGTCTCGCCTTTTCAATTATAGAAATACGCCTATAGTTACGCCTATTTTTCAGGATCTGCCTGTTTTTATTTGTTTTATTAGTTGCACGCTTAAAAACATAGCTGATTACTTCTGCCCGTATTTGTTTTAAAAGTTCTGCAGTTGAATCGCATTTATTGAACTGGACGCTATATAAAACGCTCTGCTAAATGTTATGCTACAAAACGTTCACAAACGTTTTGTAACGTCCTATACAAAATCGTCATTTTGCTAACGTCCAAAAAACGTTTTTAAACTTTTCAAAAACCTAAACTTTGACATACATGAGAAGTCCAAACTTTAACGTTTTATAAAACGTATTTTAAAAACGTTCATTTAAGGACGAAGACGTACAGAGACTTAGAAAAACGTTTGCAAAACGCTTTCTGTAGTTTGCTGGGTAGAAGCCTATACGATAACAGAATATTTTTAAAGCTGATGCGATTTCCCATTAATATTCGTTTACGCTGATTGGAAATGTAGATTATCAATTTAAATAAATTGTCTAACATAAGCAAGCATTTTAAACTCTTGAAGACCTCCTAAAAAAGTCAGTGACTATGCCTCCTTTTGGGCATGAAAATGTCTATGTTTAACACGTAAAACACATGTTCGGGAAATGGATAATATTCCCCTTTTCTTTCATTGAAACAATTAGAAATGTAGATTTTATAAAATTTCGATAAATTTCATTATACAATCAAGCATTCTAAACTCTTAATGACCTCACAAAAAAGTCAGTGATTATAATATGCATTACTTTTTAGGTTTTCACATAGAAATTATCGTCATCTGCAGTTCAACACGTGCAATTCCTCAGCGCATGCGTTTGACTGATTGAATGACACATGCCAATGTACTTCACCATTTTACGTACATATACAGGCGAACTCGCACCTCTCCGTTATATTCTCTCTGCTAGTAGGCCTATTTATCTGCACCAGTAGCAAAAAACCAAAAATGTCTGCCTTTAGCCACTTTAAATTTATTTCCTTTTATAATAACATGTTTTATCATGTTTATTGTCATTAGAAAAGATGAGGTGAATAATATATAAACATGCGTCACACGGTCCTGACTTGTTTTGGAGGGGCCTATATAGACTGAGTTTTTATGAATTCAGCTGAAAAGTCAGCTATTATACTGAGCCGGACTGGCCAGAAAATACATTGAAACAGGCAGAAACTTGAGTGCTGACAACTTAAATGTATTCCGTAAAAAATTGCTACAAATACAAAATCACGATTTCCTAATCTCACTATTACAACCCCAAAATAAAGATTTGAAAAGATAAATAAATAATAAAAACAATAAAACATTGGTGTGAATTCAAAATTGAATGACATGCGCCGTTAAAACCAACCAAACAACAACAACAAAACTGCTTTATATTCGTAATGCGGCGGTCACAACTCGTCGTAGCCTACGGGGCACGTGCCATCGA